>JALGBA010001692.1:0-79995 GCA_023970755.1 Azemiops feae
CAACCGTTCCTTATATGTTTTAGCCTCCAGTCCCTTAATCATCTTTGTTGCTCTTCTCTGTACTCTTTCTAGAGTCTCAATGTCTTTTTTACATCGTGATGACCAAAACTGGATGCAGTATTCCAAGTGTGGCCTTACCAAGGCATTGTAAAGTGGTATTAATACTTCACGTGATCTTGATATGAATAGATCAATCTCCTATTTTTCCTATAGGTCCATTAATTTCCTGGGAGAATAGTAGTACTAAAGAAAGAAGCACCTACCTAAGTAAGAAAAAATAAAGCTTGAACCTCACACTCCTGTCCTTTATGAAAAGATTGGTAGCTGTTCTTCCAATGGAATGAGAAAGTAGGGGAAGAAAGGCTAGTAGGGTACCTGTAAGTTGTTTACCGAAATTACCCTGCATTAAATTGGTTAGGAGCAGGAAAGTTGGCCTGTGTGGGAAGGTGAGTTTAGTTCCATAAACTAAGATGCTCTGCTGAGAACTATGAATACTTTGAAGCATGTTCATCCTACCAAAAATTAATTAATATGAAAACATATTAATATCTACTGAATGGTTTCCTTGATCATGGAAGACCTAAATTTGAAGCATGATCTACCTATTTGATCAGAAATGCTCCCTTCTGGACAAGGATCACATTGGTAGCAGCAGATCTTCTCACCCTCTGGAACTCTTCTCCTCTCTCCTGCATGGCACCTCTCCATACCACACCTGGCAAAGGGCACCTTCTAAAAGAGAAAAGAGAAATGGTTGAGATGGCCTAAGTAATGAACATGCTTAATTATTGATTTCCACATTTCTTTTTCCATGTTCAGAATGTCTTCAAAATAAATAGTTCACCATGGTCTACAAGAAACCAGGAGCACCTCCTGAGGGATTCAGGCCAGTAGCATTCCTGACCCATCTATGGACACTGGAGATTGGAACTGGGAGCTCAGTCTTGAAAGAAAGGGCAAAAAGGATTGAGCTTTGTTCAAAAAAAGATTCATGAGGATCCAACGGAACAGGAATGGTCCACGGAAATTGTTCTTGTCTCCTCCAATTGCATCCTGGGTTTCAAGCAGAAGTTCTTTCCAACCCCAAATCTTTGTAGACCTGCCATGTATCTGACCTCAATTGTGTTACATGTGTTGTGGAAAAAATCCATTAAAGGACACAAGACAGCACATTACAAACATCTCACTTTAGGAATCAGAGGTTTATTTATTGAAATTTGGAACACAAAGCAATCACATACATCAGAGGCCCCCAAACTTTTGGGCTGGTGCCATGGAGAAAGAATTTTCCGTGGACCAGAGGGTGTGTGTTTTTGAATACTGCCTGTATCCCAAGGATGGAGCTTTGCTTTTTTGTGCGGCCCATTTGTTGGCATGCTGCGGACCGCTGCCAGTCTATAGACTGGGGGTTGGGGACCCCTAACATATACACTTATACCCATTGCAATGAGGACCAGCTTTGGATTAGCAATCATAGCAGTGGCCTCGAACCATGTCCAGACTTTAGAATAGAATAGAATAGAATAGAATAGAATAGAATAGAATAGAATAGAATAGAATAGAATAGAATAGAATAGAATAGAATAGAATAGAATAGAATAGAGAATAGAAGCTGAAAGGGACCTTGGAGGTCTTCTAGTCCAGCACCCTGCTCAAGCAGGAGAAACTATACTATCTCAGACAGGTCCAGTCTCTTCTTAAAAATTTCTAGTGATGGGAATAAACTGTTCCAGTGGTTGATTGTCCTCACTGTCCAGAAGTTTCTCCTTAATTTCAGGTTGCTTCTCTCTTTGATCAGTTTCCAACCATTGTTTCTTGTCCTTCCCTCTGGTGCTCTGATGAACAACCTGACCCCCTCTTCCTTGTGGCAGCCCCTCAGATACTGGAATACTGCTATCATGTCTCCCCTATTTCTTCTTTGCTTTAGACTAGCCAAACCCAAGTTCTGCAGCTGTTCTTTGTATGTTTTGGTCTCCAGGCCTTTGATCATTTTAGTTGCTCTTCAGTTAATTTTTTCCAAACTCTCAACATCGTTTTTGTGATATGGTGACCAAAATTGGCTACAGTATTCGAGGTGTGGTTCTTACTAGGGCTTTATAAAGTGGTACTAATACTTCACGTGATCTTGATTCTATGTCTCTGTTTATACAACCCAGGATTGTATTAGCTTTTTGGTTGCTGCTGCACACTGCTGGCTCATAGTTAAGTGATCATCCACTAGGACTCCAAGGTCCCTCTCACAGTTACTGTTTTTAAGCCAGATCTCGCCCAATCTATATTTGTTCCTTTGGTTTTTCCTGCCTAAGTGTAAGACTTTGCTTTTCTCCACACTGAAACTCATTTTGTTGGATAGGGCCCATTGTTCAAGTTTGTCAAGATCTTTTTGGATCCTGAGTTTGTCTTCTGTGGTGTTGGCTACTCCTGACAGTTTGGTGTCATCTGTGAATTTGATTCAATTACCTTCAATTACCTCATCTAAGTCATTTATGAAGATGTTGAAGAGTACTGAGTCTAAGACGGAACCTTGTGGTATCCCACTGCTTACTTCTCTCCATGTGGATGTAGTGCCATTGAGGACTACTCGTTAAGTACAGTTTGTCACCCAGCTACAGATCCATCTGGTGGTGATGTTATCTATTCCATCCTTTTCTAGCTTACCAAAGAGTAGGTTGTGGTCCACTTAACTCATCTTAAACCACAGACATATGGTCAGCAACCTTGCACTTTCTTCAGACTTTCTGCTGATCATAACTTTCCACATACCCGTGTACATCGGAACCCGCACCCACCAGCTACTTTCAGTTCCCCATTTCTCACAGTTCCAGTCCTTATGTTCTAAATATATTTGAAACAAGCAAGCTTAGCAAAATCATATTAAGTATAGTTACAATTTTGATAACAAATAGCTCCTTCATATTGTAAAACTGAGCATAGCATAGACTTCGGTTTAATACTTTTTCCATGAGGCCTGATTTAGTTCACCTGGGCCTAAATCTTGCATAGAAGAACAATAGCCAATATTTTTTGTTTCTCACACACAGAAAGAAGGTTTTTCACCAAATATCTGCATGTAATTCAATAATGTTGTTTCCAGTTGGAAGGATATTCTGCACCCCCAAGGGAGAATAAATGTTCCCCTAAATTTACAACATTTCCTTCCATCTCACCTTTGTGGCCCAGATGATTGCATCAGAGTTAATGATGAAATTTTGACCTGGGGAAGCCCCAGGATCTATTTGTCCAACTTTCACATGGACAAAAGTTTGATTGGGGAGGAAAACCCAATTGAGAATATCATATCGAGCAGATCCGAGTCCATTTTCTGAGAAGGAGACTTCATCTCCAGCACTGTTGTTGAAGTGGACATTCCTCAAATAGGCAAGGATCTGAAAGAAAAGAGATCTTCAGAAATTAAAGTAATCAACCAATTACTTGGTTGAACTAATCAAGGAGAGAAGCAACCTAGAACTAAGAAGAAATTTCCTGACAGTTAGAACAATAAATCTCTTTTCACCCTCTACCCCATTTCAATCAACCATTATACAGAATAACAGAGTTGGAAGGAACCTCAGAGGTCTTCTAGTCCAACTCCCTGCTCAATACCATTTATGACAAATGGCTGTTCCAGTCTCTTCTTAAGAACCTCCAGTGATGAGCACCCACAACTTCCAGTGATAGGAGCATCACAATCAATGGACCCCCACCAAAGTGTTCCATTTGTTGATTGTTCTCACTGTCAGAAAATTTCTCCTTACTTCTAGATTGGATCTCTCCTTGATTAGTTTCATCCATTGCTTCCTGTCCTTATTACCAGTTTTCACACTTAAAACAGTTGAAGCATCTCCATGGTCAGTTGGGGCACTTGGCAACTCACATACATTTATAATAGTTGTCCTGGGGTCATGCGATCCCAATTTGTAGCCTTCCCAGCTGCCTTACAAAAGGCAAGTCAATGGGGGAAGCCAGATTCATTTAATGACCATATGATTCATTTAACAACTGCAGTAATTTGCTCAACAACTGTGGCAAAAAATGTCATAAAATGGGTCAAAACTCTCTTAAAAATTGCCTTGCTTAGCAATGGAAATTTTGGGCGCAATTGTACTTATTTCATATTCTTATACTGTTTTAAAATAATCCCTTCCCTAATCTGTTCTGAGTTGTACTGATACAGTAGCGTACAGATGTTTAATCAGTAATTCAAGATATACATACAGAAAACTTTCTTTCAAAGGCTCTATGGAATAAATAAAAAGTCACATTGATTACCTGCCATGATTGGATATCTGAGATCCTCTTTCGAAGCCTCATCATGGTTGGTCGGGCTCCTGATAGATGTATTGCATGTAATGCATGTGCCAGAGCAAAAATGGCATTATAGATATTGTAACTTTCACCTGTCATGCTTGTTTCAAAAATATGAGTTGGCACATTTTGAAAATTTTCCTTTCCTGTACATTGGTTTTTCTTCTTTCCAGGGACCATTCCTGGTTCGTGTATCTCGCAGTAAAAGATCTTTTCCCAACACTGTGGGAGAAAAATGTCCCCTTCTGGGTTCAAAGGGTCTAAAGACATGAGAAAATGGCTGAATTGTAAGATATCCCCTGTATGGTCCCTTAACTGCAAAGCCCCATGGAAGGACTTTATGACTGGCAATGTGTCTTTAGCTGCCACCACATTATGTTTCCATTGGGAAGTTAGGATCCAAACTTTCTGAGGCAGTGACTTTGTGGACGTTACATAAAAATGCAGAGCTGACTGTACAAGTGCATTAGTTTGAGGATCTCCAAAGAGAATAATCACTTCAGCTTTACAACAGTTTTTTAAAAAAAGAACAAATTTATTCCATGTATCAAGAAAATTATCCGATTTCAATATTTCACTGAAGGCCACACAAATCTCCTTCTCCTTGAGCATTGGCATCAGAGATGAGATGAAACGTTCTCCACTGTCAGCTTTGTTGGCCACAAGCCCAACCCAGTTCCACTGGAAATACAGGAGCAGTAGAACTAAACCCACATACTGAGGGAATTCCTTAGAATTAACCTGGAAGAAGGAAGGATAAATAGTCCTGTCTTCTTGAGAGAACTCAAAGCCAACACCGAGCTGGAGAAAGCAAGATTTTTTTTTCAAAGACAAAGTACAGTTTTATGGTGACTTTAGGGGTCTCCATTGTATGGTTGATTGCTCCACTAGTCAACCTGACTCACTCTGAATGGCAAGCTTAAGTTTCTTCCTTTCTTAGGAAGAGCCACAAGTTACATATTTTGCCTCATTGTGACAAATCCGAAGACAAGGACGCAAACCATCCACCAGATACAGAGAATAAACTGCACTGAAAGGGTGGCTACACTTTTATGTAGTATTAATCAGTTAGTTAGGAAACAATTCCTGTATAAAGAATTCCTCTTGGCATGCTCAGCATTTAGGAAATATCTCATTATCGATTCTATCGTGTTATATAAAAATTTATCTTGACACATCAAACACAAAAATAAATTTAACTATCATGTGGATTCTCTAAGTCACATATTCGTGATGTACCCCAGTAAACACCTTTGGTTTCATCTTTGTTTTCTGTGTGTGCTTCTCTTGTTTGTCTATGTGAGTATCCATCATCGGATCCCCCTTACCTGTGGGACCTTGAAGATGCTGAAGATGGAAGCCATCTGCCTTGAGGATTTGGGGATGAAGCCTCCAATGACAGAGAGCAGAGTGTCCTGCCTGTCACACTGATAACCTGGAACCATTTGGCCTCGTGTGGAGAGCAGGGAGAGGCTGATTATGGAAATATTTCTCTCAGTCTGTTGATTGTCAGAGATTTGCAATCCAAGTGTGATATTGGGGAGGATAACCAGGTCCTTGTTGATCTGTCTGACTGCAAATACCAAGGCCAGGAACTGCTGGTAGCTCTTTGGTATGAGTCTATAGTGAGAAAAATCATTGGGGAAATTTTCAGGAAAGGTCAGGTTGGTGGAGTTTGCCTTGTCTTTTTTTGGTGTTGGTTGGACTCAGAAGTCCCAAGTTTCATTGGTTTGAGTCTTTTTGAAGGATATTTCTTGATGATACTTGGATGACTTTGTGAGAAAGGAGAAAATGTCTCTTTTCATATCACAGAGCATTTTATACTCTCTAAGGTCCTTTCCTTCTTCACATTGCTCCAGTGGTTATAATCCTTCCCCGTTGCTCTACTAGCACCCAAATTAATTTGGTTCTCTCTTGGAGCAGCTTCTTCAGTGGGAGTCCCAGCATCTATTTATTAAACACTGTCAGCAGTGCTGATTCCAAAATTGAGGGGGTTTTATACAATTCCTGAACACTGGGGGGGAAAAGAGCTTCTCTTTGAGCTTCCCACCATGAATTTCTGTTCAAATTAATATTATAACTCAACTTCTTCACTAGGCCAGGACAGTTTCTAACCTGTTGTCCCTCCTCACTTTTGTTATTTATCATCTTTCTGATGAAAACTTCTGTATAGAGAATTGTACCTATTTTAAGAGTTTCACTATTTACTGAGAAAAGAAGAAGGATTTGAACTACACAGGTATTTTGAAAGAAGTACCTGAATTTAAAAAAAGCAAACAAAGCTTGAGCAGGGGGCTGGACTAGAAGACATCCAAGGTCCCTTCCAGCTTTATTCTATTCTATTCTATTCTATTCTATTCTATTCTATTCTATTCTATTCTATTCTATTCTATTCTATTCTATTCTATTCTATTCTATTCTATTCTATTCTATTCCATTCCATTCCATTCCATTCCATTCCATTCCATTCCATTCCATTCCATTCCATTCCATTCCATTCCATTCCATTCTATTCTATTCAACAATTAACTACATCATATCCCTCCAGGTGATACTTACAAACTTGGCACAAAAAGCAGGAATGGGTCATTTTGAAAGTCTGGAACAATGGCAAGAGTAGTGGTTCGCAGGTGAAAATTCCCACCAATAATGAGATCACCAGGCTTATAGTAGCTTTCCTGTGACTGGAAATAATTCCTCAACACACATACGGTTTGCATCTTCCTAGCAGCATTTGGAGGCAGGAGCCAGAAGAGCAACAGCAGGAAGAGAGTTAGCCCAGTCATTCTTGTTACCTTCCTTCTTACATTAGAAATGAAGGTTTATGCAGAAGCTGAATTGCAGGAAACACTTGAAATATCATCACAAGAGAATACAGGGGGTGTCCCATCTGGATGTCTCCAGGGAAAATTTATATCAAGAATGCTTCTCCTTGCCTGTATTTGGGCTGTGACTGAAGAAAAAACTAAGGCCAGCTGAGTCTCAACAAACCCAGGAGTTAGCTAAACAAACTACTGGAGACATGTCTTGCCCCCACTGGGAAAATGCCAAGCATATTTTTTTAAAGCAGGCTTTAAAAACTTTAAAAAAAACCTCCTAGATTTAAAAACAAGGTTTGTGCAGAAGCTGAATTGCAGATAGCACTTAGAATTCTCACTAGAGCTTTAGCAAAATATAGACTGCCTTGCCAGCTGGATGGCCTCAATGCAAATTTATATCAACCATGTTTCCTCTTCCCTGTATTTGGGCTGTTATCAAAGAGAAAACTATGGCCAGCTGAGTCTCAGCAAACCCAGCAGGAGACCCTATTCCATTTCAGACAAATGGCTGTCCAGTCTCTTCTTAAAAGCCACCAGGGATAGAACACCAACCACTTCTGAAGGCAAGCTGTTCCACCACTTAATTGTCCTCACTGTTAGAAAGTTTCACCCTAGTTTTATGTTGCCTCCCTCCTTGTTTAATTTCAATAATAATAATAATAATAATAATAATAATAATAATAATAATAATAATAATAATAATAATAATAATAATAATAATAATAATAATAATAATAATAATAATAATAATAATAATAATAATAATAAAAGTTGGAAGGGACCTTGGAGGTCATCTAGTCCAACCCCTGCTCAGGCAGGAAACCTTATACCATTTCGGACAAATGACTGTCCAGTCTCTTCTTAAAAACTTCCAGTGTTGGAGCATTCACCGCTTCTGGAGGCAGGTTGTTCCACTGGTTAATTGTTCTAACTGTCAGGAAGTTTCTCCTTAGTTCTAGGTTGCTTCTCTCCTTGATTAGTTTTCATCCGTTGCTTCTTGTCCTGCCTTCCGGCGCTTTGGAGAATAGCTTGACTCCCTCTTCTTTGTAGCAGCTCCTGAGATATTGGAACACTGCTATCATGTCCCCCCTCGTCCTTCTTGTTATGTATCAATACTAATTTTATGGTGCTGTCAAGCTACGTTACCCTCCAACAGTTTTGGAGGGAAACGTCAAAAGATTCAAAGTTTAAGCGGGAGCAAGCTAGCGTTATGATTGGTTGATGCCCTAGAGGTAAAACGTATAAATAGCAGGCATGTTGCCAATGTTTGACAGTTCTGTTCTTGGTTGAATAAACACTTTCACTTAATGCCGGTCTGGTTATTGCCTTCAATCCATTACACAATAGTGGCGACGAAGGTGGGATTCTGCAGGAAGAGAGCTGATGTGAGCTAAGAGACTGAAGTCACTGGGTGTCAGACCAGGCACAGAGCCTTGGTGGGACCACGTCCCTGCCCTGCCTGCCAGTAAGACACACTGGAGGCACATACATCCTGAGGGATCCGTCCCCAGGATCAAAAGGCTACACAGCTCCTACCGCAGCAGTAAAGGCAGTAACCAGGACCTCACAGAACTCCCGGAATGGCTAAACTCGGACGGCTCAACGAGTTCAACATCACCCATCCAGAGCAGTGGAGCTCCTATGTCTCCTGGGTTGACAATTATCTACGGGCGAACCAGGTCAGAGACGATGGCCTGAAGGCGGCAACGCTACTCTGTGCATGTGGGCAAGCGACGTTCGACATCGCAGAAAACCTGGTGGCACTGGCAAGCATAGAGTCAGTGACATACACAGACCTCAAGAGGAGGTTAAAAGAACACTTTGAGCCAAAACTCTCCGTAATCGCTTGGCCCCATGCTTTTGAGCAACGCGAGCAGAGGTCTGGAGAATTGGCAGCTGAGTTCGTGGCCGCACTTCGACAAGCTTCACGCAACTGTGAGTTTCCAGATTTAGAAGACCGCCTCAGAGATAGACTTGTTTGCAGTTTGTTAAATAGAGAGCTACAGCAGCGCCTATTCGCCATGGAAAAACTGACATTTCAAGACGCTTTGAAGGAAGTCATGGCGGATGAGGCTGCCAGAGGAGCAATGAAGGCTCTCTGGCCACCAAAAGTATGCACCAGCCCTGCGGCAATCCCCCACGAGATTGCTGAGGGACCTGGGGAGACCAATGAAGATGACGAGATCGATCGGCTACAGAGGGAGCCAACCAGATGGCAACACTCAACAGAGCAAGCAACAGCCCCACTGAACTGCGCCAGCTGCGGGGGTCAGCATAAAAGGGCAGAGTGCAGATTTCGCACAGCTGTGTGCTGCACCTGTGGAAAGCAAGGGCATATCGCCAGTGTCTGTAGAGGCCACCAGAGAGAAACATGAACTGCGCCCCCACAGCAGAAAGGTAATTGGGGCTCAGGGAAGAACAGGGTTGGATATTGCTCTGGGAGGTGAAGTATCCAACGAACGGGAGCCCAACGCCCCCTCAAGGAGAAGCTCAAACTCCACATTAGACTGTAAGGGATCCCATGCTCCATGGAGCTAGACACTGGGTCAGCCCTATCCATCATTTCATACCAGACTTTTAATTATATTTGCAGACAAGGCAAAGGGCGAGTGCTGCTCAAGCCATCAAGCCTTATACTAATGGACTTCCAAAATTGCCGTGTTTCCGTAAGGGGAGAAGCCACTGTTAGAGTTAAGTTCAAGGAATTTGAGGGTCCCCTCAGCATTGTGGTCGTAGATGGACAGCGCACCAGCCTCATTGGACTGGATTGGTTCGAAGCCCTGGGCATCCGTGTGATGGGCATCCATCGCACACAAACAACTGACCTGGCAGCAGTATGCCAACAATACGCTGATGTTTTCAGCACAGAGTTGGGACAATATAGGGGGGCGCCCATTTCACTCAACCTTGACCCAGCAGTCACTCCAATCCAAGTGAAACAGCACAGAGTGCCTTTTGCACTAAAACCAAAGATAGACACGGAACTTGACAAACTAGTGCAGCAGGGAATGCTCCAACCTGTGGACAGTAGCCTGTGGGAGACTCCCATAGTGACCCCAGTAAAGCCAAACAGAGACGTTCGTATCTGTGCAGACTACAAGTGCATAATCAATAAAGCACTACAGCAACATGCTTACCCAGTTCTGGTGGTAAGCCACATACTCGCCTCACTTCAGGGAGGCTGAATTTTTGCCAAATTAGACCTCACACAAGCATACCAGCAGCTGCCAGTTGACGATGCCACCGCCGAGGCACAGACCATCGTCACGCACAGAGGAGCATTCCAAGTGCGCTGCCTGCAGTTTGGGGTAAGCGTAGCCCCCGGGTTGTTCCAAAGCATCATGGAACGAACTCTTTAAAATATACCAGGTATCTGCCCGTACTTTGATGACATCCTAATCACAGGAGAATCAGCGGCAATCCTAGCAGAATGTCTCCGGGCAGTACTGCAACATTTCTGTGAGACGGGGTTAAAACTAAAAAAGGATAAGTGTCAAATTGGTGTGGAATCCACAGAATTCCTGGGGTTCCGTATTGATGCTAAAGGAATACACCCATCAGCCCAGTCATTCTTGTTACCTTCCTTCCTACATCAGAAATGAAGATTTATGCAGAAGCTGAATTACAGGTAGCACTTGAAATTCTCACCAGAGCTTTAGCAAAATATAGACTGCCTTGCCAGCTGGATGGCCTCAATGCAAATTTAAATCAACCATGTTTCCTCTTCCCTGTATTTGGACTGTGATCAAAGAGAAAACTATGGCCAGCTGAGTCTCAGCAAACCTAGGAGTTCGCTTCTTGCAAGACAAAGCAAGATATCATGTCCTGACCCTACAGGGAGAACTAAGAGCATATTTTTTTAAAGCAAGTTTGATTCTGGAAGATTTGTGAGGGTAGAAATCTACAGGGAATACATTAGCAATTAGTGTTCCTCTGACAAATGCAAAGAAAAGCAATTATCCTGGCACTAGAAGGGGAAAAACCTGTTTATTTCCCTTGTTGCTAATCTGCAGAGCAAATGGTCTTGAGACCCAAGGTGAAGCTGGGTGTTTGAGTTACCTGAAACTGAGCATCTTTGTCATAGTTTGCTCAGAAAGTGTGCTAGTAGGGCATGGTGGCACATGATAAACTGTTGTACCCTACTGGGTGATTCTAGGACTCTCCCTAACCCAGGAGAGTCATAAAAACTAAAAGAATGATGTCTCCTTCTGTTAGTAAGTTGAAAAACGACAGTCCCGAGAAAACCCCTTCAGGGAACCCCAAGGAGCCCTCCCTGAGCTTTTCGTCAGTCAGTCATGTTCACCAGAAATCCTTCTGGATTCACAACTATTGCCCAAAGAATAGATGGCAGTTGCGGCTTGATGGGCCTTTGCAGCACTTTTCTATGCCAGCTGTATCCATTCCTAGATTGTTGTTGTTAGTTGCGAAGTCGTGTCCGACCCATCGCGACCCCATGGTCAACGTTCCTCCAGGCCTTCCTGTCCTCTACCATCTTCTGGAGTCCATTTAAGCTCACGGCTACTGCTTCAGTGGCTCCATCCAGCCACCTCATTCTCTGTCGTCCCCTTCTTCTATTGCCCTCAATCTTTCCCAGCATTAGGCTCTTCTCCAGTGAGTCCTTCCTTCTCATTAGGTGGCCAAAGTACTTGAGTTTCAACTTCAGGATCTGGCCTTCTAAGGAGCAGTCAGGGTTGATCTCCTCTAGGACTGACCGGTTTGATCGCCTTGCAGTCCAAGGGACTCGCAGGAGTCTTCTCCAGCACCATAGTTCAAAGGCCTCAATTCTTTGGCGTCAGCCTTTCTTATGGTCCAACTTTCACAGCCATACATTGCAACTGGGAAAACCATGGCCTTGACTATACGTACTTTTGTTGGCAGGGTGATGTCTCTGCTTTTTAGTATGCTGTCTAAATTTGCCATAGCTTTCCTCCCCAGGAGCAAGCGTCTTTTAATTTCTTGGCTGCATCCCCATCTGTGGTGATCTTAGAGCCCAGGAAGATAAAATCTGTCATTACCTCCATTTCTTCCCCATCTATTTGCCAGGAATTGAGAGGGCCGGATGCCATGATTTTGGTTTTCTTAATGTTGAGTTTCAAGCCAACTTTTGCACTCTCCTTCTTCACCCGCATCAAGAGGCTCTTTCGTCCTCTTCACTTTCTGCCATTAGAGTGGTATCATCTGCATATCTTAGGTTGTTGATATTTCTCCCAGCAATCTTAAATTCAAACTTTTGATTCATCTAGCCCTGCCTTTCTCATGATGTGCTCTGCATATAAGTTAAATAGGCAGGGTGACAGAATACAGCCTTGCCGGACTCCTTTCCCAATTTTGAACCAATCAGTGGTTCCGTGTCCAGTTCTCACTGTTGCTTCTTGACCCGCATATAGGTTTCTCAAGAGACAAATAAGATGGTCTGGTACTCCCATCTCTTTAAGAACTTGCCACAATTTGTTGTGATCCACACAATCAAAGGCTTTAGCATAGTCAATGAAGCAGAAGTAGATGTTTTTCTGGAACTCCCTAGCTTTCTCCATATCCAGCGTATGTTGGCAATTTGATCTCTAGTTCCTCTGCCTCTTCGAAATCCTGCCTGTACTTCTGGAAGTTCTCGATCCACATACTGCTGGAGTCTAGCTTGTAGGATTTTAAGCATAACTTTACTTGCATGTGAAATGAGTGCAATGGTGCGATAGTTTGAACATTCTTTGGCATTGCCTTTCTTTGGAATTGGAATGTAAACTGACCTTTTCCAATCCTGTGGCCACTGTTGAGTTTTCCAAATTTGCTGGCAAATTGAGTGTAGCACTTTTACTGCATTGTCTTTTAAGATTTTGAATAGCTCAGCTGGAATACTGTCACCTCCACTAGCTTTGTTGTTGCTCAGCTTTCCTAAGGCCCATTTCACTTCACATTCTAGGATGTCTGGCTCGAGGTCAGTGACCACCCCATCGTGGTTATCAGGGATGCTAAGCTCGTTCTTGTATAGTTCTTCTGTGTAATTTTGCCACCTCTTCTTAATCTCTTCTGCCTCTGTTAGGTCCCTGCCATTTTGGTCCTTTATCATGCCCATCTTTGCATGAAACGTTCCCTTCATATCTCCAATTTTCTTGAAGAGCTCTCTGGTTCTCCCTATTCTATTGTTCTCTTCTATTTCTTTGCACTGTTCATTTAAGAAGGCATCTCTTCTAGCTATTCTCTGGAATTCTGCATTCAATTGGGTGTATCTTTCTCTTTCTCCCTTGCCTTTCGCTTCCCTTCTTTCCTCAGCTATTTGCAAAGCTTCCTCAGACAGCCATTTTGCTTTCTTGCATTTCTTTTTCTTTGGGATGGTTTTAGTTGCTACCTCTTGTACAATGTTGCGAACCTCCATCCATAGTTCTTCAGGCACTCTGTCTATCAGATCTAATTCCTTAAATCTATTTGTCACCTCTACTGTATATTTATCAGGGATATGATTTAGTTCATACTTGAGTGGCCTAGTGTTTTTTCTTACTTTCTTCAATTTAAGTCTAAATTTTGCAACGAGAAGCTCATGATCTGAGCCACAGTCAGCTCCTGGTCTTGTTTTTACTGACTGTATAGAGCTTCTCCATCTTTGGCTGCAGAGCACATAGTCAATCTGATTTCTGTGTTGACCGTCTGGTGATGTCCATGTGTAGAGACGTCTCTTGGGTTGTTGGAAAAGAGTGTTTGCTATGACCATCGTATTCTCTTGACAAAATTCTATCAGCCTGTGCCCTGCTTCATTTTGTACTCCAAGGCCAAACTTGCCTGTTATTCCATTTATCTTTGTTATTCCATTTATCTTTTGGCTTTCTACTTTAGCATTCCAATCCCCCATGATGATAAGGACATCATTTTTTGGTGTTGATTCTATAAGGTGCTGTAGGGCTTCATAGAACCGGTCAATTTCATCCTCTTCAGCACCAGTGGTTGGGGCATAGACTTGGATTACTGTGATATTGAATGGTTTGCCTTGGATTCGCACTGAGATCATTCTGTCATTTTGGGGATTGTATCCCAGTATTGCTTTTCTGTGGGAGTAATGTCCTTGTAGCCCACGTGTAGGCTGCCATGCAGCTGAAGCACATGGACGGAAAAAGGACAAAGGAGAACCTTGAGCAATTACCCCATTGAAAACTCCTCCCAGTCACAAACGGCTTGTAAACTGTGCTCACTCTCACGTACTCATATGTTAATATGTAATCACTCCTGCTGGCTTCCTGTAACCACCCACATTTTGCTGAGCTAATAAAAGAGATTCCCTGAATTTGTTCTGGGCCATCTCATCCCGAGGAAAACCCTGTGTGGTGCTATTCCTTCACTGTTTCGGCTCCACTTCATGAGAGGCCCACTGGACGCGGAAAAACCGCAACTGGTGACCCCGACGTGATCGCTAATAAAGTGATACGTCCTTGGACCTCTCACTCTCATCGCCTGGAAGAGGCTGTGCACACGATTTCGTCCGAAGCAAGACGACAATCCCCTCGTGAGTATGGGAGGAAAACTTTCTAAATCGCAGGCAGCGCACTTGCAAGAACTTAGAGAGTTGACCAAGTCTACAATTTTTATTCTCAAAAACAGCGGTAAATTATTGCCTGTTTTGAGTAAAGCTGATTTGATTAATTTATTGTATTATATTTGGGAAAAATGTCCGGCATATCCGGAAAAGGGCTCGCTTAAAGTGACTACATGGAGAAAATTGGGTACCTCTTTCCATGAGAGTCCCAGAGCTCCTGCAAAAATACTATCATCATGGCGAATTGTTCTGGAATGCCTCAAAGTCCATGAACAAGGGCTCACGGAGACATTGGGCTCCGTGACCCTCCCACCGCCTTACAAGAAACAAACTTCACAAGGCAATGAGGCATTTCCTCTTACCTCCCCCTCGTCACCCTCTGCTCCTCCATCCCCCTCCCCCTCTGTTCTTCTCCCTGCTGTCCTTTCTATTGTTCCTCCTGCTGTCCCTCCCATGAGTGCTGTGGCTGCTGCCATGGCAGAAGATCAGAGTCAGGGTTTGCTTGATGTTGATGAATTGTCTGAGTGTTCTGCATTTCCTGTTGCTTTTGTTCAGAATACTGCGGGTGCCATGATACCTCAATTTGAACCTTTTCCTTTAAAAACAATCAGAGACCTGAAAACAGCGGTCTCGATGTACGGCATCCAAGCCCCTTATGTCAAAGGTCTTTTTAGTGCCCTGGCTGGTTCTTTCATTCTTACTCCCCAAGATTGGAAAGATATTTTAAGAATGCTTTTGACGGGACCCCAGTATGTTGTGTGGGAATCAGATTTTCGCTGAGAGGCTGAATCCGCTGCCCATGTTGCTGGGATAGCTGCAATCATGGCGGACGCCATTTCGGGCTCTGGTCAGTTTTCGCTTGTTACTGCCCAAATGCAGCTTCCCCCAGCAACTTTCCCTTTAGTCAGCCTGGCCGCACTTAGAGCCCTGGACAAGGCTGATGACTCAGGAGCCCTTCCCACTTCCTCTTTTTCAAAAATTCTTCAAGGTCCCAGTCAGTCCTTTTCTGACTTTATTGAGGAGTTGCAAAAGGCAGTGGATAGGCAAATTACCAATCCCACGGCACGTGCAGAATTGCTTTTAAAATTGGCTTATGAAAATGCAAATACTGACTGCCGTCGTGTTTTGCAACCTCTTGCTGCTAAATCTGACTCCACTTTGGCTGATTTCCTTAAAGCCTGCCGCATAGTGGGCACAAATGCCTTTAATATGGAAACACTGGCCATGGCTTTACAACAGGGCACAAAACCTGGTGGCAATTGTTTTAATTGTGGCAAACCTGGTCATTTTAAAGCCCAATGCCGTGCCCCAGGAGGGGGGGCATCGTGTCAACCTCAAAAAGGGCTAAAACCAAAAACAATTTGCCCTAAGTGTAAAAAAGGGTTTCATTGGGCTAATCAGTGTCGTTCTGGCTCGAATTTCCAATCCCAGTCGGAAAACTAGAAAGGGGGCTAACAGCCAGCCCCACCCAAAAGGCTGTACCATTTCCTGCTTTTTGTCCGCCTGCTATTGTTCTTAGTGCTGACGTGTCACTTGACGCAGACTTTCCTAACACGCCCTATGTGATCTCCGCCTCCCTCTCTGCCCCCCTCCCCTCTCTTACATCTGCTTTGCTACTTCCTCATGACTCACTCACTTTACGTGGTGCTTCATTTCCCCCTGCACTCTTGACATGCTCTATGGAACCTACAGTTTTGCTCCAAATTATTCCAAGCTACCCAATTTCAATACAAAGGGGAGAGATATTAGCAAAACTGATAATCCTCCCACCAGAGGACCCTCCCACTCCCTCTGAAACCACAGAACTTTTTGCAATTACTAAAACAATGCAACATAGTCGCCCTGCTATGGAATTTCATATTAAGGGCTGCCCTTTTTTTGGCATTTTAGATACTGGCGCAGATGTGTCTGTGATCCGTACTGCTGAATGGCCTTCTGATTGGCCCACCGAATCCTCACCAGCAGTCCGTGGCGTGGGCTGTACTCAACTTGCAAAAATTAGTAAGGACTGGTTGCCGGCTACATCGCCTCAGACTTCCACGATTGCTTATATTAAGCCAGTTGTTTTACCTCTTCATATAAATTTGTGGGGCCGTGACCTGCTCCACCAATTCGGCGCAAAATTAAGCTTGGAATAATTATGTCACCTCCGTCACCTCTTCGCTTTTCTCTTAAATCTGACATTCCTGTCTGGATTGACCAATGGCCTTTAACTTCTGAAAAGGCCACTGCTCTACGCATTCTAGTGTCTGAACAACTTGCCCTAAAGCACATTGAACCCTCATTAAGCCGATATAACACCCCAGTTTTTCTTATAAAAAAGAAATCAGGCAAATGGCATTTCCTCCACGATTTACGTGCAGTGAATGCTGTTTTACAACCTATGGGAGTGCTGCAATGCGGCCTCCCAAACCCAAATTTAATCCCAAAAGACTTTGATCTTATGATCATAGATTTAAAGGATTGTTTTTTTTTCTATTCCTCTTCACCCGGATGATATGCAACTTTTTGCTTTTTCTGTTCCTGAACTTAATATGTGTAGGCCAACTTCTCGCTATCAATGGCGTGTTCTTCCTCAAGGCATGCTAAACAGCCCCACCATGTGTCAGTTTTATGTTAATGCTATGTTAGAACCATACCGTGCTATGTTCCCTCACTTTCTTGTTTATCACTACATGGACGATATTCTTGTCGCTGCACCTGGCCCTGTGGGCACAGTCAACCAAACACTACCTGTTCTCACTACCATGCTAGCTGAAGGGGGACTTAATATAGCCCCAGATAAGATACAGCAAAAGGCACCTTTTTCATATCTGGGTCACAAACTTCTTTCTTCTCACTCAACACCCATTTTTCCTCACATTTTTTTAGAGAAGGATACCACATTGGTGCAGCTCCAACAATATCTAGGTACCATAAATTGGATAAGACCTTACCTTGGCATTTCCACCAGCCAGTTGGCACCTCTTTTTTCTGCTCTTACTCAGGGAAAGCAACCCTCAGACATCATACGCCTTAATGTGCAACAGTTAGGTGTCTTGACACAAGTAGAACAAGCACTCCACACACAATGGGTGGACCGCTGCATCCCTGATGAGCAACTACTCATCATCATCATAAATACGCCACAGATACCAACTGCACTTCTGGCACAAAACCCAAAGCCACTTCTTATACTAGAATGGCTTCACCTTCCTCACACTCCTAGAAACACAATCAGTCAAAAACCTTTTCAATTTGCCTCTCTCATTTCTAAGGCTCGCCTTCGAGCGAAAGCCCTTGCAGGGATAGAACCTTCTGTCCTGTATGTACCATGTTCTCTCACCACATGGGAAACCATGTATTCTAACTCTGAAGCCTTGCAGCTCGCTCTCACTGAGTGGCCTGGAAAGATATCCTGCCACCCTCCTGCTGATCCTCGCATTCAGCTCCTAAAAAATATCCCTTTTTCATGGGATACCCAATTACAACGCTTTTCAATCCCACATGCTGTCACACTTTTTGTAGATGGCAGTAAACAATTTGGTGCTTGTGCCTGGTACCTCCATGGCCAATGGCACACAAAAATAACGCCACCCCAACGGTCTGCTCAATGTGCGGAACTAGCTGCAGCCATTTTGGCCTTTTAAACGTTTGTTTCTCAACCTCTAAATCTCATTCTTGACAGTCTTTATGTCACTCAAATTGTCACCACTATTTTTCAATCATACCTCTCTCCCTCCCTAGACCCTGATTTAACTTCTTTATTTTCCACCCTACAAACTGTAATATCCAACAGGAAACATCCTTACTTTGTCACACACATAAGAAGCCACCAGCCTTTTCCTGGCTTCTTGCAAAAGGGAAATGACATTGCAGACGCTGCGGCCTCTGCTACCTGCCTCATGTCTCTTTCTCCTGTCTCCCCTTGGGACAGTCATGCTTATTTCCATCAAAATATAAAGGCACTTGTGAAACAATTTGGCATAACCACTGCAGAAGCAACTGCTATTCTCCAGCAGTGTGCCACTTGCAGCAAGCAGGCTCACTCGCTCCCAATGGGGGTTAACCCCAGAGGAACCGAGTGCTGCCAAATCTGGCAAATGGATGTTACACAATATGCCCCATTTGCCCCATGGAAATATCTTCATGTTTCCATAGACACCTTCTCTGGCTTCATTATTGCTACCCCTCAACGGGGTGAAGCCACTAAGCATGTCATTAATCATTGTATTCGTTCATTTGCAACGTTGGGATGCCCAAAAGAACTAAAAACAGACAATGGCCCTGCTTACACAGGAGCAGCGTTTGCTGCCTTTTGTAATCAGTGGTCAATTGTTCACAAATTTGGAATACCTTACAACTCCCAGGGTCAAGCTTTGGTTGAGCGTGCCAACCAGACGTTAAAACATGCGCTGGAAAAATATAATCAGACACAGGGGAAAACTCCCCCTAGCCTCCCAGCTTTGCAAAACAGGCTTAACCTGTGTTTATACACCATTAACTTCCTGAACCTGACGGGCACTCCTCCATCATCCGCAGCAACTCGTCACTTCTCTGCTTCTCCTGCTGCAGCAACATCCAAACCACTGGTGTACTTCAAACGACTTCCTGACCCCACCTGGAAAGGCCCTGCTGAACTCATCACCTGGGGACGAGGTTACGCCGCCATCCAAACCAACGGTGAGACTTTGTGGGTCCCTGGTCGACACATCCATCCCTATCATTCAAAAACAAAAGCAGAGGACCTTTTCCCATCTGACGTTAACAACTTGGGTTAACTGGTGAAACCATACCATGGCAAAACGAGTGATGTGCCTGGGTCTAGGACTGACACTGATAATGAAAGCCCTGATGTATCAGATGGATCTGAATCAAGGAATTCCTGAGCAGGGAGCATGGCAAGATAACACCTACATAAAAGACATTGGTCAACTGGCTGTGGCAATGAACAAGACAAACGGCTGGATGTGTATGCACATCCCACCACAAGGAAAACAAGGTTTGATGGTGCAAGCAGTCCCTTTGAATAACACCAGCTGGCTAACCTATGACAACACCACACAGCCCATTAAACAATTATCAAACAAGAAAGGGATGGTTCTAGCGATTGGTCATACGTTGCAGGAAACGGCAGAGATTTGTTTTGAATACAAACCTGGTGATAGTACAAACAGCATCAAATTAGGGGTTTATCCTTTTTGTAATAAAGTCATACAGATTACTTCCCAAATGACTCGTAACGGGACTAACCCCAATGGAACAGTAAAAATATTAAAGGAACAGATCCACAACTACACACAGTATCAATGTATATATCAGATGTATACTTGTAATACTGGAGTCCAATTTGGAGGAAGTTGCTCTCCACCATGCCCTGTTAACACCTCAGCCAATGACATGCCTAATAAGAAATGCGGACAATATAATGTTTCCAACAGCAAGGTCATGACATGTCGGTGGATTTCCTCTATAGTCAAGTTGATTGAGACATCAGATGACTCCACATTTCCTATCATTGATCATGGACTATGGTTTTTGTGTGGCCGACGAGCATATTCACATGTCCCACCAAGGTGGTCTGGCTGTTGTACCTTGGGATATGTATTACCATCTCTGCTGGTCTCTGACACCCTGCCTGTTGGACATCTTCGCAATAAGAGGGAGGATGTTAAGTCTCCATTGAACTTAAACTGGGGCGTTGCTATTGCTCGTGGGATGATACCACCACTAGGGGTCGCTATGAACTATAGGGATCTGCATGCTTTAAATAATTGGACTGTTGTAATGTTTAATGATACCATTAATGCGCTCAAATTAGTAACTAAGGAATTGACTGAGGTTAGAGAAGTAGTATTGCAAAATAGGTATGCCTTGGATTTTATGTTAGCTTCTAAAGGTGGCGTCTGTGCACTGATCCACTCCCATTGTTGTGTATACATCCATGACTATAAAATGAATATCACCCACACGATACTACACATGGAAGACATGATCAACAACAACCCCCTTCAGACCAACGGCCCAGATGCCCTGGACATATGGGGGGCATTGTGGTCCTGGTTACCGGACGGCTCTTGGCTGCGCTCTCTGATTCCTACAATAATAACCATAATCATTCTTCTGATCATGTTGTGTTGTTGCATTCAATGTCTTCCTTCCCTACTGCCGACATGTAAAGGTCTTTTGCCTTCCCAAAGAAAAGATATGTTTATAGCCGAAAGACAATCACTTTTAAGCCTTGAAGGCCTACGTATTGAAAAAACAAAAACAGAGGAGATGTGGGAGTAATGTCCTTGTAGCCCACGTGTAGGCTGCCATGCAGCTGAACCACATGGACGGAAAAAGGACAAAGGAGAACCTTGAGCAATTATCCCATTGAAAACTCCTCCCAGTCACAAACGGCTTGTAAACTGTGCTCACTCTCACGTACTCATATGTTAATATGTAATCACTCCTGCTGGCTTCCTGTAACCACCCACATTTTGCTGAGCTAATAAAAGAGATTCCCTGAATTTGTTCTGGGCCATCTCATCCCGAGGAAAACCCTGTGTGGTGTTATTCCTTCACTGTTTCGGCTCCACTTCATGAGAGGCCCACTGGACGCGGAAAAACCGCACTTTTCCTACTCTTTTATTGACTATGAAGGCTACTCCATTTCTTCTGAGGGATTCTTGCCTGCAGTAGTATACCTGATAGTCCTCTGAATTAAATTCACCCATTCCTGTCCATTTTAGTTCGCTGATTCCTAAGATGTCGATGTTCAGTCTTGTCATCTCTTGTTTGACCACGTCCAGTTTGCCTTGATTCATGGATCTTACGTTCCAGGTTCCTATGGAGAAAAAATCTTTATAGCATCGGACTTTCCTTTCACCACCAGATGCATCCACAGCTGAGCGTCCTTTCGGCTTTGGCCCAGTCGCTTCACTCTTTCTGGCGCTACTAGTACTAGCCATCTGCTCTTCCCCAGTAGCATATTGGACACCTTCTGACCTGAGGGGCTCATCTTCCAGCGTCATATCTTTTTGCCTTTTAGTACTGTCCATGGGGTTTTCATGGCAAAGATACTGGAGTGGGTTGCCATTTCCTTCTCCAGTGGATCACATTTTGTCAGAACTCTCTGCTATGACCTGTCCGTCTTGGGTGGCCCTGCACGGCATAGCTCATAACTTCATTGAGTTATGCAAGCCCCTTCGCCACGACAAGGCAGTAATCCATGAAGGAGATTCCTAGATTATTCATGCCCTAATCACCTCCTGAATGGACTATTATAATGCACTTGCCACTGAAGAACATCCAGAAGCTTCCACTAGTACCAATACAGAAGCATTGGTATTAATGCTCTACACAGATAGGCCCAGGTCATTTGAGGGAGTTCCTCTCCCTAGTTACATTTACCTGTCCCATCAAGCCTAGCAGAAGGGTCATGTTCCAAGTCTTGTCTGCTAAAGAGTTCCATCTGATGGGACCCAGGAGGCAGGCCTTTTCTGCCATGGACCCCACCTTTTGGAACAATATTCTCCCCAAGGTGGGATTATCTCTGAACCTACAGACATTTATGAAAGCCCTGAAAACATTTTCAGTGTTCTATCAAGAGCATGTCTGAGATAGGGGCTATATTAATCTGATCAATGAATTAATCTAATAAATAAATTACTAGAAGCAGAATCCTCACAAAGGGTGGCAGTGAGCTTGGGATGCCAAACACGGTGGTTTGTTGCAGTTATGATTTCCCTGGCAGTTGAACATGATGAGACTGCTGGCTGTGAATTGGCTAGGGAGGAATGGTTATTGATCAGAGAGGTGTTGGAGGAAGCAGTAGAGCTAGTAGCTTGATTGAGAGACTCCTGAAGACTTCTTCTCTTCTGTGTTGCCCAACCCACTCTCAACCCTCAAACCAGGGCTAGTGTTTTGCCTGGATGGGTGAAAACAGTTGGCTATTTGTGGGTGAAGACCTATCCTACTTTGAACACATTATATGAAGCATCAGATCTCTAGAGAAAACTCTAAAGCTGGAAGAATGGAGAAGAAGAGGATCCCTTCCTCTGAGGAACTTCAGGAGATGAAGTACTAAAAGGCAGATTTAAAGCAGATTTGTGGGAACAAAGGGCAAATCTGATCACACATGCTAAAACCTGATATAAAGAACTACATCATGGTGATAAGAGTGGGAAAATGCCATTATTTCTCTGTCCTTATTGATAAAGTCATTCAGATGTGCTTAGAGTTGAATTTTGACTGGGGGGGGTGTCAAAGTGAAATGCTTAAGGTTTTATCTTATGCAGTTATCTAGACTGAGTTTGAGCTTGTGATTCCTGATGGACAAAGTCCTATGAACTGTGAGTTTAACTATCTCTTTATTAGATTCAGATCCCTTCTGGATGCTAAGGCAATCTGGGAGGTAACCTGCAATTAGTTCCATGCAATGATGTAGCCTCTTTACAAGATGGGATAATCCCTCTAGCCTTGGAGGAGACAGTGAAGTGCCTGGTCCTCCAAAGGCCATTGCTAGACTCAATTGTTCTGGACAGTTATTGCCCTTTCTCCAATCTTCTCTTTCCTGTAAAGAGTATAGATAAGGTGGTCAGACAACAGTTGCAAAGATTCTTGAAAAGAAACTCATTTTATTGGAGTTCAGGCCAGGGGTAGGGTATGAAGACAGCACTGACCCTATTTACATGATGACATTTGACAGAAGCAGGATGGAGGTAGTGTGTCCACCCTTGTCCTTCTTCTTCTCTCAGCAGGTTTTGAGAGCCTTTTGTTTTAGTCCAGTATTCTATTTGTCTGAAATGCAGAGTTTGGGAGTGGATTCCACCACACTGCAGGCTATCCTCCTTCCTCTATGGTTGTTTCAGCAAACATTTGGCCCTTACGGGTGGTTATACCACAGGGTAGCTAAATTGTCATCATATGACTTCTTAGACTTTGTTGTACTCCAGAAAGCATGGAATCCAAATGCACTACCAAAAGCAAATAATTAGGACTCACTACATGGTTTATTAGCCACGAAGTACTCACCTCCAAAAGGATAGTGAGAGGCATATCTCTACAAATGAAGAGATGGGCTCATACTTATAAATTCCAGGAAAAAATGGAAAGTGTTAATTTTTATGTTCTTTGTAAAACTTTTAATAAAAATTCATTTTTTTAAAAAAGGACTTTTTTTAAAAAAAGTCATCATATTCCAAACATGCCGCAAAGAAAAATATAAATGTGGCCTACCCCTGCATTAGTAGAGATTCTTGTTCCTTATTATGTTTTCTCTACAATTCAGATCAGGGCTCAGTAGGTTAATGTAACATTTGGGGGTGGGAATACAAGCCAAGAGAGCAGTTCCAGAGGCCAAGATGGAGAAGATCTCCACGGCTACCTGTGGTGCTCAAGTAGGTGGGGAGGAAGCTGATCCAAACACTGCAAAAGACCAGCATGCTAAAAGTAATGAACTTGGCTTCATTCAAACTGTCAGGTAATTTCCTAGCTAGAAATGGCACCATGAAGCTGACAAGGGCCAAAAACCCTAGGTAGACAAGAACAATGTAACACATTAAAGCTGAGCCTTCCTTACATTCCAAGATAATCTCTCCAAACAAGGAGTGGAAGTCCAAGCAGGAAATGGGGGAGAGATCACCAGCCAGGTGGCACAAAGAAGTTCTTGGATGAGTGGACAGCCCAAGACAATGGAGTTGGTGAGTGGTTTTCCTAAAAATTTCCTTGACTTGTTGCCTGGCTTGGTGGCCATGAAGGCCAGAACCACCATGACAGTCTTTGCCAAGACAGTGGAAACCGCAAGGGAAAAGAGAATGGCAAAGGCAGATTGTTGTAAGAGACAGGTGATCTTCCTTGGTTGACCAATGAAGAGGAAGGAGCAGAGGAAGCAGAGCAGGAGGGAGACCAGGAGGATGTAGGTGAGATCTCGGTTGTTGGCCTTGACGATTGGTGTGTCATGATGTTTATAGAAAATCACCAGGACTGCAGACGTAGTCACAGAGAGAAAAAGCGTGAGTGAAACTAACGTGTATCCCAAGGTCTCTTGATAGGCAAGGAAGTAGATCTTTTTGGCAATGCAGCAGTCCTTGTGCTTGTAGGGATATTGGTCTTCTGCGCAGGGCTCACAGTGAGCTGCATCTGAAATCAAGAGTCTTTATCTAAGAATTTCAGGGACACCTACCATGATTAATGTGGCTTTCAGTTTGAGGTCACCACTTGGTTTTTTCCCCATTTTGTATTGGAACCCACAGAAAACTGACAGATCAGTGAGGCAAGAATGCTGCTGTTTTATTTGCATGCACATTATCTGTTGGTTATCCCTGTCTTAATTTTCTCTTTTGTACTTCAAATCTGCTGGTTTAGAACTTTTTGTTTCTCTCTGGTCAAATCTAAGGGATATAAATGGATTTTTTCTTTCTCTGACTGGTCTCTGAGGATCAGGAAGGATGCCTGTGGGGTAAGGACAGTCTAAATACACAAACTTAAGGATTCCACTGAAAAGTGAGTGCATGCCAATCTTATCAAAAATTATAAAAATAATGAAAAATATTTTGATCTACTGACTGGATTCCTGGATCCTGGAAGATCTAGTGCTTTTTTTGTAAGAAAAAAGGTGCTGGAACTCACATCTTGTTAATCTTTTATTGTGTTTGTTAATATTCTGGCCTTTTTATTAGCAGGACCAGTGGTTGAGAAGTAATTAGTAATTTTTTTCATTTTTAAATTTGGGGGTCATACTTTTGCACTAAAAATTAAAAAAAGATTTTCAATTCACCACTGATTTTTTTTAAATAAAGAAATTATTTACCTTTTGCACATAGTCAATCACTGTACAAACATCCACACACGTCAGTTGTGTAACAAAACATGACAGTCGCTGCCCACAGTAAGCACTCAGCAAGCGACCACATAACCAATCACAAGCCCGAGCAGTGCCACAAGCCGAGCAGCGGCATCACAACCAGCACGGACAAAGTATGCATGCATCGGACTCGACACACAAGCAGCCCGCATGTACTGTTTTAATGATTTTGTGGCTGACCTCCTATGCTCAATAGTATGATTCAAGACCACATCAACCAACATCAAATTTTCAAAAGTTACTTTTTCAAACTCGGAAAATCTGTCGAAAAAAGGTGCCGGAACTCTGTTCCGGTGCATTGTATGACAAAAAAAGCACTGGGAAGATCTATATTTGAAGTCTCCTCTACCTGTCTGATTAGAATAGTCCCTTCTGGACAAGCGTTACACTGGTAGCAGCAAACCGGCTCACCCTCTGGAACATTTTTCCTCTCACCTGCATGGCATCTTTTCATGCATTAACAGATGGATAGAATCAAGATCACGTGAAGTATTAATACCACTTTACAATGCCTTTGTAAGGCCACACTTGGAATACTGCATCCAGTTTTGTTCACCACGATGTAAAAAAGACGTTGAGACTCTAGAAAGAGTACATAGAAGAGCAACAAAGATGATTAGGGGACTGGAGGCTAAAGCATATAAGGAACGGTTGCTGGAATTGGGTATGTCTAGTTTAATGAAGAGAAGGACGAGGGGGGACATGATACAGTGTTTCCAATATCTCAGGGGCTGCCACAAAGAAGGAGTGAAGCTATTTTCCAAGCGCCTGAAAGCAGGACAAGAAGCAATGGATGGAAACTAATCAAGGAGAGAAGCAACCTAGAACTGAGGAAAACTTCCTGACAGTTAGAACAATTAACCAGTGGAACAACCTGCCTCCAGAAGTGGTGAATGCTCCAACACTGGAAGTTTTTAAGAAGAGACTGGACAGCCATTTGTCTGAAATGGTATAGGGTTTCCTGCCTGAGCAGGGGGTTGGACTAGATGACCTCCAAGGTCCCTTCCAACTTTTTATTATTATTATTGTTATTGTTATTGTTATTGTTACTATTATTGTTGTTATTGTTGTTATTGTTGTTGTTATTGTTGGTTATTGTTATTGTTGTTATTGTTATTGTTATTATTATTATTGTTGTTGTTGTTGTTGTTGTTGTTGTTATTATTATTATTATTATTATTATTATTATTATTATTATTATTATTATTATTATTATTATTATTATTATTATTATTATTATTATTATTATTATTATTATGCAAATGGGCTTTTCTGAAATAGAAAAGAGAAATACTTGAGATGACCTAACCAATGAACATGCTTCATTAATTCCTTTCACCACTCCTTATTCCTATGTTCAGAATGTCGTCAAATGAAATGGTTCAACACTGTCTACCAGAAATTCAGGGGATTCAGGGGATTCAGGCCAGTGGCACTGCCAATCCACCAGTGGATACTGGAGATTGGAATTGGGACCTTGACCTGCAAAAGAAGACTTGTGACATTAAGTTATAACATTTCTGAAAAAAAGAGTCATGAGGATGCAACTGAACAGGAATGGTCTACGGAAGTAATTGCTGCATCTTCTAACTGCATCCTGGGTTTTAAGCAGAAGTTCTTCCCAATCCGAACATTTGTGGTTTGACACAAATCAGACCTTAAATGTGCTATATGCAAAGCAGGTTTTTCACCAAAACACTGCCATATTTTCTGGCTCAATTTACCATTTTTCGAGTTAGAATGATGTACTATATCTACAGGGGAGAATGAATCTGTCCCTGGACTTACAACATTTCTTTTTGGCTCACCTTAGTAGCCCAGACAATGGCTTCAGAATTAATGGTGAAATCCTGGCCAAGGGGAGCCCTGGGATCTATTCTCCCAACTTTCATGGGGACAAAAGATTGATTGGGGAGGAAAACCCAGTTGAGAAGATCAAAATGAGGAGAACCAAGGCCATTTTCTGAGAATGAGACTTCATCTCCAGCACTGTTGTTAAATTTTACTTCCTTCAAATAGTAAAGAATCTGAAAGAAAATACACCTCTGGATATTTAAGAAATTGGATGAAAGACGAATATATGGTTTCAATGATTCTTTGTTAGCCATCATCTTATGACTTGGGTGTATGTCTGTAAAGCTAGAGGAGTTCCATTGGTGGATATCTGGTCAATCAGGAGTAGCAACAAAAATTTAACTCCTTCCCCAGAACTATAAAAGTTTCTCTTTATCATTGGGCATTTTATCATGGCCTCTTCAACTCTACTTGAGATCCTACATGTAAGTATTTTAATTCCACACTCTCTATTTCATAGCAGGCTTTTGCTCCTGTGATACTTGGCTGTATGCATTTTTAAATATTGCCTTTGGCTCCATTTATAAACGGCAAATGTGTTTTAGGAATGATAAAAATAATTTCTGTCACAAATTCCACTGACATTCTCTAGCTCATAGTTAAAGACTGTCAAAGAAGAATGTAGGAACCAGGTCTGTCCACATGGGACCATGTGAAAGGAAGCACCTGTCTTGGTTTGTCACTTCCTTGTCCAGAGAGGTCCAACAACAGCCAAGCCTCCTACAACTGACTCCATCCCTTTGGGCCCCCCACCTCTGTTGATTAGAGAAAATGATGTGCAAGGTCTATTTCACAGACAAAAGCCTGGAAAAGCACCAGGTCCAGACAAGATCATTCTTTCTTGCTTAAAAACTTGTGCTGACCTACTGGCCCCCATCTTTACCTGTATCTTTAATAAATCACTAGAGATGTGCTATGTTCCTTCTTGCTTCAAATGCTCTACTATCATCCCAGTGCCGAAGAAACCCTCCATCAAGGAACTAAATGACTGCAGACCGTTTGCTCTGACATCCATAGTTATGAAAACCTTTGAAAGGCTAGTGCTGGCCCACCTGAAAACCATCACAGATCCACTTTTAGACCTCCTGCAATTTGCCTAGTGAGCAAGTAGATCTGCAGACGATGCTGTTAATATGGCTCTGCACTACATCCTACAACAGTGATGGCGAACCTTTTGGAGATGGAGTGCCCAAAAACCACCCCACCCACTGCCATGCCCCTGCCCCCAGCCCCACCCACCCCACCCCTGCCATGCTCCACCCACCCTGCCCCCACTCTGCCCACTCTCGCTCCTGCTCCCGGCCCCCACCCAACCCCCACCCCACCCACCTGCAGGACCACCCACCACCTCCACAGCCTGCCGCAGCAGATCACCCTGGTGGCCCTGCAGCGCCATGGTGGCCATGCCCTCCACCTGTGCCCCGCAGCATCATCTGTGCACAATGGGGCACAAGGGCGGAGTCTTGTCCCTGCTGCCCGGCTGCCATGTCCTTGACTGCCCTGCTCCACGCAGGCCATGCCCGGGAGCAACTCTCCTCCAGGGGAGCTGCTGGTGAGGAGGGGTCACAGGGAGAGGCGGGGCTGGGGCAACAATGCACATGCCCACAGAGAGGATTCCGAGTGCCACCTCTGACACGCATGCCATAGGTTCACCACCTACAACATCTTGAATCTCCAAAGACCGATCCAAGGGTCATTGTAGACTTCAGCTCGGCATTCAATACCATTATTCCAGATATTCTTTTAACTAAACTAAATCAGCTAGCTGTGTCTGACCACACTTGTAAGTGGATCATAAGCTTTCTAACAGACAGGAAGTAGCAGGTAAAGGTAGGCAAAATCACATGAGATACCTGTACAATTAGCACAGCCCACCCCCCAGGGCTGTGTGCTCTCTCTACTTCTCTCTCTATACCAGGGGTCGGCAACCTTAAACACTCAAAGAGCCATTTGGACCTGTTTCCCACAGAAAACACTGGGAGCCACAAGTGTTATCTAAAATGAAGATAACACTGCATATATCTTTTTTTACCTTTATGCTATGTATAAAAAAACTATAGCGTGTTGCATTTATGAAATCAATGAACTGCTACAAAGAAAACAATTTTTTATTTCTGCATGCAACAAAAACATTTTGAATTCCCAAAAAAAAGATGCTGGGTCGAAGGTTACTTTCAAATAAAATACTCATAATAAAATTATCCCCATACCTCATCTCTTAATTAAAAAAAAACATCAAAATATTTCATTTAAACGTTCTTTACTAAAAGTCTAGTAAGGACAACCACATATATTCATATTCTCTCTCTCTCTCTCTCTCTCTCTCCCTCCCTCCCTCCCCCTCCCTCCCTCTCTTCTATCTCCCTCTCCCTCCCTCCCTGCCTCCCTCTCTCTTTCTCTCTCTCCCCCTCCCTCTCTCTCCCTCCCTCTCTCTCTCCCTCTCTCCCTTCTCTCTCTCTCTCTCTTTCTCTTTCTTTCCTCTGCCTTGAGAAGAAACTGATTCAAAGGCTGAGAAATTTCATTCAGCCAATTTTGGGGGTCTGGGAGAAAGCCCCCCTTGAAACCTCCTTTTTGGCAATAGACTCAGCTTCACCTGTAGCCAAATCACTTCCCTCTTCACACTGGGGAAGGTTCCTGATTTGGGGGAGGAAGTCCAAAAACACCCACAAACATTAAAACTAAAATTCAGGTCATAAGAAACACATCCTGCGGCAAGTTGTCCGGCACTGAGTTGGCTGTGGCAAGTTGGGTCCCCCTGCCCCCCCATCCCGGGCAGAAGCTGCCATCAGGTAGTGGGACCCCTCCCCACCTCCTTCCTCAGGAATGGTCGGTTCCTGAGGCTGGGAAGGAGGCCGGCCGGCTGCAGGCAGAGGGTGGTCTGGGGGGGATCTCCCACCGAATCCCCCCAAAGGCCCCCCTTGAGATCCCCCAAAATCTCTTCTGTCCACCCTGCTCTGAAAGGGGGATTTGGGGTTTGTCAGTCTTCAGTCGGGGGGAGAAGCTCTTCCTTCAGGGGATTCTGGCAGTGATGAGGAGCAAATGGCTGCCCCTCATTGGGATCCTTTGCCCTTTCCTTAAAAATGTCTCTTTGTGTTGATGCTGCCTAAAATTGTTGGGTTTTGCAGCCACCTCACACTTTGCACTTTCCCCCCTTGAATGTTCTGCTGGATTTTGCTTATTTGTGTATATTGTGGGCCACAAAGGCAAAAAAGGGAAAGTGAAAAGGAGAAATTTTCTTTCTCCAAATAAAACTTTTTGAAAAGTGATTGAAACACAGGAGAAAATTAGGAGAAAGATGGACCTTGGCTTGAACCAATCAAGCTTTTCTTTTTCTTTTCTTTTTTCTTTAATTTTCTTTCTTTCTTTCTCTCATATATTTAAAACAGTGTTTTTATTATTATTATTATTATTATTATTATTATTATTATTATTATTATTATTATTATTATTATTATTATTATTATTATTATTATTATTATTATTATTATTATTATTATTATTATTATTATTATTATTATTATTATTTAAAAAAGATATCTGTGAATCAACACAGTATTATGGAAGGCATAGCATTCTTTCTTCCAGCATTCTGCAAAGTTTGTCCTCGCAGCCTTCAGCTTGCACCTTCATCAGTTTTTGCATTTTTATTGATGTGACCCCCGGAGAGGGGAGGTGGGGGGGCACTGGTCATCCCAGATCCCTCCTGCCACTCAGGGGCTTTGCTCCCCCCCCCCGAGTTTCCGTGTTTGGGGCTCCCAGGGTCAGCCAGGAGTGAGGTTACTGTCCCAGCCTCTGCCCACCATCAGGTCGGTTTCAAGAGCGAAAGAAACTCCTGGGACTTTGTTTCTCCCAAAGCGGAACTGGACTGAGATTAAACCCACAGAGGCACAGAAGCAGCAGAGCTGGTTCTGGAATTTTCGCGCGAAAACAGCCTGGGTGAAATCCCCTTTTTTCCCTCGGACTTCTGTCTGCTCTCGTCCACCAATCAATTGCCTTTGCTTCATTTTGGGAAGGATCAGAGGACTTCAGAGTTTCTCTGCATTTGGCCTGGGGTGTCTGTTGTGTCCCAGGCTGGGTGGGCTCACATGCCTCCCTCCCTTCCCTCCCCAAACTCTCTTCCTGTCTGGAATCAGGGATCCCTTTGATCCCCCCCCCCAAAAAAAATCCACCCACATATGAGTTTGGGGGTTGAGATGAGAATCCAGCCAGGTCTGTCTGTCTGTCTGTCTGTCTGTCTGTCTGTCTGTCTCTCTCTCTCTCTCTCTCCCTCCCTTTGATCTTCTCCTCACCTGGCCAGCTGGCCCCATGTTCTTCTCCAACAAGCTGACACACCGCAGACATTCTTATTCGGCTGGAGTTGCTCTCTCTCTCTCTCTCTCTCTCTGCAAATGGCGGAATATATATTTTACGATGACTATGATCATGATTTATCACCTACAGCTTTTATGTACACTGAGAGCTTATGCATCGAAGACAAATGCCTTGTGTGTCCAATCACATTTGGCCAATAAAGAATTCTATTCTATTCTATTTAGCTTTTGAGGCACAAAAGTCTATTGAATATCAGATCAGGAGCCCGCTAGGACCACTTTGAGTCATGCTGTATGCTGAGGTTGACAGAGGCTGTTTTCACACAACAAGCTGAAGTGCAAAAATGATAAACTAAACCAATGGGGTGGGGTGACAAAGGATGCTAAGCCATAGAAACATAAATCAAGGGTAAAATTAATTGTCATTTTATCAGTTGGTTACAGGCCACATACCAAGGGAAACTGAGGTGGTTGGGCATATAAGGGATCTCAGCTGACTCTTGAACATTTAAAAACGGGAACTATTTGGCCCTATGTGGAGAAAAGGGAGAGGCTGATTAAGGAATTGTTCATTTCAATCTTGTGATTGTCATAGATGTGGAAGCCAAGGGTGATGTTGAGGAAGAGAATCAAATCCTGGTTGACCTCTGTGACTATAAACATCAAGGCCAGGAACTGCTGAGAACTATTATATGTGGAACTATAGTAATAAAAACATTACTGTGTGCTGTGTGTGGTGGTGGACTTTGATTTGCTTTGTGGGGGTGATTTGGAGGAGGAACCCCCATCTTTCATTGGGATTTGATTTAGTAGGACTTTAATTGACCTCTTGAACATCTTCAACAACCACACCCAGATAGTTACTTTGCTCTGGGTTGACATGTCCTCTCTGGAATGGTCACTCCCTGAAACTCAAGAAACCTCTGAAGATATATCTAGACTTTATAAAAAGGTATTTCCTCTATGGATCTTATAGAAAACTGATTTGGTTTACTTCTCTTTTCTTCCCCCTATCTTTTCTCATCCAAACATTATATTTAATTCATATTATATTTTTTCAATAATTGCTGATTTAATCTGTAATGCGATGCATTCATATGGTAGCATATGGATATTTAATCAGTAATTCTAAAACTTCATATGGGGAGTTTCCTCTCTTAAGAATCTATAGATTGGATAAAAAGTCCTGAAAATTACCTGCCATGACTGGACATTTGAGATTCTCTTTCCAAGCCTCATCATGGTTGGTCGGGCTCTGGATCCAAACATTGCATGTAATGCGTGTCCCAGAGCATGAATGGCATTGTAAATGTTGTAACTTTCACCTGTCATGCTTGTTTCAAAAATGTAATTTGGCAGATTCTGTAAATTCTCATTTCCTCCACATTGTTTTTTCTCCTTTTGAGGGATTTTGTCTGATTTGTGAATCTTGCAGTCAAAGGCCATTTCCCACCATTGTGGGAGAAAGATGTCCCCTTGTGGGTTGAAAGGGTCTAAAGATAGGAGGAAATGTCTGAATTCCAAGGCATCACCAGTGTGGTCCCTAAAATGCAGAGACCCATGGAAGGGTTTTATACATTTTGATATTCTTTGCAATCTCATCACACTTACTTTCCAATGGGAAGTTAAGATCCAAACTTTGCAAAATGATGTCTTTGTCCATTCTTCATGAGCATTCATTAACAACACTAAATCTGTAATACTACAGGAGTCTCCAAACAGAACAATTACCTCAGCTTTAGACCAGGTTTTGAAACTATGAAGTAATTTCAACCTTGTAGTAGTAAAAATGTCGTATTTGATCATTTCAGTGAAGGCCAGGCAGATCTCCTTCTCCTTGAGCATTGGCGTCAGAGTTGAGATGAAATGTTCTCCTTTGTCACTTTTGGGGGCAACCCAGTTCCACTGGAAATACAGGAGCAGCTGGACTAAGCCCACATACTGAGAAAATGCCTTGGAATTAATCCGGAAGAAGGAAGGATAAACTGTTCTGTCTCCCGGAGAGAACTCAAAGCCAACACCAAGCTGGAGGAAATGAGAATATTTTTTCAAAGGCAAAGTAAAAATTGATGTTGCCTTTTGGGGTCATAATTGTGTGTTTTGTTGTCCCACCAATAATGCTGACTCTCTTTGAATGGCAAGTTTAATCTCCTTCCATTCTTAAGAAGAGCCACCAGTTACATATTTTGTTTGGTTGTGACATGTGAGAAGCCAATAGAACAAACCATCAAGCTGATACAGAAAATAATGTGCACCAAAAGATGGATACATTTTTTTGGAAGAATACATTAGGAAAGAATTCCTCTTGGGATGTAGAGAATTTCAGAATGATCTCATCATCTGTCTCTTTAGGGTTATATAAAAGCATACCTTGACACATAAAATATTGCATGCCATTCACTAAATCAGATTCTCCTGTTATGTCCCCCAAAATACCTTTGGTTTCATCTTTGGCTTCCATGTGTGTTGATGTTGTTAATCTACTCCATAAGTTATCTGGAGAGCCCCCCTTACCTGTGGGACCTTGAAGATATTGAAGATAGAGTTCATCAACCTTGAGGATTTGGAGTTGAGACCTCCAATGACAAAGAGCAGACTGCCCTGCCTGTCACATTTATAACCTGGAACCATTTGGCCTCATTTGGAGAGCAGGGAGAGGCTTATTAAGGAAATCCTCTTTTCAATCTTGTGATTGTCATAGATTTGGAAGCCAAGGGTGATGTTGGGAAGGAGAACCAGATCCTTGTTGACCTCTCTGACTGCAAACACCAAGGCCAGGAACTGCTGGTAGTTCTTGGGCATGACTCTATAGTGAGAAAAAACATTGGGGAATGTTACTGTGCAGGAAAGCTTGTGTATGCTGGTGGAGGTTGCCTTGCTTTGGCAGGGGGGTTTTTGGAGCAGAAATTCCCCTATTTCATTGGGTTTGAGTTAAACTTGGATGGCTTCATGAGAAGGGAGAAAAGCCTTTCTGTCCATATTCCAGATCATTTTATACCCCTCTGTCGTCTCTCACTCCTTCTCTTTGATCAAGTGGCTGTAACCTTTCCCAATTGCTCCTCTAGCACCCTTATCAATTTGAATCACTCTTTGAGCAGCTTCTTCAGGTCTGGATAGCATTGCTCAGCAAAGAGATCCAATGAAGCAGAGATTTAGTGAAGGCTTTTTATTCATGAACATTGCTCTTTCAAAAAGTGAATTTTGTTTTGTTTCCTCAGTATTCCACACTAATTGAGCTTTTCTTTGAGTATTCCATGCCAAAAACCTCTCCCCAAGTCAACATTTTAAGTCAACTTCTTTACTAGACCAGCATAGTTTCTGTTGAGTTAGACTTCCTCATTTTTTAATGTTGTTTATCATTTCATGATGAAGAATTCTGGAAAGATTAAGAATTCTAGCCTATTTTATGACTTTGGTTCTTTATTGAAAAAGGGACAAAGGTTTGAACTACACTAGGGCATTGCAAACATTATGAGGACCACTACTTCTTTTTCCCCCCAAGTTTTATTGGTTTTTTAATTTTTTTGCAACAAGGTGCTTAGGAAACAATGTGGTGATGGGGTGGTCAATTGTCCAAGAAAGAAGAAATCATACATATATAACTCAGGTTAACTCCTTAAATATTCCCTCTCTATTTCCCTCAATTAATATAACCTGTTCAAATTAATACATTTCTAAATACAATTCAATTAATCAATAAAATTTATCAATAAAATTTTAGCTATACAAGTCCAAATCCTACTTTTAAGCTTTACTATGTTCCAATTACCGTGTTCCATTTTAAATAATATATTTTCAATCAATCAAAGAAATTGTCACCAAAATTTTAACTGTACAGATCCAACTCCTGTATTATAAGCTCTACTAATTTGCAATTACCATATTTCAGTTTTGCCCTTAAAATAGACATATTGTTTGCGTTTCGGGTATCCCTAGTTTCCCTTATTTAATTACCTGACAATTATAATATCTAAAATAAAAATATTATTCCAACAGTTAAATTCTTACATTTCCCCAATATATTCTATTTCTTATTCTAATAACTCATTTACTAATATCATATTTTCCATTATCAAAATCCATTTTCTTATTCTCATTTCAATACAACATAGTTATCATAGCTTCTTACATTTCTAAAATGTATTCTAATTCTTATTCTGAAACATCTTTATTTACTAATACATTATCTTCCATTGTCATAATCCATTTCATTGTTTTCATTCCATTACAAAATACTTATCATCACTAAAATAAACATATTATTTCCAAAAGTAAAAAATAATAAAGAAAGAATAAAAGCATGTATACCATCTTATAGATTTCAAACGTATATTATATTTTTTATCTTAATAAGTGCACATTTAAAACATTTTTCATTTCACGGATCCAAACTATAATCTAGTCAATAATTTCATCTCAGTTATGAATCTAAGTCCAAAGCATTAAATCAATCCCAACTTTACTTTCCATCTTAATGCTAATTCAGTCCGTATGTCTAAAAAACCTTATTTAGTCATCAAATAAGAATTTAAGTTCTATTTTTAAATCTGACTCTAGCTTTCTTTTTGTGCCAGGTAGGCTTCCATAAAAGAGCCTCTATATCAACCAGTCTCATTGTTATATTGGGAGTGTTCATCATCAATTCAATCTGATCACATTTCTGTTCCCCTTCTTCCACTATCGTCTGAATAGTGTAATCAATTTTATCCAGTGTTATAGTTATTAGTTGATTATTCAAGTTGTTGTAGTTCTGGTACTTGGTAAGTTGCAAATAGGGTTGTATAAAATCCCCTTTAGTAGTGGTAGATTCCTGTTCTGCTATTTCTTTTTTTAAAAAAATATGTTTTATTATTTTTATCAGGATAGAAAGGGAAGGGTAGGTAAAGGTATAACATGGGGTAAAAAACAAGGATTAAACCAAGGGTAGGGATAGATACAATAATGGGGTTAACCCCAACACTAAATCAACGCTTTAGCAAGCAGACTGTCGTCCGGGTATACATATTAAGTATGCATGATTAACATAGTACTAAAAAGCTATATTAATAAATGTATCACTATTAATGGTAAAAACTTAACCCAATACATATCATTCATTCTATAAGTAACAATAATCAGTATACTATTAGTGATGTATTACTAAGTAAATATAGTTACATATAAATATCAATATAATGCTTATTAATTATAATTAATTATAGTTAAATGTAAACATCTAACCAAAAAGTTAAAAAATAATATTCAAAAGAAAATACATCATTTATCTTGTTTAATTTCATCATCCTTTTTCATTCTGTCTTATTGCTAACCATTGATAAATTTTTTCCCATGTTTTAAAGAAAATTGTGTCTTCTTTCTCTTTAATTTCTAAAGTTAGTCTATCCATTTCTGCACATTCCAATATTTTCATAATAATAATCTGGTCAGGTGGTATCTTTTCATTTTTCCAAAATTGGGCAAATGCTATTCTTGCGGCTGTTAATATATGTAAGATTAAATATTCATTCTCTTTTCCATAATTAGATCTTAATATTCCTAATAAAAACAATTCCGGTTTGAATTCTATCTGTATCTTAGTCATCTTTTCTAGCCATTTATGAATTTTAAGCCAATATATCTTTGCATTAGGGCATATCCACCAGATATGATAATAAGTTCCTGGTTTTTGTTTACATTTCCAACACATATTTGATACATTTTTAAACATTTTCTCTAGTCTAACTGGTGTCATGTGCCATCTATAAAACATTTTGTATAAATTCTCCTTATATGCAGCCGCTTTAGTAAGTTTAATATTTCGATCCCATAGTTTTTGCCAATCTTCTAAGTCTATAGAATATCCAAAATTCTTAGCCCATACTATCATTGTTTCTTTTACTTGTTCTTCTTCCATCTTCCAGCTTAGCAGAAATTTATAGAGTTTTTTAATCAAATGTTCATCAGTTTTTAACAATATTTTGTCTAGCGGTGTCTGTTCTTTATAAAATCCTGTAGACTTTATATCTTTTTCATATCTTGTCTGAATTTGCAAGTAAGACCACCATGTTAAGTCAATACCCTGTTGCTGAAGAATTTGTCTGTCTTTAAGTTTCCCATCTTTGTCCAAAATATCTTTATAGCTAACAAGTTTATCATAGTTAATTAAATTTGGATAGGAAAAGGCTTCCATTGTCGAAATCCACTCAGGTATTTTCATATACATTTTATGTTTAATTTTTTCCCACTCTGAAAACAATACATTCCTTATAGCATGATTTTGAAAATATTTATGTACTTTATTTTTCTCATACCACAAAAATGCATGCCAACCTAATTGCAAATCATGCCCCTCTAAATAAAGAAGCCTTTTGTTTCTCAATGTAATCCATTCTTTAAGCCAAAGCAAAATAGCTGCCTGATAATAAAGTCTCCAATCTGGGAGTCCAAGGCCCCCTCTGTCTTTAGAATCTTGTAATAATTTAATTTTAATTCTAGCTTTTTTACCTTGCCATATAAATCTAATTATTGTAGCGTTTAGTTCATCAAAGAATTTTTGATTTAACTTGACAGGAACTGTTTGAAAAAGAAAAATTAGCTTAGGTAGAATGTTCATCTTAACAGTCGCTATCCTTCCTAATAATGATAATTGAAGATTTTTCCACTTCTCCAAATCCACTTTTGTTTTAATAATCTCTCGTAGTTGTCTTCTTTTATTGTTGTATGTTTTGAAGTTAAATAGATACCTAAATATTTAACTTTTTTCGCTATTTGAAGGTTTGTCTTTTTAGCGAATTGAATTTTTTGTTTATCTGTTAAATTCTTCGTTAATACTTTAGTCTTTTCCCTGTTTATCTTCAACCCCGCCACTTCTCCAAATTTCTCTATTTTCCGCAAGAGTTTAACAGCTGTCTCTAGTGGTTCCTCCAAAATAAAAACTAAATCATCCGCAAAAGCCTGTAGTTTATATTTTTGATCTTTTATCTCCAATCCTTTAATCTCAATATCTTGCCTAATATTTCTAGCCAACACTTCCAATGTAAAAATGAATAACAAAGGGGACAATGGACATCCCTGCCTTGTTCCTTTTTTAATGTCAAAGCTGTCTGTGTAGTCTCCATTTATAAGTATCCTTGCTGATTGTTTATTATAAATTGCTTGAATTGCATTTATAAAATTTCCGCCAAAGTCCATCTCCTTCAACTGTTGAAACAAAAATTGCCAATTAAGATTATCAAAAGCTTTTTGCGCATCAAGAAATATAAGCGCCAACTGTTTCCCTGGATGGTTTTCATAATACTCCAACACATTTAAAATAATCCTTAAATTATTCTTTATCTGTCTTTTTGGTAAAAAGCCATTTTGGTCTGGATGGACGTTTCTTCATTCTTTCTGCCATTATTGTAGTAAATATTTTATAATCCACGTTTAGTAAAGATATTGGTCTATAGTTTTTAATTTGTGTACAATCAGTATCTTCTTTAGGTATAAGAGAGATGTTGGCTTCTTTCCAGGAATTTGGTATTTTTGTCTCTGAAAAAGCTTCATTACAAAGGTCTTTCACAATCGGACTGACAATGTCTTGTAGAGCTATATAAAATTCTGCAGGGAGACCATCAGGTCCCGGAGTTTTATCCTTTTTTTGTTTTTTTATCGCCTCTGTAATCTCCATCATTGTTATGTTCTCATTTAATATGTATTGCATATTCTCTGGTACCTTTGGAAGGTCCGCTTCTTTTAAATATTCCTGTATTGTCTCATTCAAAACCACCTCAGTTTTATAAAGTGTCTCATAATAAGCTGTAGTAATTTTTTTGATTGCATCATTGTGACAGTACAATTGGCCTTTTGTATCTTGTAGTTTACTTATCAATCTTTTTTCTCTTTCTTTTTTCAGTTTATATGCCAACCATCTTCCGGGTTTATTGGCATTTTCAAAGAAATTCTGTTTACCTCGTTTAATCTGTTGTGCCCTTATGTCCATTTCCATTAGATTTAATTTGTGTTTTATTACTTCCATCTGTGTCTTCAATTCTTTCTTTTGTGGATCATTTCGTAGCTCCATTTCCAATTTACTAAATTGTTCTCTCAATCTAAGTTGTGTTTGTTTCTTTTCTTTATTCTTTTTGGCCACATAGATTATAACCACGCCCCTAAAATATGCTTTCGCTGTATCCCATACATTTTGAATAGAAGTTTCTTCTTTCTTATTTATTTTAAAAAAAAATCCATTTCTTTCATTGCTAATTGCAAAAATTCCTTTTCTTTCAATATAGCTCTGTTGAACCGCCATCTTAATTTCTTTCTAGTTCCTTTCCACGTCATTCTAATTGGATTATGGTCTGCCCAAATATTAGGTTCTATTTCAATCTCCTGTATCATAGTCTTTAAATCATAAGAAGTCCATATCATATCAATTTGTGACCAGGATTTATGTCTATTTGAATAAAATGTATATTGTGCTTTATCTGGATTCATTTCTCTCCATATATCTTGTATACCTAATTCATCTTTCATCTTTAGAAAAGAATTAGATAAGGTATTTCCCCCTTTTTTCCCTTGTTTGTAGCTCTTGTAATCCTGTTTTGCATCAGTTATCGCATTAAAGTCTCCAAGAATACAAAGGTTTTGATAGTTTAATTCCATTAACTTATCATATAGTTGCTGAAAAAATTGATCTTGTTTCTCATTGGGGGCATATATCGCAATCATCAAAATTTGTTTTTGGTTCCATGTAGTTTCCACCATTAATAGTCTTCCTTCGTCATCAGCATAAATTTGTTTTGGGCTCATCTTCTCTTTTATATAGAAAGCTACCCCTCTTTTCTTTTGCAGTGCCGATGAAAAATAAAGTTTGCCTATTTTTGGTTGTTCTAGAAGTCTAAAATGTTGTCTTTTTATGTGTGTCTCTTGGAGACAGATTATGTCCATTTTTAATTTTTGTAATCTATAAAATATTTTACTCCTTTTTGATGGGGAGTTAAGACCATTTATATTTGTTGAGAAAATTCCAATTTCTTCCATAGTTTTAATTGTACTTAGATCTCAGTCTTCTAGGAGAAGTTATCTGTCTCTGATCCTTGGGTCTTACATCTTCTTCTGATTGAGTCTTTTTAGGTTCTTCCTCTTCTGTTTGTTTCGATGCTCCTGCTTCTTCGTCTGGTTTCTTAGATCTGATATTACCTTCTTCCAGAAATGTTCTATGATTATTAAAAAATTCCTCTGCTTTAAATGGGGTATCCAATCTATATCTTCTCGAGTCCCAAAAAATTAATAATCCTTCTGGGACCAACCATCTAAAATTTACTCCTTTGTTCAGTAGTTTCCTTGTCAAAAATTGATATTCTCTTCATGCTTCTCTTATTCTCTTCGGGATCTGTTTAAGAACTAGAAGTTCTTTATCTTTATATTTCAGTGGTTGGTCTCTTATTGCTCTCAAAATCTCATCTCGTATTGCACTTTTAAGAAATCTTATGTGGACCTCTCTGGGAACTCTATTTCTTCTTGCATAGCTTGAATTGACTCTAAAGACCTGGTCCATTTCTTTTTTCATTTGGTCCATTTCCATTCCAAGTCGATCCGCCAATAGCTCACACATCAACTCTAACAGGTTCTCATCTTTCTCTTCTGTGATATTTTGGAATCTCAACAAGTATGACGCCCGTTCCATCTCCATGACAGCGATACTATCTTCCAATTCCGCATTAACATGTGCCAATCTCTGGTTTTCATCTTGTAATGCTTCTAATTTCTGATCAACCATCTCCGACTTATCCTCTATTTTTTGTATTCTTTGTTGAGTATCTATCATCGCCTGTTGGAAAGTTTCCATTTTTTGATCCATTTTAAGAAGATCACTTTTCAAGTCTACATAATCTTTTTTCATTTCCATTTTAGAGTCTGTGATTGCTTGGAGTATCGCTTGCGTATCTTTTTGTTGAGTTTCCTGTTGTAGAAATGTAGTAATTGATTTTTGAGGAGCTGGGCTCACTGAGGTTGAAGTGGGGGCTGAAGAGCCCTTCTTCACCCCTTTAGCCAAATTTGAGATGCTCATCTTCTAGTTGTTGTATTTATTTATAATCCACTGAGGGACCCAATGGTTAGTTATAATCCACCAGAGGGCCCGATGGCCAATTGTAATCCAATGCCCTCCTATTATCAGGAGACAAGGCACATGTACTTTTAACGGGAAAAAAGAGAAAAGAAAGGAAAAAGTACTAATAATTCCAACAAAAAATTAATTAAGAAAAAGAAAAAAAAGGGGAACAACAAAAAATTTCTGGAACCATCCCGAAAGGAGGGAGAATAAAAAAGGAAAAGTAAAAAGAGCAAACAAAAAGGCCAAAAAAGAGATGTATTTATACCCAAAAGAAAAATCAAAAAAAAAAGAAGAAAGAATTGTGATGTAAAAACAAAAATATTATAAAGAAAAATGATCTAATTGTAAATTAAAAAAATTATTTCACAGTCACCCACAAGAAAAAACAAAACCCTATTTTTTTGCTGTAGAAAATATATATAGCTAATTAAAAAGACCAAACATTCACAGAAGGAGCTGGGAACTTCCCTCTCAGTAGGTTTGAGAGAGATAAGGATGTCTGGGCTTGCAGCCAAGTCTTGCAGCTGAATAAACAAAGCTATCAGAGAACAAAGAGAGGAAAATTACAATGTAGCCTCTAGGTGGTAAAAAAAGGAAAAAAAAAAAGTATCCGAAGTGGGAACTTAGTTTCAGAGTTCTTTAAAGTTCTTTAAAGTTAGTGAAAGTAACAACAACAAAAAAACAGAGTGGCTTTTCCCAGTTATAAGTCTTCCTCTCCTTCCCAAAATAAAATATTTTCTCCAATTAAAAAGGTTTTTAAAGTAATCCAAATTGGTTCTTTCGCTTAAACCGCCGTTTATCCGGGAGGGGGGGATAAATCCACCTCCTTCCTCCCTTCAGCCTTCCAGCTTCGTTTTAAAGACAGTCTTCAATTAAATCCACTTCATAAAGAGAAAAGAAGCATATTCTCACCCGTCCGGGCTGCTTGCCTTCCAAATCAGCTGTTTTCTGTCTCCGACGATCAGCTGGGAATGGCGGCTCGCATAAATGCGATCCGCCTTTCTTTTGCTGGTTCCAGGGGCTGCTTTGGGTTCAGTAAGCCGGCTACTGCCGGCTCCCGTTCCTCAAAGATTCGCCCTTCGGTGGCCACCCCTCCAGGTTGGCGTTTAGCCCAAACGGGCCCGCCAGCGAAGAAATTTCGGACCCGGGGAGCGGAGCAATTTTCCCCGGGTCTACAGTCAGCAAAGTCACCGGAAGCACTCTCCTGTTCTGCTATTTCTTGACTTATAAGGTGGTCAGTTGAAGTCTGGCGATCAATTTGAGATTCTGAAACAAAAGCTTTTTCATGGCTAGGTTGTAGGTAAGATTCTTCCATCTCATAATATACGTAATGTTGGGCACAAGCCTCTTTACTATTGGTCTGTTCCTCAATATGTAGTTCTGGAAGGTCATCTTTAGTTTTCCACCCAAGGTTAATGTTCTCAGTGAATTCCAAGATTTTTTCCAATATAAGGTTGTAGTCAAGTTGTGGGTAAACATCCTCCATTTCCATAGTAAAATAGTTTTTTAAATCTTTTAGTGGAGGCTATATTTAATAACAGTCCACCTCCACACAGCTGTTTTATCTTTTCCCTCTTATGATAATTTGAAGGTTAAATCCAGCATCAGAGTCAGGGAGAAAATAGAATTGTAATGTCAACTTTTCACCACGGGATGTCCTCAGTGAGCTATAAGATCTTTTTCCAAATAATATTTTCCAAATAAAATTGTCCAATTTAATAAGTAAATAAAACAATAGAGTTCAATAGGTTGAATTCTTTGGGACCCCAGGGTACCCAAAAAATAAGTATAGTCAGTAAAAGTTAATTTCTGGTTTCTATAGTCCAAAATTTAAATTCCCAAGCAAACAAATGCCGCTCTGTTAAAGTGGGGGGATAGTTCCAGGGGCTTTTCACAGGAAAGTAGTTAGGGTAGAGAGGGGGAAGGAAAGGTCTCACCCGGATCTTCCATGGTGGTTCATTATCACTTAGGTGTTCTTTTGACTTGCAGTTGGAGCGGCTAGATGATTGGCCTTTCCCCGTCGGCCCAAAGGAGCTGCCTCGGACCGTGGAAGGTGCTGCCGCACCCTTCGCAGTCAACGAGGGGCCTCCTCAATGGTGGTCACCCCTCCAGGGTGACTTTCGACCCTCTCGGGGGTCTACTGGCGGAGGGAAGCCGGCCGGCAAAGAGAAGAGCTCTGCACAACCGCCAGCACCGCAACACGGAACCGGAAGTCAGGACCACTACTTCTAAAAGCAGTCCCTGAATGCAAAAGAAAGGAAACAGTTATCTACATCTTTCCCCTCCAGGTGAAACTTACGCAGTTGGTAAATGATCCTGGGATGGGTCTCTAATAAAGTCTACTCCATGGAAGAAAAAAACAGAGGTTTCCAGGGGCAGATTCCCACCAATAATGAGATCACCAGGCCTGTAATAGTCCTCCAGAATCTGCAAAGACCTTGTCAACAAACATATGGTTTTCATCCTCTTTGCAGAAGTTGGAGGCAGGAGCCAGAAGAGCAGCAGCAGGAGAAGGAAAGGCAGCCCGGTCATTCTTCTCACCTTCCTTCCAAGATCAGAGCTCAAGGTTTCTGCAGAAGCTAAACTTCAGGTAGCACTTGAAATCTCCCCAGAACTTTAGAACAACAGAGACAATCTGTCTCACCTGGATGGCTTTGTGGTAAATTGATACTGTATCAACCATCCTTCCCCTTATATGTGTTTGGGCTGAGACCAAAGAGGAAACTAAAACCAATCAAGTCTCACCAAACCCAGGAGTGGGCTCTTTGCAAGACAAGGTAAGGTGACATGGCATGCCACCAATAGGAGAATTCAAAGCACGTTTTTTAGAGCAGGTTTTATCTTGGAAGATTTTTGTGAGTAGAAATCCACAGGGGATACAGTACATTAGGAATTATTGTTTTTCTGATAATTGCAAGGAACAGCAGTTGCCCTGCTCACTTAGCACTAGATGTTTTTCTGTGCACCAGAGGGGAAAGACATGATTATTTCTCCTGTTGCTAATCTAGAGAGCAGATGGATTTAAGAGTCAAGGTGAAGTTGGATATTTGGCCTACATGAAATTGAGCACTTGCAACAAGATGGAGTTTGACTGTGCAATGGCTTGTTCAGATACCAATGAGTGCTAATGAGCCATGATCGGGCTCTCTTAAATTTAGGATAACCTCATGACTTCACAGAGATTGGAATCTCCTGTTCTACTGCAAACTCAATGTTACCTGGTGGCAAATTAATGTCCCTGGGGGTTCTATTGCCACTCCAGTACCCCAAGCACAGGACAGTGCAGTAATAGCTATGTCATCTGTTCCCTAATGTCCAACTTCAGCCAGAGATTCTCACATCTAGTTATCTGAGGAACAACATCTCTGAGAAGCTTCAAGGATATTGATTGATGGTGGGCCATCAAGTCATTGTCAACTCTAGCAATAACATAGACATTCTGATTATCTGCCCTAACTTCATCCTTAAGGTCTTCTAACAGTACATTCATTTCATCGCAACTGAGTTGCTATGCCTTGTTGCTAGTTATTGTCTTCTTTTTATTTCCACCTTTACAGATTTTTCTGCAAAATTGGGTCTTCACATAATGTTCAAATGTGCTCGCTACTGGGCAAATAGCACCTTAAAATTCTGGAAAACTGTCCTCAACCATCCAGGCAAAAGACTAACCCTAGCTTGAGGAGAATAGGTTGGGCAACAGAGAAGACAAGACATTTACAGCAGAGTCTCAAGCAAACCACCAGCTCCATCATTTCCACCAACACCTCCCTAATCACTAACCATTCTTCCCCAGCCACTACACAGCCCCCAGTCTCATCACATTCAACTAGCAGGAAAAATACACCTGCAGCATCCATCTATATATAGCCAAAGGGAGCCAAATTAGTATGAATGAGCAGATTTGAAGTACAAAGCAGAGATGTTAAGGCAGGGATAGCCAACAGATGATGTACAAGCAAACAATACAGCACTAATTTTGGCTAACACATCTATCAGTCTTCTTTGAGTTCCTATATAAAGTTGGGGGAAAAACAGGCCACAATCTCAAATTGAAAGCCAAAATAGTCATGGAAATGTCCAACAAGTGGACATCTAGAATTCCCTGTGGGAAGAAATAGCCATGGACTTTATAGTCAAGCTTCCAAAGAGTGGAGGAAATATGGTAATATGGACAATGGTGGACCTGTTCTCAAAGCAGGCCCACTTCACAGCATGCTCCATCCACCCATCCACCCAGAGACTGGCCAGGATGTTCTTGCAACATATTTACCGGCTGCACAGAGTACCCAAACGCATAATCTCTGAACGAGGTGTCCAATTTATTGCCAAATTTTGGCATGAATTTGTAAAGCTAATAGGGTCCTCCCAAGGTCTTAGTTCAGCTAAGTACCAATGGGGCTGCAGAAAGAGCCAATGCAATGGTGGAACAGTACCTGTGTTGTTATGTTAACTACCAGCAGTCTACTTGCGTAGAACTCCTGCCATTTGCTGAAGTGGCATTCAACAACGCGGTACACAGTAGCACTGGGCTTACCCCCTTTAAATAGCTACAGGAGTGGAGTTCATACCGATGCCAGAGTGCCCAAGAGAGATCCCCTCATCAGTAACATGTTTTTTTTTAAAAAAACATTATTATTATTTTTTAAAAAAATCCATTTCTACATTGAACAGTGTGTTGTCTAGGTATACAAGTATTAAAATATAATAATCATCACATTCATAATAATCTTATCAAAATACAATCATATACTAGGAAATAGCAATCAAAATATTAAAAATAATATTACCCACATTAACATTAGTTATATAACAATCCGAGTATTTACTAATCCATTATAAATCTTGCTCACATAATCCACATATTCTCATATTTCCAACTTTCTAACCTCTGTTTTTATCAGCTAACCATTGGTAAAATAAGTCCCATGTCATATAATATTCCGTTTCTTCTTTTTCTTTTTCTTTAATTTTTAACATTAACCTATCCATCTCTGCTCATTCCAATATTTTTTTAATTATATTCTCCTGTGTAGTAGTTTCTTCATTTTTCCAAAATTGTGTATATACCATCCTAGCTGCTGTTAAAATATGTAAAGCTAAATAAGTATTACCTTTATTGTGATTTCCTGGTAATATGCCCAGTAAGAATATATCTGGTTTTATATCTATATGTTGTTTTGTCATTGCTTCCAACCATACATGTATTTTATTCCAATATTTTTTTGCTTTGGGACATGTCCACCACATGTGATAATACGAACCTGGTATTTGATTGCATTTCCAACATTTAGCAGATTTATCTTTATACATATTCACTAGTCTAGCAGGTGAAAGGTGCCATCAGTAGAACATTTTAAAAAGATTTTTTTTATACGCTGTTGACATTGTAAGTTTATAGTTTCTGTCCCACAGTTTCTGCCATTTATCTAATTCTATTGTGTAGCCAAAATTTTTAGCCCATATTACCATTGTCTCCTTTACTTGTTCTTCTTCCAATTTAGTACTTAATAAATAATTGTATATCCTTTTAATTAATTTCTCATTTATCCCTATTAGAATCTGATCCAATTCAGTTACTTCTTTATAAAAGCCATATAACTCCCTGTCTTTTTTATATCTGACAGTGCTTCATTATAGACTTCAAGCATAGATGGGCCTAATGTGTCTTGTAAGTGTTTATAAAATTCTGCCAGTAGGCCATCTGGCCCAGGTGTTTTGTTATTTTTTTGTCTCCTAATTGCTTCTGTTAGCTCCATCATTGTTATTCTTTCATTCAACATGGTCTTCACTTCTTCAGACACTTTTGGCAATTTAGCTTTTTCCAAGTATTGTTTTATTTTATCTTCTGATATTTTCTCTCGGCTATATAATTTTTCATAGAATTCCTTTATTATTTTTTCCTTAGCTTCATTTTGGTATTGAATAGTACCAGTCTCATCTCTCAATCTTTGTATCAACTTCTTTTCTTTCTCTTTTTTAAGTCTGTATGCAAGCCATCTTCCCGGCTTATTTGCATTTTCAAAAAAAATCTGTTTTGCTGCTTTGATTTTTTGTGCCAATTCCTCTTTCTCTCTGTAATTCTAATTCTAATTCTAATCTTTTATATTCTTCTTCCAACCCCTTTTGTTTTTGCTTTTCCCCCTTGTTTATCCTTCCTGTATAAGAGATGGCTAATCCTCTAAAGTAGGCTTTGGCAGTGTCCCATACATTCTGTAAGGACGTTTCCCCATTTTTATTCTCTTTAAAAAAGAGATCCATTTCTTTCTCCATTCTTTGTATAAACTCCTTGTCTTTTAATATTGACTGCTTTAATGTCCATCTTGGTTTTCTTATTTGTCCTTTCCATTTAACTTTTATTGAGTTATGGTGTTTGGCTCCAGTTCTATTTCCTGTACATTTTCTTGTAGCTCCGATGACATCCATATCATGTCGATTCTCGGCCATGATTTGTGCCTATTAGAATAGAAGGTATACTGTTTTTTCTCAGGTTTTAATTCTCTCCATACATCTTGTATTCCTATTTCTTCCACCATTTCAAAAAAGGTCTTTGGTAAGGTTCTCCTAACTTTTTGATTTATTTTACTACTTTTATAGTCCAATTTTACATCAACAATTGCATTGAAGTCTCCCACAATACAAATATTGCCATATTCCATTTCTAAAATTTTCTTCTGTAATTGTTCGTAAAAGACTTCTTGATTACTATTTGGTGCATATATTACTATTAATAATGTCCGTTTATAGTTTATTCTCCTTCATGGATTACTGCCTTGTCATGGCGAAGGGGCTTGAAGCTATGAGCTATGTCGTGCAGGGCCACCCAAGATGGACAGGTCATAGCAGAGAGTTCTGACAAAATGTGATCCACTGGAGAAGGAAATGGCAACCCACTCCAGTATCTTTGCCATGAAAACCCCATGGACAGTACCAAAAGGCAAAAAGATATGACGCTGGAAGATGAGCCCCTCAGGTCGGAAGGTGTCCAATATGCTACTGGGGAAGAACCGAGGGCTAGTACTAGTAGCACCAGAAAGAGTGAAGCGACTGGGCCAAAGCTGAAAGGATGCTCAGCTGTGGATGCATCTGGTGGTGAAAGGAAAGTCCGATGCTGTAAAGATTTTTTCTCCATAGGAACCTGGAATGTAAGATCCATGAATCAAGTCAAACTGGACGTGGTCATGGAGTCACTGAAGCAGTAGGTGTGAGCTTAAATGGACTCCAGAAGATGGTAGAGGACAGGAAGGCCTGGAGGAACGTTGTCCATGGGGTCACAATGGGTCAGACATGACTTTGCAACTAACAACAACAACAACATAGATTCCATTAGAAGCTTCCACCATCAAAATTCTCCCCTCTTCATCTTTATAAATTTGTTTTGATTTTATTGTTTCTTTAATGTATAGAGCCACCCCTCTTTTTTTCTGTTGTGCTAAAGAAGCATATGTAGCGTTACCCCCTGAGAGGCTGCCAAAGCTCAGGGCCCACCCCAGCCCCATTCCCCTTAGGCAAGCTCTACAGCTGTGCTCTCTAGGTGTTAGTAAAGTGTCTCTTCCAACAGAGGCTCACACAAAGTGAGGAGGTGGCAGGCTCTTGTCTTCAGGGAGGGGCTTCCAGGAACAAAGATGACCAGCCCCTAGCCCCAATAGTCAATGCTGTGATGGTGTCTAGCACCCCCAGGCTGTCATAGCAGCAACAGTCAATGATTCCTCAGTGAACGTTTTGGAAACAAGTGGGAAGGGGAAAAACCCCTGGCTCCAGGCAGTAGTAAAACACGAACAAAAGCAGTCAGCTTGCTGCAGTAATGGTTCGCCCCCCTCAGGGCAACTCCCCACAATATCTAAAACTGGCACAAGCAGCAATAGTCACAGTTCAGATGGCCTTCAGTCTTCACAGCAACAAGCAGCCTCTCGTCCTCTTCTGTGGCTTCTTGCAGTCTCCGACAGGCCAGTGTCAAACCCCTCCCCCCTTATCCTTTATTATTAAAATCTGAGGTTAACAGCCCCAGCAACTGTCTTTCTCCACACACTCTCTCTTGCCTCCACTTGGGATATCTCCCTTGCGAAAGAAAGCAATAAAATTCCACCCCCTCACTCTCTCTCACTCTCTCCTTTTCCTCCTCCTTCACCAGAAGGGATCAGCTTAAAACCTCCAACCCCTCTTTGTCTTCACCTGACGAACTGCAACAACCAACCCCCACACACCTTTCCTTCCTTCCTTTTCTATCTTTTTCCCTCGTCCACGCCTGCCGCACCCAAAACCAGCAGCAGCTGTCCCAATCTCTCTCTCCCCCAGCCAGGCTCCTGCAGACACTTTCAGACAGCCCCACTACAAATATAATTTCCCAATTTTGGGATTTTCCAGTAGCTTGTATTGTTCATCTTTAATATGTACTTCTTGAAGGCAAATCAAATCTAAATTTATTTTTTTTAATTTATTGAAAAAACTTTTGCTTTTCACTGCGGAATTCAGTCCATTAACATTCACTGATAGTAAAGTGATTTCTTCTTCCATCATTTCACTTATAAATAGGTCTAGTGATCCTGGTGATTCTTATTTCTCTCTGTTCCTTTGCTCAGGTTCCTTCCCATTCTGCTCTTTCTTTTTTTTTTTTTTATCATAACAAGTTTTATTAGTTTTTGTTTGTTTTACAGCCAAGTGCTTATAACACATCGTGGAGATAGGGCACTCCATAGAACACAACAAAAAATACAGTCATACATATACAATTTAAACTACTACTTTAAAAGTTCCCTCTTATGGTATACAATTCGAGCATTCCTAAAATATAAATTGTTTCTCACCTCTATCTATTATTCCAATTTCAATTTATGCTTCTCAATCAAATTATATCTCTTATTCTATTTCACATTCATATTATGTAAATAAACATGAATTTATATATTTTAAAACTATTGCATTAGACATAGTAATATAATAACATTATAATAATAATAATAGGACAATAATTATTTCTATCATAAACAAGTAATATAACTATTATATCTTAATATTTCTCAACTATATTCTATTTCATATATTCTATCCAATATTTTCATAGATCAGTCCACATCCCTAAAAGATTCCTCAATTGTTTCAATTTAATCCATTTAATACCTCAGTAATTACCATTCAATTCTTATAAATAAAAATATCAATAATATTTCACCAGTCTCAATCTCAATCTAACTCCTTTAATTATAAATTTTCCAATTTTTCTTATTGCCATTCCAAATCATAATCAAATCCATAATTTAAATCTAGTGTTTACTCATACCAAAGTAACCTTAAAGATCTCAAAAATATTAGTTCAATCAACGTCCAGAAGCCCTTTTTACCCATCAAATAAAATTTTAACTCTTATTTTTAAATCTAATTCTAGCTTTCTTCTTGTGCCAGGTAGGTTTCCACAACAGGGCCTCTAAATCCTCCCATCTTAGTAACTGGCTAAAGGCCTTTTCCCACCATTGAGTCCAATCATATTCTTTTTCTCTTTTATCCAGTGTTGTCTGTACTGTCATGTTGTCAACGTTTTTTGTGCCTCGTATTTGGAAGTCCAATCCTGTTGCTTTTAAAGTTGTAAATGTTTTAGTTGAGTTCTGCCTTTGATCATCAAAGATATCCATCATGTAGGATGTGTCCTCTTCCTCTTCAATAAATTCAGTAGATTCAATAGATTGTAAATGTATTCCATCCATCTCATTAAGTTGTAGATCTGATTGTGTATCATAGTCAATCAAAGGTTGAGCTTCAATTTTTAATTCTGAGTCCTCCTTGAAACTAAGCAATCTAATATGTTCTTTAAGTTCCAGTCTCATTTCCAAGATTTTTTCTAATATAAGTCCATAATTAATCTGTGAGTAGGATTCCATCTTCTTTTTTTATATATATATAAAGAAATTCAGCTTAAAGAATAGATTGCAGCGTTATAAAATATAAAATGCAGACAGAGATATATTTCCAAAGAAAGATAGAGAAAAAAAACAAACCAATAGTCAAGTCCAGCACAGAGATAAAAAATAGCAGTCAGTTGTTATGTTGTAATCCAGTCTGGGCATCACGCCAAAATCAGGGAGTGGGAGTTCAAATGGAGAAAGTTACATTGTATCAGTCATAGTTTCTGGGCTTCATGCCAAGTCCCAGGATGCATTGTATCCAAAAGAATCTACATAAGTCCGCCCAGAGAGCAAAAAGTTTTTTTAGGCAGTACTGTTCAGGAGGGGGGGAGAAAAAAAGAACATTCCACCCCCTCCCTAAGGATTTTCACCTAAACTGAAGATAAACAAGCCAAAAGAGAAAGTCACAATAACCCGGATGCCCGAGTTCCAACTGCTTATGTAGACAAAATAAAATAGTAAAAAAAAAAAAAAAAATTTTTTTCCAAAGCCCGTTTTCCCCAGCAATCAAACGCCGCTTTCTCAAAATAGGGAAATAGTTCTTAAAGCTGTTAGCAGGGAAAAAGGTAAATTAACAAGAGGGAAGGAAAGGTCTCACCCGGATCTTCCACTGTGGTTCTTTTCGCTTAGATGTTGCTGTGACTTTTGGCTGGAGCAGCTGAGTGATCGGCCATATTACTGGCCGATCTTTTCCCCGTCGGCCCAAAGGTGGTTTTCTCGGACCGCAGAGGGAGCTGCCGCTCCCTCCGCGATTGACGAGTGCCCTCCTCTATGGTGGTCGCCCCTCCAGGGCGACTTTCGACCCTGTCCAGGGTCTACCGGCGGGGGGAAACCGGACGGCCAAGAGAACGAGTTCTCTGCACGTCTGCGGGCGCTGCGACCGGAACCGGAAGCCCCATTCTGCTCTTTCTTTTTGTTCCGCTTCACTTTCTTTTAACTGTAAAATTCTGTCTCCAATCAGTTCTTCTTGTCCCTTATCATCCATTTTCTCTCTTTTCTCCTTTTCTTCCTCCATACCAAAATGATGGTCATAAAATTCTATTGCCTTGTCTATTGATTCTAGCCTATATCTTTTCTCGTGCCAAGTCACCAATAATCCTTCGGGTATCAACCATCTAAAATGTATATCATATTTGATCCATTTTCTTGCCAAAAATTGATATTGTCTCCTTATATCTCTCACTCTTCTAGGTATCTGTTTTAAGATAATTATTTATTTCTCTTTGTAATGTATTGAGTTAAATTTATGAAGCAGGTGGCTGGGATTGTGCAGGGATGGTTAGCAGACCACGTGGCCTGCCAGCCAGACTTCCTGTCTACAAGATTGTTAGCATGCATTTGAGCGGGAGAATACTGTGCATTCATTGGCTGATGCTGCCCAGAGATGAATGTATAAATAGGGGTGGAGCAATGTTTGTTAGTTTCTGTTTTGACCTTCAATAAAGAAGTACTTCTTCAATGCTGAACCAAGCAGAAAACAGAACATTGGCGACGAAGGTGGGATTGTGCTGCCACAATTTGAAGAGCTGAGTCACTACAGGGGAAGGCCTAGCAAGCGCTTGGTTGGAACGGCGTTCCACCTCCCCCCCATCACTCTATCCTGCCAGTACGGAAACGCTGGAGGAGAGTGCTTCCAAGACTTCACCCTGGAAGTCCCACGGAAACCTTCGCAGCACGAGGCATTGAAAAGGCCGCGAAAGACTCACCATGGCGAAGATCAGGAAACTCTCCAAATTCGACATTGCTCATCCAGAGAGGTGGAGCTCCTACGTTGTGAGAGTTGAAAATTACCTGCGGGTAAACCAAGTTCAAGATGACAGGTTGAAGGCCATGATGCTGCTGTGTGTTTGCGGCCAAGCAACTTTCGATATCGCAGAGAACTTGGTTGCACCAGAGCCGCTTGAGTCCATCGCGTACGCAGAACTTAAGAAGATGCTCAAAGAACATTTTGAACGCATGCTTTCAGTCTCGCTTGACGGCACATTTTTGAACAGCAAGACCAGTGTCCCGGAGAGTCTGCCGCCGACTTCATAGCCGCTCTTCGCCAAGCTGCACGGCCATGTGAATTCAAAGATCTTGAAGAGAGGCTGCGGGACCGCTTAGTTTGTGGTCTAAGGAGCCGAGAACTGCAACAGAAGATCTTTGCTAAAGAGACTATCTCATTTCAAAATGCGTTGAGGGAGATAACGGCTGAAGAAGCAGCCGGAGAAGCTGTTAAGGCCTTGCGGCTCTCCAAGAACCCTCCTTGCACGGAGGCCATCCACCATGAGGACATCGAGAGAGTTGAAGACTCCGAATCGGACCACGAAGTTGATCGGTTGCAGCAACCTCCAGAATGAAGGCCTCAACGGCAACTTGACAAGGCAGTTTCCCTCTCTTGATGCATCGGGTGTGGAGGCCGTCACAAAAGGGCTGACTGTCGGTTCTGCACAGCAACTTGCCGGGTGTGCGGCAACCAAGGCCACATCGCCGCCGTTTGTTTAGGTCGCAGGAAAGAACATTCCTCAGAAGAGTTGCCTCGGAAAGGTACCGGGGTCCCCAGTCAAAACAGGGTGGGCTTTTGCGCGAGTAGAAGGAGCATGTTTAGGACTGGAACCCATCACCCACTCAAGGAGAAATTACACCTCAAAGTCAAGTTGTACGGGGTTCCTTCTGACATGGAGTTGGACACGGGTTCAGCTCTATCGATAATGCACGTTAAACAAAGCTCTCCAGCAGCACTCTTATCCAGTGCCTGTAGTCAGCCACATTTTGGCATCTCTACAGGGAGGTCGCATTTTCGCCAAATTAGATTTGGCCCAGGCCTACCAGCAGCTGCCGGTGGATGACGCTATGGCGGAGGCCCAAACCATTGTGACCCACCGGGGAGCCTTCAAGGTGCGACGGTTACAGTTCGGGGTTAATGTAGCCCCTGGCATCTTCCAGAGCATAATGGAGCACACGCTCCACAATATTCTGGGTGTATGCCCATATTTTGATGATGTCCTCATCGCAGGGGAATCAGTCAAAAACCTCGCTGACAGGCTCCGGGCCATCTTGCAGCATTTCCACGAAGCGGGGCTGAAGCTCAAACAGGAGAAATGCAAAATTGGAGTCACTTCCACAGAATTCCTGGGGTTTCGTATAGATGCCGAAGGCATTCATCCTGCTGAATCCAAGCTCAAAGCAATTCAGCAGGCACCCAGTCCCAAGACAAAGGGAGAGCTTCAGGCCTTCCTGGGACTCCTTAATTTCTATCATGCTTTCCTCCCCCACAAGGCCACAGTGGCAGAGCCATTACACCAGCTCTTGGACAAAAAGGCCCCATGGAAGTGGACGAGTGTCCACAAGAGGAGTTTTGCAGCAGTTAAAGCATTGCTGTCATTTAATGCGGTGTTGGCTCATTTTAATGAGCAGCTTCCAATCAGCATTGCCTGTGATGCATCTCCGTATGGAATCGGAGCTGTGTTAAGCCATCTTAAGGCTGACGGGACACAAGTTCCCATAGCATATTATTCTAAAACCCTCTCTTCAGCGGAACGGAATTATGCACAAATAGATAGGGAGGCATTGGCCATAGTGGCTGGCATAAAAACGTTTCATGACTTTTTGTATGGCTGCCATTTCACAGTCTTCACTGACCATAAGCCACTCTTGGGGTTGTTCACCACGAACAAGCAGACACCCCAGATCATATCTCCTAGAATGTTGAGGTGGTCAATATTCCTATCTGCTTATGATTATTGTATGGTTCACAAACCGGGTAAAGAAATGGGCCACACAGATGGCCTTAGTAGGTTGCCTCTATAGCTATTAGAATCAGATCCTGATCCAGCAAACCACATCCTGGCTATCCAGGATTTCCCAGAGTCTCTCCTTAATGCAGGAGATGTTGCTGCAGAAACAGTTTCTGATAGCACATTGAGCTGCGTGTTGAACTGGGTGCTTACAGGATGGTCAGAAAAGTGTCCTGGCCCTAACTTCAGAGTTTTTGGAAAAGGAAGCATGAGTTATCCACCTTTAAGGGTTGTATCCTGTGGGGCAGTAGGGTAGTAATCCTGACCTCACTGAGGGCTAGAGTCCTTGATTCTCTGCATGAGGGACATCCGGGAATAGTCCGGATGAAGGCACTCACACACAGCTACCTTTGGTGGCCTGGGCTCGATAAAGATATTGAGGCCCAGGTCCACAAGTGCATCCTTTGCCAGCAGGCAAGGCCAGAAATGCCACATGCTCCTGTAAATATATGAGAGACCACACAAGCCCATTGGTCAAGGATTCATATTGATTTTGCTGGCCCCTTTCAGGGGCAACTCTTCCTCATTGTTGTGGACAGTCAGTCCAAGTGGCTAGAGGTTGTTCCAGTGTCCACTATGACTACTGCCAGGACCATCCAGGTTCTGCGCAGCATCTTTGCAATGCATGGGCTCCCAGATGTCATAGTCTCGGACAATAGGGCTCAATTTACATCTGCAGAATTTCAGTCCTTTTTAAGGGCGAATATGATTAGGCATGCCACTTCAGCTCCTTTTCACCTGGCCTCTAATGGCCAAGCGGAGCACATGGTCAGAACGACCAAGGAATCCTTGAAGAGGATCTGCCAACGCACAACACCCTGCACTTCTACGGGCAAGAGCCCAGCTGAGCTAAGATGGGGGAGATGCCTGATCACAAAGCTGGATCGCTTGCACCTAGACAGGGTTGCTTCACAAGTGCCACAGCCTAAGGCACCGAGGCACTTGCAAGTGGGTGATACGGTTTGGGCACACAACTATGGACAAGGGGCACTGTGGGTGGTAGCTGTGGTTTGCAAGGTGTCAGGGCCGCTCTCATATGAAGTGGCCCTGGAAGACGGTTGTGTGCTCTGCAGGCACATTGACCAGCTGCATTGGAGGCTACCGTGCCACTCTTCTGCTCCTGGCTTTGCTCTCGGGGGGGAGGAGGAACACGATTGCGATCATGCATCAGAGTCTCTCAGCGAAAGCGGAACCTTGCGATCGCCGAATGGGGGTTTTGCCAATGAGGCTGCTCCTACCTCAGGCACTGCGCCCATGGGACATTGCTCTCAATCAGCTTTTCATACCGATCTGGTGGATTCTACGCCACCATGGAACTCTGGTTCAGGCCTACTGGAACAGGCCAGCCAAAGGGAAATGGACACAGGCTTGGGTCTACTGGAACAGGCCAGCCTTCACAAATTGGCTCTACCCGTGTCGGACGGGTCACACAGCCCCGGTCTGCCGAGCCTGGCAGGCGAGCTTGCAGATCGGGAGCTAGCAGCAGCTCGGAGACGTTCGGAGTGGGCAAAAGGCCCACTGAAATATTTAAAGGAGTACGTAAGGTTTTTGTCATTGCAAACTTAAAAAAATGCTTATGTATTTTTTTATTGCAAACTTAAATGCTTATGTATGGTTCTTTGAAATGTGAATGCTTATGTGTTTTCTTACAAACTGAAATGCTTAAATATTCTTGATACTGAACTGAGTAATGTCAGATCTGTGTAACACTGAGTGCCAGTGTGCCTTTTGAATGTGTGTAATCTTTGAAAATAAACAATGCTTTGTAAATGTCAAAGAGCCAGGGGGGAGGGGTGTAATGTATTGTGTTAAATTTATGAAGCAGGTGGCTGGGATTGTGCGGGGGTGGTTAGCAGACCATGTGGCCTGCCAGCCAGACTTCCTGTCTACAAGATTGTTAGCATGCATTTGAGCGGGAGAATACTGTGCATTCATTGGCTGACGCCGCCCAGAGCTGAATGTATAAATAGGGGTGGAGCAATGTTTGTTAGTTTCTGTTTTGACCTTCAATAAAGAAGTACTTGTTTCTATTGCTGCCTCTTCAATGCTGAACCAAGCAGAAAACAGAACACTCTTTGTAGACCATTGGCTTTCCTTTTACTCTTTGAAGTATTTCCATTCTAGTCGTCTTCTTCAAAAATCTAACATGAACTTCTCTGGGGAGTTTGTTCCTTCTTGCATAACTTGTGTGAACTCTAAAAATTTCATCCATCTCAGATAACGCTTTCTGTTTGCTCACATCCAACACTTCTGCCAGCAACCCTCCCAGAGACTGGACAGCCATTTGTCCGAAATGGTATAGGGTTTCCTGCCTGAGCAGGGGGTTGGACTCGATGACCTCCAAGGTCCCTTCCAACTTTATTATTATTATTATTTTATCAGCAAGATCTTCCCCTTTCTCTTCTATATTTTGGAATCTTAGGAAGTATTCGGCCTTCTCCATTTCTAATGAAATTACTGTTCCCTCAAGACTCTTATCTGCCTGGGTCAGTCTCTGGTCCATTTCCTCCACCTTTTTCTCAGTTTGGTCTGATTTTTCTTCTATCTTCTTAATTCTTTCTGCATTTATGGTCATTATTTGTTGAATATTTTCTACTTTGTCATCCACTTTTTGTATTCTTACCTTCATCTCTTCATGTAATTTAACTATTGATTCCTGAATCGATTGGAACATCATTTTTGTTTCCACTTGCATCACATTTATTCTTTCCTGCTGCTACATACTAGCCAAAGATCTTTGATTGGCCGGGCTTGAAGCTGCTGCTGATGCTGCTGACGAGGGGGCTGGTGTAGTTTTCTTCATCTTCAAATATTAACAAATAGAATAACCAACAGTTTCACAACACACTCCCAACTATTCAACAGTCCCCCACCCAATAAATTCAATAGGTTCCATAAGTTCCTTATGTCCACAATCTCACTACCAGATCCCTCTTTCACTCTTATTACAACCTCTGTCCAAAGAACTTATAGTATATTAATCCAAAAGTTCTATTAAATATAGCTCTACACCCTTCTTCTCTTCTTCTTTATGATAATATTATGTAGAAATATTATATGAAATTCTTTGTAGTCCACAAGGTCCCAACTATGTCACTAAATATCTTTTATAAAATAGACCAAAGTATCCTTCATGAACTGTCTTCAACTCTTCTTCTCTTCCTCTTTAAAGAATATTATATCAAAATTTATTTGTAATCCACAATGGCCCAGCTGTATCCCCAACAGTCTTTCACAAAATAATCCAAGAGTTTTTCTATGATTGTTCTAGTCCCTTCTTCTCTTCCTCTTCAATGGATATCACATCAAAAATTACTTGTAAACCATCAAACTTATTTATAATCCATCAAAGTCTGGCAAGGGAATTCTTCCATTCAAACTGAAAGTAATTTCCTACTGTTTGTCCACTTCAGCCTGCTTGATTGTTTTTTGTCTGTTAAAGCCAGAAAGCTGTTAGGTTTACACAATCATACTACTTCCACTCTCTCTTCCAGCTTTCCAGACTAAACAAGTTGCAGGTGCCAAAGTTAATTATTATTTACAGCTTCTACTCTAAACCACACTTCGTGTTCAAGTTCAGCCACTTTTGCCTCTTATTGTCTTCCTGTCAATGCTGCTAACATTGAATGTTCTTGCCTGACAATATATGAGGATGCAGACATTTACTATTTAACCTGTGTATTACTTTAGAGCCAATATTAGATGGTACGGAGGGGGGAGTGGAAGAATGTGCTTGGGAACTAATTAGCCATAACAATATTTCAGTAGAGCATCTTCAAGGCTGGATGTAATGTGAGGAGATAAAATATGGCGCGTTATGGAACGGGAGGGAAAGTTCACACTTTAAACTAATTGGAGAATGTGATTAATGACTGTCAAATGAGGGAGGGAAATGTGCTCAGATACTGTGGGATGAGGTAGGAGGATTCAGATTTTGGCTTCGCCTATGTATGTGCCAAAGCTATGTTGCCATTAAAAGATTCTTAAAGGAAAACAATGCCTCAAGTTTCTTTGAAAAGCTTCTTCTTTTGGAACCATAACACTTCCTCTGCCAATAAGGGCCAGTAGATGGTGCACTTGTTCTATTGCCCTCTATTTTAGCCTCTCCTTTGGATATAAAGTTTTAAGCTTTCTTTTATAAAGTCTAGATCTTCCAGCTTCCCGTTCTTATTCCACACGTTGTTAAAGCAAAAATTCAGTCCGATTAATTAGTCCCTTCTCCCTGTTATGATTTTACTTAAAGAGGAGTAATAGATCTTTCTTCATATTTCTGACCTGTTAATGACTTCACAGCCTAATCACCGCCATGTCCAGAGGTGGAAGATTTAAAGTCCCACCTCTTTCTTTTTTAATCCCACTCTTAGCCAAGTCCAGTGTTAAGGGAGAACAAAATCTTTTCTTAACAGAGATTAGAAAAATCTCACCCAGAGCAAACACACCATTCTTCAATCTCCTCCTTGTATCTTTCCGGATGGGCTGCCATGGCTTCTGACAGGCACACAATGGCCGTCTATCACTCCTTGCCAGTCTGAGAGCTTTTCCTCTGCTTCTCCTCCACTCAAGGGAGAAGGACTGAGCACATGTGGAGTAGGTTTTTATACCCTCTGAAAGCCTTTTGTTTGGAAGTTTCCTGTTCCTGTGGCATGAACTTGGAGGCTATTTCCTGTGTCACGTATTCTGACCTGAGTTTAGGTGTGCCTCTCTGGTATTCTTGATGGTAATGGGTTAGTCCTATTATGTCCCATCTCAGGTGGGGTATGCAGATTTTAGGTCTTTGTCTTGAGCTTCTGGCTCCAACTTTCCTGATGGTTACATCTACATTTGTATAGGGCTGGCTCCTGCTTGGGGCAGAGAGATTTGGGGGCAGGGTTGGCTTCTGCTCTTAAAATCCTTTTGAGGAAATATATTTTTCTGCCCTTTTAATATTTCCTTCTCTGAGGGGCTGACTTCCCACAATCCCCGCTTTGTGCCTTAAGTGTGAGAATGACACACTTACTGGCACAAGATTAAAATTGATCTGGTCAGGGAGACTTGGTAAATAAGCTTTAAACTGTTAAGCCAAAAAAAGAAGACACTAATGGAGGCAGAAGAAAAAGATCCCTGCTCCCTGTCTTTACACAAAGGGGGGGAAAAAGTCCAACTTATCAAAAACAGTACCATAAAAAAAAATAGATTAGAAACACAAGTTAAGATAGGCAAGAAAATGGTAAGTGAGCACCTGTCTAGCCTAGAAGAGTTCAAATCACCAGGACCAGATGGATTACACCTCAAGGTTCTCAAGGAACTGGCAGATGTGATCTCAGAACCACTGAATTATATTTTTCAAAGATCCTGGAGCACAGGGGAACTACCAGAGGACTGGAAAAGAGCTGATGTAGTTCCCCTCTTCAAAAAAAAGGGAAAAAAACAGATACAGGAAACTACAAACCCATCAGCCTGACTTCAATATCTGGGAAGATTCTGGAAAAGATAATCAAACAAGAATCAGCTAACACCTAGAGGCAAACAAAGTCATTACTAAAAGCCAACATGGGTTTGTCAAAACAGATCATGCTAGACACATCTTACTGCATTCTTTGATCAAGTGACAAAATTAGTGGACCAGAGGAATGCTGTGGATATAATTTTCTTGGACTTCAGTAAGGCATTTGGTAAAGTTCGTATAGGGTTTCCTGCCTGAGCAGGGGGTTGGACTAGATGACCTCCAAGGTCCCTTCCAACTTTATTATATATTATTAAATGCAAGAGTGAAACCTTTCTAGCAGATGAACTTAAAACATTCCCTCCTGCTAACTTTGGGCTGTTCTTAAGAGTACACAGAGAGAAAGGGGAAAAGAAAAAACAAACAAACAAACACATTTCTCTTCACTCTGTTTGTTGGCCAGACAAACAGAGTGAGGGTATTTTCTTTTTGTGGCTTATTTTAAGCAAAATTTCTAGCAGAATTTAAAATTCTTTTCTCTTTGGATTTGAAACAGTTAACAGTCACATTTACCTCACACACAAAGACTTTGACAAACATATATACACAAAGACAAGGAAAACAGAAAAAGAAACAGAAGTCTTAGTTTTACACATCCTAGTCATTCCCACCATAAATTTCAGATAACTCAAGTTAGGGAAGGCACAGATCTTAAACATACCACGTGGTTGCAGAGAGAGAGAGAGAGAGAGAAAGAAAGAGAATCACTATTTCTTATTTTTCCCTTTTAAGTACCTTTATTTAGCCAAATTGGTTTCCCAGCAAAGCCCTAGCAAAGCCCATTTTTCACAAATTTGTCTTGCTCGCTTCCTTTTTCATTCCATCCAGGACACGCACTCGCCTCTCATCCCACACCTCGAGCAAATCTCCAATAAGTGTCCTAATTCCAACCCTCGAACTGCAGCTACCCATGTTCCCCTTCCGATGTGGGATTCAATCTGGCTCAGTTGGGTTTTTTCCCTCTAGCAGCACTTCCCAGCTGCTCTCAGCGACAACAACCCTGCCGCCCCGCCTGTCAGTTTTTGGGCACTAAAGAATTGCCCAGGAAGACTCCGGAGTTCCCTAATCATGGAATACGGGAGTACTGGCTGCCGGCTAAGGCAGCCTCCCCAAATGGCTCCATTCATAAGTAAAATCTGCAGCTCCAGAGGACTCTCTCACTGTAAGTCTTTGCCTGTGCTGGCTCTTTCCCTTCCCCACTACACTTGGCTAGGCAGGGCTGTGTACCACCTGCCACTCATTAATGTACCACAAGTGGTACGCGTACCACAGGTTGAAAAGCCCTGGATTAGACAACCACCTCTCTCAGGCCTGCATCTATTGAGCAGTACCTGATCAGCTGCAAGAATGGTGCCAGGCAGCGGTGAAGCTAGACATTCAGCTCGCCCACTTTAAGAAGCCTCCCCCACCTGAACCCGAGCTGAAACTGGAGCAACCCGAATGGCAATCACCCCCATAAAAACCTCCAGCTACTGCCATGGCTGAAAGACCCAGGCCACCTGCAGGCCTGCCAATTAAGTGCTTCCGGTGCAGACAGGAGGGACATCAAGCAGCAAACTGTCCATTCCCCTACCTCCAGCAACAGAGCAGACCAGAACCAGCGGCGAGAAAGGAACCTGCCCAGCGGCTGACGAGAGAGAAATCCAACTGGATCACACAGGAACCTGTTCCCCAAGTCACATCCCCCACACAGGAGGATGCCAGGACTCCGGGTGGACCCGCCCCCTCTTTTGACAGCGATGACGAAGGAGAGAATGACCCAATGGTGAGTTGACACGTCCCGCCTTTTTCACTGCCCGCCAAGCTTATAATCCCTAAGTTGGGGGCACAAATAGACTTAAACGTGCTAATCGATTCTGAATGCACCCGATGCATTATTAGCCTACCATTTGCCATGAAAATGGGCATACGGGCAAAGCAACTCTCCAAACCTGTGAGGTTCGAGCAAGCTGATGGCTCCCTGATTGGAGGGACTTTAGTCACACAATTAACTGAGCCCTTACGCCTAGAAATAGGTGAGCACTGGGAGTTTATTCACTTCCTGGTGGCCCCAAAAATGACTGAGGCTGTGACCCTAGGATTAGCCTGGTGGGACAAATGGAAGCCATTTATCTGATGGGAGAAAGGAATGACAACTGTGAGACTACCTATAGGGCTTAAACCTCCCACTGATTCAACTGACGTTGCAGGACACTTTAGGCCACCCAATGAGCAAGCACACATGGCTGCCTCACCGCCACCAGGTGAACCACTCATCCCCAGTGAATACCAGGACCTAGCAGAGGCATTTAGTGAAAAAGAATGTGATGCCCTGCCTCCTCACAGACCCAATGACTGCTCTATCGAACTGGTGCCAGGAGCCAAACTCCCATGACCGAGAATGTACGCTATATCCCCCCTCGAAATGGAGGAGATGCAGCGATACATGAACAGAAACCTAGCGAGGGGGTTCATTGAACGGGCCAAATTTATCGTGGGAACCCCTGTGTTGTTCGAAGAAAAAAAAGATGGGTCTCTTCATCTCTGCGTAGACTATTAGGGTCTCAATGCTGTGAGTGTGGAAAACAAATACCCCCTCCCCCTTGTAAAGGACTTATTAACCCATCTGGCTAAGGGGAGTGTCTTCACTAAATTAGACCTGAGAGAGGCATATTACCGGGTGAGAATAAAGGAGGGAGACGAGTGGAAAACTGCCTTCAATTGCCCCATGGGGAGCTATCAATTCAAAGTCATGCCATTTGGACTACAGAAAAAGAGTTCGGTCCAATACCTGAATACCCTCAGGTGCCATCCGCTTCCCAGACACTTGATCAATGGGTGAGGAGATGGGAATAAGTTTGGAGAAACACAAAAACTGCTTTAAAAAAGACTTTTGAAACCTATAAAAAGCAGGCTGATAAAAAGAGGGCTCCCCAAAGAACATTCCAAGTTGGAGAAAAGGTTTATCTGTCGACTAAATATTTACGTCTCAAATTATCCAGTAAGAAGTTAGGACCGAAATTCTTGGGGCCTTTTCCTATTGTAAGGATCATCAATCCGGTCACCATAGAACTAAAACTCCCTAGGCTTTTAGGGAGAATTCACCCTGTCTTCGACTGCAGCTTGTTGAAACCTTGTCGGGGCTCCACTTTAAGACCTCCTCCTAAGAAGGCACCCGGGCCCCTCATAGTTGCGGGACAGACCCACTATGAAGTGAAATGTATTCATGACTCTAGAATTTTTAAAGGGAAATTGCAGTACCTAGTACAATGGAAGGCATACCCATTGTCGGAAGCCACCTGGATGAAATCCAGCGAGGTGAAAGCTGACAGACTCATCAAAAGGTTTCATGCGAAACACCCCAACAAACCGAAAAATAGCCCCTAACATATGCTTTTGTTTACATTACAGGATCTGTCCTTTTTGTAAGGGGGGGCTGGATGTAAACACTGCTAACTTTGGAGGTTCTTGCCTTGACAAAATATGCAGAGCTGTGTGGTATTTTTAGAGTTAACTTAAATGTTGCTGGGAGGGGAAGAGAAAGAATGTGTGTGGGGTTTACTTTAAGAAGCAGCCCACGCACAGAAAATGGAAAGGGACCTTTACCATTCAAACTGATTGGAGAACGTGATTTATGACAGCAAAATAAGGGAGGGAAATATGCTAGCAAAATATGTGCCAGGGGAGGGGAATTTAGATCTTGGCATCCTTCCATGCCGTGCCGACATTTTTGTTACATGAATAAAGACTTTTTAGGATAAACAATGCCTGGAAGTTCTTTGAAGTGCTTTCACTTTTTCTACACAACCAATTCTGGTTGGTTTAGAAGAATGGTTGAGCCTTAGCCCTTGCAGTATAATGTGTCTTAGGGTTTGGGTTCCTCATCTTTCCTCTACAACTACATTAAGCCAGTGGGTGAGACTATTTGATGCAAGGATTGTGGTATGATCAGCATGCCCATTGTGCTGTATTTTGGACCTATGGCTCTGCTCAGAGTCAGACATGCCTTGAGCACTTCCCATTTGGATTAATGTAATGTTTTCCCCATTGGACTACCCTTGAAGACCACTTTGAAACTACAGATGGTCCAAATGTAGAGACTGATCCAAACATAATGGCACACATTGTGCTGGGTACTTCTAGTTTCACCCATGTTACATCTCAGTTGCATCAGCTGCATTGGCTCCCAGATTCCTTCCAGGTGCAATTCAGGGTGGTAGTTAACCCCTTTAAAGCTCTACATGTCACAGGACTAGATTATCTGAGAGATGCCTCATGTCTTTAGCTAGGAAGCCTTGGGTGACCTTGATGGAAACATATACTCATAAATGAAAATTGAGTGTGATCTGAGGGCCAGGATAGAATTGTGTCTGTGCACACTCTCATTGCACACATAGAGCACCATGGTTTACAGAGGAGCTCCAATATATCATATGGTAATTATTAGACTCCTGCATACTCATTTGCTCATCCCACACAGGAAACTGCTCTATATTGATGAGGGAGCCCAGCAGAACATGATGGCTGGAGGATTTAAACTTTAATCTTGAAATTATATTTCAATAGAATAGAATAGAATAGAATAGAATAGAATAGAATAGAATAGAATAGAATAGAATAGAATAGAATAGAATAGAATAGAATAGAATAGAATAGAATAGAATAGAATAGAATAGAATAGAATATGGAAGGGTTCTTGGAGGTCTTCTAGTCCAGCCCCCCGCTTAAGCAGGAGAACCTATGCTATCTCAGACAAGTGACTGTCTAGTCTCTTCTTAAAAATCTCCAGTGATGGAGCACCCACGATTTAGGCAAGCTGTTCCACTGGTTAATTGTCCTCACTGTTAGGAAGCTTCTCCTTAATTCTAGGTAACTTCTCTCTTTGTTCAGTTTCCAACCATTGTTTCTTGTCCTGCCCTCTGGTGCTTTGGAGAATAACGTGACCCCCTTGTCTTTGTGGCAGCCCCTCAAATACTGGAATACTGCTACCATGTTGCCCCTGTGTCTTATTTTCTTTAGACTAACCAAACCCAAGTCTTGCAGCTGTTCTTCGTATGATTTATTATACAGGCCTTTGATCATCTTAGTTGCTCTTCTCTGAATTTTTTCCAAACTCTCAACATCTTTTTTGTGATATGGTGACCAAAATTGGCTGCAGTATTCCAGGTGTGGTCTTACTAGGGTTTTGTAAAGCGGTACTAATACTTCGTGTGATCTTGATTCTATGCCTCTGTTTATACAACTCAGGACTGTATTAGCTTTTTTGGCTGCTGCTGCACACTGCTGGCTTATGGTCAAGTGATCGTCCACTAGGACTCCAAGGTCCCTTTCACAGTTACTGTTTTTAAGCCAGGTCTCGCCCAGTCTGTACTTGTACCTTTGATTTTTCCTGCCTAAATGTAAAACTTTGTTTTATCCCAATAATAGTAGTAGTAGGGATTTTGACAAAGCTTCTGGAGACTATGGAAACAAAGGAACACTAGGCTTTAGTTCCAGGCAAGGCACTGGGTCTCACTGGGGATAACTGGAAGACATGGAAAACAAAAGGCTACATAATTGCTGACAACAGGTATATTGTGATTAGATGAACACTTGATAACAAATTGTTAAATGACAAAAGCTTGCTTCATCTCATGAGTTTTTAGAAATGTCATCCCAATCTAAATAAGCTTTACATCAAATAAAAAGGTGGTTTATCCCAGCACTTGTTAGAGAGTCTTGTTTCTTATCATATTTTCCCTACAATTAAGATGTGGCCTCAGTAAGATAACGTAGCATTTGGGCAAAAAAATACAAGCCAAGAGACCAGCCCCAGAGGCCAAGATGGAGAAGATCTCCACAGCCACCATGGACTTCCCTTTGGTGCTCAGGTAAGTGGGGAGGAAGGTGATCCAAACACTGCAAAAGACCAGCATGCTGAAAGTAATGAACTTGGCTTCATTAAAGCTGTCAGGCAATTTCCTAGCCAGAAAGGCCACCGTGAAACTGACAAGAGCCAGGAAACCCAGGTAGGCAAGGACAGCATAAAACATTGAAGCTGAGCCTTCCTTGCATTCCAAGATGATCTCTCCTACCAAGGAGTGGAAATCCAAGCTGGAAAATGGGGAAGAGGTCACCAGCCATGTGGCACAAAGAAGTGCTTGGACTAGGGGACAGGCTAAGACAATGGAATTGGTCAGTGGTTTTCCTAAGAGTTTCCTTGTCTTGTTCCCTGGCTTGGTGGCCATAAATGCCAGAACCACCATGACAGTTTTTGCCAACACAGAAGAAACTGCAAGGGAAAAGAGAATGGCAAAGGCAGTTTGTCGGAATAGACAGGTTAGCTTCCCAGGTCGACCAATGAAAAGGAAGGAGCAGAGGAAGCAGAGCAGGAGGGAGACCAGTAGGATGTAGGTGAGATCTCGGTTGTTGGCCTTGACAATTGGTGTGTCGTGATGTTTAAGAAAAATCACCAGGATTGCAGATGTGATAAAAGAGAGTAAAAGAATGAGAAAAACTAAAGCATATCCCAGGGTGTCTTGATAGGAAAGGAAGTGAAGCTTCTTGGCAATGCATTGGTTGTTGTCCTTGTTGGGATATTGATCTTCTGGGCAGGGGTCACAGTGAGCTGCATCTGAAATTAAGATTCTTTATCTAAGTTTTCCAGTTGCATCTGCCATGAGGACTATCTCTGTTTCCTACAGAGTGCCTCAGATGTGACTCCTTTCTGCAGGGGAAAACTCAAAAATAAAGTTATAGAATATCTTATGATCCATCAGAAAGGGCGGATTTTCCCTGGTTTAAGATCAGCCAGAGAAGTTCACAAGAGAGACACAGATAAAAGTGGAATAGAGGTGGGTGAGAGAAGGTGCCTTTAGCCTGATCAAAAATGATTCTCAGGAAAAATTGGTTTTAGGAGGCGGAAAGGAAGGAAAGACCCAGAGGTATAATATACAATAAATGAGAGTTGTATGGCTTCAGTTCTGTGCTTTATATTTAAAATATTTTTCCCACCACTCAGTTTTTTCTTTTGCGGGCATTAGGAAATTGTTACCAGGCATACAGAGATTGATTTTTTTCTTTCTTTCTCCCAAAAGTCTATCAATTTCTTTGGGAGATTTCAATATTAAAAGAAGAAATAATATATCACAGATAACCCAAATTCAGACTTGAGCTCCCAACCACAGTAAACCCACTCATTCAGGATAGCAATCAGGATGAGTTTTCCAATTGGTACCTGATATTGGATGGGAGTGGAATGGAGACCAGGAACCAACCACTTCCTGCTCTGTATTGTGTATTCAGAAGTGGGAGGACAGGTCTGCCCAATCCATGTTCCTCAAGAGTTGGAAAAATCGAAATTGTGAGGGCAAGACAATTTAGGTCCATACCCTGAAGATTTCTTCTGAAAACATTGATTATACATAATATGTCCAACTTGCCCAAAATGACAAACAAAGTTTAATTTTATGATTAAGAGAACAGCTTCCTTGACTACAATGGAAGGAAACATTTGAAGATTGCCATTTTATTTTATTTTATTTTATTTTATTATTATTTTCTATTTCTATAGCTGCCCATCTTAGAATGATTCTGGGTGGCGTACAACACTTAATTAAAAAAGAAACAAATAAATACATACAAAAAGACTTGATAATGATTGTTATTATTACAAATTATAAAAACTGTACACATGAAACAAGAGACCATAAGGTTAGTAAGGAAACCATTATGGGTGCTTAGGTTCTTTGTCCCAGAAAGATCTACAATGGAAGGAGGTTCCCCAAGTTTGCTGTACCTGTCTGATTAGAAATGGTCCCTTCTGGACAATGGTCACATTGGTAGCAGCAGACCTGCTCGCCCTCTGGAACTCTTCTCCTCTCTCCCGCGTGGCACTTCTTCATGCCACATCTGGCAAAGGGCATCTTCTAAGACAGAAAAGAGAAATGATTGAGATGACCTAAGCAATGAACATGCTTCATTTACTCATTTTGATATTCCTTTTCCCATCCTTGGAATATTTAAAAAAATTGTTAACCAGGATTTACAAGAGACCAACAACAGGCTCTTGGGGGATTCAGACCAAATCAACTCCTGACCCACCAAGGGATGTTAAAGACTGGAACAGGGACTTCAGTGTCCAAAATAAGGCTTCTCACATTGAGCTACAGTTTCAGGTCCCTATCGGAATGCTGCCATTCCTAAGAGAGGGGGGGGAGTGTTCCTTGGGGATTTAAGATATTCTTATATTGTTTTTACTTTCGCTTTGATGTATCTTCCTGGGAATTGGGGAGGGGGGAACAAGCTCTCAGGGCCATCTGGTTTAACTCCTTTCCAGCTAACCCCACCTGTTATCAAGGTCGTGGCTCCAGAGAACAACGTGTTATCACTTTTTAGGCTCAGAGTTCTCACAACAACTTCATGTCACTGGATTGATGGGACCATTAGGGTCGGGTTTAAACAATTGAGAATTAGCTTAATGTTTTCACATGGGAACTTCAGATTACACCTGTCTTCTCTGCAATCACTTTCTCTCAGTAAAAGATCCTTTTGAAATAACAATTGTTTCAAGGATCATGCTTTCCTGAAGGATTAGCTGCAGCAGGGCCTTACATACAGCTTTTCTAAAACAAAGTATCATAAGGATCCAACTGAATTCAAATGGTTTTCCTGTTAGAAGGGGTTTTTCCCAATGCCATGCCTTCTTAGACCTGTCAGATATCATCCTCAAATGTGCTGTAGCAGATTTTTCACCAAATGGCCACCATATTTTCTGATTCAATAGACCTGATTTCCAGCTAGAAGGAAATTCTGTATACTAGGAGAGAATGATTTTTCCCCCTGAAGTTACAACACTTCATTCCATCTCACCTCTGTGGCCCAGATGATTGCATCAGAGTTAATGGTGAAATCCTTGCCTGGAGGAGCCCCAGCATGTATTTCCCCAACTTTTGCAGGGACAAAAGATTTATTGCGGCAGAGAACCCAGTTGAGAAGATCATATTGAGCTGATCCCAGTCCATTTTCTAAGAAGGAAACTTCCTCTCCAATACTGTTGTTGAACTGGACCTTCCTCAAATAGGCCAGAAGCTGAAATAAAAGAGAATTTTAGAAATTGGAATAACCAGCTCAAAGACACAAATGAGACATCATGGCTTCTTTCATTCTGTGACGGCCATCATCTTAGGTAATGGGTGTATCTCTGAAAAGCTAGAGGAGTTTATTTAATGAAGATCTGACCAATCAATGGTAATATAAAATATTTGACTCTTTTCTGAACATGACAAAAGGTTCTCTTTATTATTGGGCATTTGTATCATGGCTACTTCAGCTCCAGCTTTACCAGAATGATACCTACATTCAAATATTTCAATTGATATTCCAAAATTAATTGCATGGTTATGTTTCTGTGATACTTGGCCACATACATTTTTAAAATGTCTTCTTTGGCCCAAGGTGTTGTTAACAACAAATGCATTTTAGGACTGATTAAATTATTTCTATCACAATAGTGTATAATTCCACGGACTTTCTGACTATCTCCTTGATGTTCAAGGAGAGCAGGATGAACAATTGGGACCGTATGGAAAGAAGTACTTGACCTGGTTTGTCATTTCACTATCCAGGAATGCCTGACATTTAGCTCTTGATAGCAATAGCAATAGCACTTAGACTTATGCACCGTTTCACAGTGCTTTACAGCACTCTCTGAGCTGTTTACAAATGTGAACATATTGCCCCCAACAATCTGGGTCCTCATTTTACCAATCTCGGAAGGATGGAAGGTTGAGTCAACCTTCTGCCGGTTGGGATCGAACTGCCAGCAGTGGGCAGAATTAGACTGAAATCCTGCATTCTAACCATTGCGCCACTTCTTCCTTCCTTCCTTCCTTCCTTCCTTCCTTCCTTCCTTCCTTCCTTCCTTCCTTCCTTCCTTCCTTCCTTCCTTCCTTCCTTCCTTCCTTCCCACTTAGCACTAGCACTTAGACCTATATACCGCTTCATAGTGCTTTACAGTTCTCTCTAAGAGATTTACACAATCAGCATCTTGCCCCCAACAATCTGGGTCCTCATTTTCCTGGCCTCGGAAGGATGGAAGGCTGAGTCAACCTTCACCTAGTTGGGATTGAACTCCTGACAGTGGGCAGAGTCTGCCTGCAATACTACATTCTAACCTTGATTGCTGAAAGCCCGATGAATTTTAGACCAGAAATCTATTATGATCATTTGGAGTCCTGCTCTGTGTTCTGAAATTTACAGAGGCTGCTTTCATAAAACAAAGGACAAACTAAAGTGATGGAGTGGGGTCATGTAGGATCATAAGCCATAAAAAGATAAAGACAAGTTAAAGTGAACTGAGTGTCTCTTTTCAGGTAGGATTTTGGGTACTTACTGAGGGAAACTGAGGTGGTTCTGCATGAATTTTGACTATGACTTCAACTGACCTATTTAATCATTGACAAGCACACCAAGATTGCCATCTTGCCATCCTTCTTAAAATGGTCATCACCTCAGACTTACACAACTAATGAAGATCTTTCAGGACCTTATAGGAAGGTTTTTCCTGTACGGATCTTATGGGCATCTGGTTCTCTTCCCCCCCCCCATCCCTTTTCAACAAAAATAAAATTTAAATTCATTTTATTTAAAAAAATAATTGCCATTCTAACAAACTTTCAATTGCATTGATAGGGTAGCATACAGATATTTAAACAACAAATGAATTAATGCATATGGGAAGCTTCCTCTCTAAGGATCTGTGGTCTGAATAAAAAGTCAGAGAAATTACCTGCCATGACTGGACATTTGAGATCCTCTTTCCAAGCCTTATCATGGTTGGTCGTGTTCCTGATCTATGCATGGCATGTAATGCATGTGCCACAGCATAAAGGGCATTGTAGATATTGTAACTTTCACCTGTCATGCTTGTTTCAAATACATAAGATGGCAGATTCTGCAAATTCTCTTTTCCAGTACATTGTTTTTCCCCATTTTTAGGGATCACTCCTGGTTTGTGGATTTTGCATTCAAAGACTTTTTCCCACCATAGTGGGAAAACAGTGTCTCCTTCTAGGTTCAAAGGGTCTAAAGACAGGAGAAAATGGCTGAACTCTGAGACTTCCCTGGTATGGTCCCTAAAATGCAAAGCCCCATGGAAGTGCTTTCTAAATTGCAGCACATCTTGAGATCCTACCACACTAAGATCACAGTAGGAAGGTATGATCCAAACTTTCCAAAATGATATAGATTTTCTATGATGAAATAGTGTGAGCCCTACCAATGTCATAGTAGTGGAGTCTCCAAACAGAATAATCACTTCAACTTCAAGCAAAATCTTGAAGACAAGAGGCAGTCCCAATATATTAATAACAACATCAGAATTGAACATTTCAGGGAAAGCCAGGCAGATCTCCTTCTCCTTGAGCATTGGAATCAGATGTGAGATAAAGTGTTCTCCTCTATCATCTTTAGGGGCTATCAGCCCAATCCAGTTCCACTGGAAATACAGGAGCAGCTGGACTAAACCCACATACTGAGGAAATTCATTGGGGTTAATCCGGAAGAAGGAAGGATAAACTGTTCTCTCTCCCTGAGAGAACTCAAAGCCAACACTGAGCTGGAGAAAGTGAGGTTTTTTTCAAATACAAAGTAAAATGTTGTGGTGAGTTTAAGGATCATGACTGTGTGATTATTCCTTTACCAGTCAGGGTAGCTCACCCCGAGTTTCAAGCTGAAAATTTCTTTCCTTAGTATGAAGAGCCACCAGTTACATATATTGCCTGGTTCTGACAAGTCAGAAGACAAGGGAAGGAACTATCATGGTGATACACAGAATAAATTGCACTGAAAGATGGCTACAGTTTTATGAAAGTCATACAAATATTGCTTTTGGAAAGAGCAGAATTATCTCAAATCTATCTCCTTGGGATTATATAAAATGTATCTCGATATATAAAATATCAAAATGAGTTCAAGTGTAGCATGGATTCTCTAACTCATACACCCCTGATGTGCCCCTTTCCAAATATCTTTGGTTTTAGCTTTGGCCTTAGTGTGTTTCTGTTGTTTGTCTCCAATGGATCTCCCTTACCTGTGGGACTTTGAAGATGTTGAAGATGGAGGCCATCTGCACTGAGGATTTAGGGTTGTGACCTCCAATGACAGAGAGCAGAGTGTCTTGCTGGTCACATTTATAACCTGGAAACATTTGACCTCGTGTGGAGAGCAGGGAGAGGCTGATTAAATAAACATTTCTCTCAGTGTTGTGGTTGTCATAAATGTGGAAGCCAAGTGTGATATTGGGGAGGAGAGTCAAATCCCTGTTGACCTCTCTGACTGCAAACTTCAAGCACAGGAACTGCTGGTAGTTCTTGGCTATGACTCTGTAGTGAGAAAAAAATTGGGGAATATTACAGAACAACCTCTGCATGCTGCTGGACTTTGCCTTGCCTTATATTGGTGTTCTTTAGAGCAGAAAGTCCCATATTTCATTGGGTTAGCTTTTTTTAAAAAAAATGGAAGCCCTCAATGAAACTTGGATGCCTTTGCAAGAAAGGAGAAAAGCTTGTCTGTACATATCATGGATCATTCTATACCCCTCTATTGTCCCTCCCTTCTCACTTTGCTTCAGTGGTTGTAATCCTGCCCAGTTGCTCCTCTACAACCCAAATCCATTTGGGTCTCTCTTTGAGCAGCTTAATCAGATCTGGTAACCATTGCTGAGCACAAGGCTCCAGTTGGGGTCACATCATTGATTTCCTGAAGATAAATCTACTTATTAATGAGCACTGCTGATTCCAAAACTGATTTTTTTTCAGTATCCCACACTGGAAAAGGATCAAGCTTTAATTTGAGCTTTCCACCTTGATTTATGTCCAAATTAACATTGTAAGTCATCGTCTTCCCTAGGCCAAGACAGTTTATGTTAGCCCTCTTCACTTTTTATATTTATCATCTTCCTGATGATGACTTCTGAAAAGATCAAGAATTGTATCCTATTTGTTTTATTTATTGACTATATTTACATGCCATCCATCTCACTATCAAAGGAACAATATTTTATGAGATTGTCTCTTTATTGAGAAAAGTACAAAGATTTCAGCTACACTAGCACCGTGCAAAGATTACTAGAACAAGTATTTCTGAAAGGAGTCCCTAAATTTAAAACAAAGCAAACAAACATTTATATCTTTCCACTCCAGGTGAAACTTACAAAAGCGTATAAAGAATCTTGGATGGGTCTCTTTTAAAGTCTGGGTCACTGAAGTAAAGAATGTTTGTCAGGAACAAATTCCCACCAATAATGAGATCACCTGGCCTGTAACACTCATCATGAGTTCTGATACCTTTTGTCAACACACATACAGCTTTCATCTTAGCAGTAATTTGAGGCAGGAGCCAGAAGAGCAGCAGCAGCAGAAGAGACAGTCCAATCATTCTTGTCATCTTTCCTCCAAGATCAGAAATCAAGGAATGTGCAGAAGCTGAACTGCAGGTGGCACTTGAAATCTCAGCAGTGCTTTAGCAGAATAGAGACTGCCCTGCAGCCTGGATGGTCTTGGGGCAAATTTATATCAACCATGTTTTCTCTTACCTCTGTCTTTTGACCAAAGAGAAAACTAAGACCACCTGAGTCACACCGAATCCAGGAGTTACTGTAGTTCTTTGCAAAACATTCTAAGGTCAGTGGTGGGATTCAGCCAGTTTGCACCAATTCAGCAGAACCGGTAGCTAATTTTTTGTTGCCCAGACCCAGAATGGATTTCCGGAAGTGGCATCCACAGAGAGAATCAGTTGTTCACATATTTGAATCCCACCACTGGCTAAGCTGACATGTCATGCCACCACCTGGAGAACTGAGACCATATTGTTTAAAGCAGGTGTTATCTTGGAAGACTGTTGTGGGTAGAAAGCCACAGGGGATACATTGAGAATGACTTTTCTTTTGATAATTGCAAGGAAAAGCAATATCATATCCACTTAGCATTAGATTTTGTTTGTGCCCCAGAAAGGGGAAAAACATGTTTATATCTCTTGTAATCCACACAGCAAATGGATTTGAGAGTCAAGCTGAAGTTTGTATTTGATTTACATGAAACTGAAAACATTCAAACAGGACAGCTTGGCCTGTGCCATAGTTTGTTCAGATTGTATGAGTGTTAATGGGGCACCTGATAATCAGTTGTACCCTACTAAGTGTGAGCAATGATACCAATCCTTGGATGGAATAACTAGTTTGTTTATAGCCATATTACAGGAGCTGAAATTAGAAACTAGCTTCTCCCATAGATCATAAAAACAGACAAGATGATTCCTGAAGAAGAAGAAGAAGAAGAAGAAGAAGAAGAAGAAGAAGAAGAAGAAGAAGAAGAAGAAGAAGAAGAAGAAGAAGAAGAAGAAGAAGAAGAAGAAGAAGAAGAAGAAGAAGAAGAAGAAGAAAAGAAGAAGAAGAAGAAGAAGAAGAAGAAAAGAAGAAGAAGAAGAAGAAGAAGAAAAGAAGAAGAAGAAGAAGAAGAAAAGAAGAAGAAGAAGAAGAAGAAGAAGAAGAAGAAGAAGAAGAAGAAGAAGAAGAAGAAGAAGAAGAAGAAGAAGAAGAAGAAGAAGAAGAAGAAGAAGAAGGAAGAAGGAAGAAGGAAGAAGGAGAAGAAGAAGAAGAAGAAGAAGAGGAGGAGAAGAAGAAGAAGAAGAAGAAGAAGAAGAAGAAGAAGAAGAAGAAGAAGAAGAAGAAGAAGGAAGAAGGAAGAAGAAGAAGAAGAGGAGGAGAAGAAGAAGAAGAAGAAGAAGAAGAAGAAGAAGAAGAAGAAGAAGAAGAAGAAGAAGAAGAAGAAGAAGAAGAAGAAGAAGAAGAAGAAGAAGAAGAAGAAGATGATGATGATGATGATGATCCATTCAGTTGTGTCTGACTCTTGGTGATTCCAAAGGCCAGGTCTCTCCAATCTATGGGAATATTGTGTAACAACTAGTTGAAGCCAGAAAAACGTATTTGTCTTGAAAAGTATATTTTGTGTTTGTGTTTTGAAATATGGTATGTCTCTGGCCTGGCTGGGATAATAAGAATTAGTTCACAGTGTTATGTGGTTATCTCCATTATCTGAAGCAGGTTCCAGTCAGTGTTGGTTGGAGGATACTTCCATGAGGCCTTCCCTGTTTGAGGTCAGTACCCATGATGACACTGATCAAACATAATCAACCTATTAAAACTCATTTTTGAAAGGTTTGCTGTAGTTTGCACATGGAATGGCGCTCTTGGCTCTGGCCTCACTGAAAGACTAGTTGCCTCCAAAATGGCAGATTTTATCAGTGTCCACTGAGCACTGACTCCTGTCACTTTATACCTGAAGAGCAAAAGCTAAAGATTGTAGACAAGAAATCTATCCATGTAAACTGGTGGCACAGTGGTTAGAATGCAATACTCCAGGCTACTGCTGCTGAGTGCCAGCTGCTGGCAGTTTGGCAGTTCAATTCTCACTGGCTCAAGGTTGACTCAGCCTTCCATCCTTATGAGGTTGGTAAAATGAGGAGCCAGATTGTTGGGGGGACAAAATGCTGACTCTTAGAGAGGGCTGTAAAGCACTGAGAAGCACTATGTAACTCTAAGTGCTATTGCTATTGCTAAAAAGAGAACCACAAAAAACCAGTGCTACACCAAACTAAACCAGACATCCTAAAAATATAATTGCAATCACACAAGCACTTACCAAGGATGAACCACTGCTGTTTTCTAACTACTGCTGTTTTTAAAACTATGCTTTTGATCAGAAGCATACTTCTGGTCAGATGCTCTCACAAAAGTATCAAAGGTTTAAGGAGCATGGTGCCTCAGATGGTTAGAATGCTGGGCTGATGATCGGCAGGCTTGCGTTAAACACCCAGTTCCCAAATCCCATATAAATCAGAGATGTTTGTGCTTCATTATATTTTCTCTACAATTCAGATGTGGTCTCAGTAAGATAATGTAGCATTTGGGAAAAAAGATACAAACCAAAAGATCAGCCCCAGAAGACAAGATGAAGAAGATCTCGACAGCCACTATGGACTTTCCCTTGGTGCTCAGGTAGATAAGGAGGAAAGTGATCCAAATGCTGCAAAAGACCAGCATGCTAAAAGTGATGAACTTGGCTTCATTACCTGATATTGAATGGGAGTGGAATGGAGACCAAGGACCAACCAATTCCTGCCCTGGAACTATTATGTATTCAGAAGTGCGAGGACAGGACTGCCTAGTCCATGATCCTCAAGATCCTTATTTTATTTTATTTTATTTTATTTTATTTTATTATTTTATTATTTTATTATTTTATTTTATTTTATTTTATTTTATTTTATTTATTTTATTTTATTTTATTTTATTTTATTTTATTTTATTTTATTTTATTTTATTTTATTTTATTTTATTTTATTTTATTTTATTTTATTTTATTTTATTTTATTTTATTTTATTTTATTTTATATTTTTTTTATTTTTATTTTATTTTATTTTATTTTATTTTTATTTTATTTTATTTTATTTTATTTTTATTTTATTTTTATTTTATGTTATTTTATTTTATTTTATTTTATTTATTTTTTATTTTAATTTTATTTTATTTTTATGTATTTTATTTTTATTTTATTATTTTATTTTATATTAGTTTTATTTTGGTTTTATTTTATTTTATTTATTTTATTTTATTTTATTTTATTTTCTTTTATTTTATTTATTTTATTTTATTTTATTTTATTTATTTATTTTATTTTATTTTATTTTATTTTATTTTATTTTATTTTATTATTTTATTTTATTTTATTTTATTTTATTTTATTTTATTTTAATTTTATTTTATTTTATTTTATTTTATTTTATTTTATTTTATTATTTTATTTATTTTATTTATTATTTTATTCTTTTCCAAATATGGCCTATAGAGTGCTACTGTCAAGGATGAAACTTTGGGACTTCCGGTTCCGACAGCAGTGCCTGCGGTCAGGCAAAGAGTATGCTCTCTTTGCCGACCGGTTTCCCCCCGCCGGTAGACCCTGGACAGGGTCGAAAGTCGCCCCGGAGAGGCGACCACCATTGAGGAGGGCACTCGTTGATTGCAGAGGGAGCAGCAGCTCCCTCTGCAATCCGAGCAATCACCTTTGGGCCGACGGGGAAAAGATCGGCCAGTAACATGGCCGATCACTTAGCTGCTCCAGCCGAAAGTCACAGCAACATCTAAGCAAAAAGAACCACCGTGGAAGATCCAGGTGAGACCTTTCCTTCCCTCTTGATATTTTACTCATTTCCCTGTGAAAAGCTTTTAGAAATTACTTCCCCCCCTTGAGAAAGCAGCGTTTGAACACTCGGGGAAACGAGCTGCGGAAAAAAACAACTAATTTTTATTGTTTATTTGAGCGGCTGGAATTCGGGGGACCCTGAAGAAAAAAGAGAAGAAAAAATTCTTAGTGTGACTCTCTTTCTCTGCTTGCTTGTTTTCAGCTTAAGTGGAAACCTTTAGGGAGGGGGGTGGAGTGTTTTTCTTCTCCCCCCCCCCTTCTGAACAGTGCTATCTACTTTAAAAAAAACAACGCTACGGCTTCTGGGCGAAGTTATGTGGATTGTATAGTTACAATGTAACTCTGAATTTGGCGTGAAGCCCAGAAAGCACCATTGCAACATTGTAACCACTTTGAACTTCTACTCCCTGCATTTAGCATGACAGCCAGATGCTTGCATTTCTTTTGAAACTTGTTTACGTTTCTGCCTGTTGTTTTTGATTTTATAATACAAAGTATACTCTCCTGAAAAATGGATTTTTTCGCTTTAGGATCACAATATAATAATTGAGACACCAGCTGCTATTATTTATTTGGATTATAAATTAGATATTCATAACATTGATTGGGACTTTTGCTGTTTTTATTTTTGTACTTGCTTTTTCCTATTTTTGTTTGGATTTTATACTTTATAAAATTGCAACTCAGCTTTTAAGTTTAAATTTTACTAAAAAAACGAAGAATGGAATCCCACTCACAGCTTAACTATGGATTTATATTAGAAAAAATCTTGGAAATGAAGGAGGAATTAAAAGAACATTTTAGAATGCTTTGGAAAAGGGATGTTCCAGAGTTAAAAACTGAATTTCAACTTATTGGATATGATACACAACTAGATATGGAGGAAACACATTTACAATCTATTGAAGAGGAAGATACTACATCTTATATACAAATGACGGAGACTTTGGATGACCAAAGGCAGAATTCAACTAAAACATCTATAATTCTAAAAGCAACAGGAATAGACTTTCAAATACGAGACGTTAAAAATGCTGACATGAACAAACAACGAACAATCACCATATTGATTAAGACTGATTACATAGTGCAGACAACATTGGAGAAAAGAGAAGAAGACTATGACTGGATTCAATTGTGGAAAAATGTGTATGGTCAAATACTATGGGAGGAATTAGAGGCCCTATTGTGGAAACCTGCTTGGCACAAAAAGAAAGCTAGAATTAGGTTTAAAAGTGAGAGCTAAAATTTTATTGGATGGGTAAAAATGGCTTTTAGAGACTTTGACTGAACTAATATGCTTGAGACTTCTAAGGTTCAAGACTTTGATCTGAGTTAATATTGATGTAAATTATTGATTTGATTATGGTCCTGAATGGCAAGATGGAAAATTGGAAAATCTAAAATTAGGAGTTGGATAGAGATTGGTGAAACATTTAACTATGATTTATAAAAATATTTGATATACAGGAAATAGAATATAGTTGAGAGATATTAAAATACATATATATATATAATAGGCATATTATAAGTCTATTTTAGAAATAATTATTGTTTTATTATTTTAGGCTTAAATGTAAAATGGTTTTAAAATACTTAAAGTTATGTTTATTCATAAAATATGTATGTAAAATAGAATAGAATAAGAGATAGAAGTTAACAGAGAAGTATAAATTGAATAATTGGAATAATATGTATATCTTAAAAACAATCTATACTATATGGGTACCCGAATTGTATACTATATGTTTATATAAGGCCAAATTGGAATATGTTAATTGTGAGTTAGTTAAGCCTGAAAACGGGTTGAAATATTATTGATATTGTGGGGTTTTTTTCTATTTGTTTTTTCTTTCTTTGGCTAGAGAGGGAACCTTTAAAGAAGTAATTCAAATTGTTTATGTATGATTATAT
>JALGBA010001693.1:0-329421 GCA_023970755.1 Azemiops feae
ATAGATAGATAGATGATAGATAGATGATAGATAGATAGATAGATAGATAGAGATAGATAGATAGATAGAGATAGATAGAGATAGATAGATAGAGATAGATAGATAGATAGATAGATAGATAGATAGATAGATAGATAGATAGATAGATAGATAGATAGATAGATAGATAGATAGATAGATAGATAGATAGAGACAGACAAGACAGACAGACAGACAGACAGACATGGATGCAGTGGTGGGATTCAGATATGTGAACAATCGGTTCTCTGTGTGGATGCCACTTCCGGAAGTCCATTCTGGGCAACAAAAAATGAGCTACCAGTTCTCCTGAACTGGTGCGAATTGGCTGAATCCCATCACTGCATGGATGGATGATAGATAGATAGATAGATAGATAGATAGATAGATAGATAGATAGATAGATAGATAGATAGATAGATAGATAGATAGATAGATAGATAGATAGATGAGATAGATAGATGAGATAGATAGATAGACAGACAGACAGACAGACAGACAGACAGACAGACAGACAGACAGACATGGATGGATGGATGGATGGATGGATGGATGGATGGATGGATGGATGGATGGATGATAGATGACAAGAAAGTGTGGCAAGAAAGGTCATTAAAAAGGGCCAAAAACCAGGCACTTATTACCATCTTTGGTGGACAGGCTCTGAAGCCAAAAGATTCTGGTTAAGAATACACACACGGTTAGAGAAAATGACTAAAAAACATATAGATTTTAAGCCAGAACTATTTTTGTTAGGCATAATTGTAGGAAATTGTGAGAAAGAGTGTATATATCTAATTTTACATGTATTAACTGCAGCAAGAATTGTATTCGCTCAACATTGGAAAAATGAAGATTTACCAACCGGAGGAAGAGTTAATTAAAAAAAAAAATTAGATTGTGCAGAAATGGATAGATTGACATTGAAAATGAAAGGGGAAGAAGATTCAGTTTATTTTAGAACATGGGATACCTAGGAAAAACGAGGTAGAGAGAAAGGAACTTAATATGTATTAGTAAGTTAAATGTTGGAACCCAGACAATATGTTGCTGATAAAATATTAAGCACTTGTGACTATAAAAAATTATAGATAGATAGATAGATAGATAGATAGATAGATAGATAGATAGATAGATAGATAGATAGATAGATAGATAGATAGATAGATAGATAGATAGATAGATAGAGATGAAGAGATGAATAGAGACAAGATGGATGGATGGATACGGAGAGATGGATAGATGTGGATGATAGATAGATAAGATAGATAGATAGATAGATAGATAGATAGATAGATAGATAGATAGATAGATAGATAGATAGATAGATAGATAGATAGATAGATAGATATAAAAGGGGCAAAACTCATTTTAACAACTGTCTTGCTTAGCAACAGATATTTTGGGCCCAATTGTGTGGTCGTAACTAGAGGACTACCTGCATTGGGTTCTATAACTGCAAGAACACACTTGGAGTACAGCAGCTGCTAACAACTTCCAGCATCCTCAAACATTCCACGTCAAGGATGAGAGTCTGAGGAATGTCAGCCATTTTCGGAGACTGTCAAACGTTTAATGCTGGTTTCACCAATCTCAATTTGAAATTAATGAGGGTTTATACCGCTGAACAAGATCGGATCTGTTTCCTTCACCGAAATAGCCACCTCAACACAAACGCAGGCCAAAAATAAGCCACTGTCCTTGGCTCGGCACTTTATTTATTTATTTATTTTTTAAAAAAATCTTTTAAAACAAAAGCAGAGGGAAGGAAAGATGACAATCTATTTCGCAGGCTGAACAATAAACGGCCCCGTCAGCGTGTCCTAGAAATGGTTGCCTCCCGTCCCTAACTGGCGTTTGGGGATCTTACTCAGCAGAACTCCGGAGTGAAAAAAAACCAGACGTGACCTTGAACTGGCGGGTGTAAACTTTTTTGCTGCGTTGTGTAAGTGTAAAAAAAAAAAAAGGGAAAGCTTCTTTCGCTTTTTTATAAAGCCTCCTGTATCGCGACGCCGTACCCGTTTTAAAAAAAAAATCAAAACAGCAAGACCTCCATAAAACCTCCCGATTGGCTGCCTCCAAAAGGAAAGTTAATTTCATCAATGAAATAATAATAATAATAAAGTCCAGAAAACAAGCTATCAACGCAAGCAGCCTCTTCTTTCTAGGCTTAGCTATTTCATCCCCATGAAGCATTAATCTAACCCGCTCTCTTATTTTTTTTCAAGTTTTTGTCACCTTAACAAACTGTGGACGTTGCTTGCAGTGGACCTTTGCAATCAGGTATCCCAAAGGTGCTTTTTTCAGGACTTCCTTGTTGTTTTTTGAAGGCATTTTGCTTCTCATCCTAGGAGCTTCTTCAGCTCTGACTGGATGGTGGAGAGTGGAAGGATTTATACTCCTTGCAGACAGCCGGTCATTTGCCTTCTTTCAGATAGTCGTTGAGACCACTTGGAGGTTTGTCTGTGTCCTCAGGGTCACCTGAGTGGTGCAAATGGGTGTGGAGCCTCCTTGGACCTGCTGAAAGGACCGTGTTGTAGACTGGAGATGGATGATGTCATATCCCTCCCCCTCTGTTGATGGAGGGCTGCTCAATAATAATAATAATAATAATAATAATAATAATAATAATAATAATAATAATAATAATAAAGTTGGAAGGGACCTTGGAGGTCATCTAGTCCAACCCCCTGCTCAGGCAGGAAACACTATAACATTTCGGACAAATGGCTGTCCAGTCTCTTCTTCAAAACTTCCAGTGTTGGAGCACGTTGTTCCACTGGTTAATTGTTCTAATTGTCAGGAAGTTTCTCCTCAGTTCCAGGTTGCTTCTCTCCTTGATTAGTTTCCATCCGTTGCTTCTTGTCCTGCCTTCAGGCACTTTGGAAAATAGCTTGACTCCCTCTTCTTTGGGGCAGCCCCTGAGATACTGGAAGACTGCTATCATGTCCCCCCTCGTCCTTCTCTTCATTAAACTAGACATTCCCAATTCCGTCAACCTTCCCTTATATGTTTTAGCCTCCAGTCCCCTAATCATCTTTGTTGCTCTTCTCTGCACTCTTTCTAGAGTCTCAACATCTTTTTTACATCGTGGTGACCAAAACTGGATGCCGTATTCCAAGTGTGGCCCTACCAAGGCATATGTAAAGTGACATTTACAATAGAGCAGGCATGCATGCACTTGGCCACTGCTCACGCAAGTGGGGATGCACGTGTGCCTGCTCATCCATTTCCACAGCCCGGTTGCAAACTAGAGTAGACGTACCCAATTCAAGCAACCATTCCTTATATGCTTTAGCCTCCAGTCCCCTAATCATCTTTGTTGCTCTTCTCTGTACTCTTTCTAGAGTCTCAACATCTTTTTACATCGTGGTGACCAAAACTGGATGCAGTATTCCAAGTGTGGCCTTACCAAGGCCTTGTAAAGTGGTATTAATACTTCACTTGATCTTGATTCTATCCCTCTGTTAATGCAGCCCAGCACTGTGTTGGCCTTTTTGGCAGCTGCAGCACACGGCTGGCTCCTATTTAAGGGATTGTCCACTAGGACTCCAAGGTCCCTCTCACAGTTACTACAATCTTAACCTAGATGGCCTCTTTGCCCCCTCTTTCAAGCCAGCGGCCCTCCCTGTCCAAAATGTGGACTTTGCTGTCTTCGAAAGAGCGCCCTTCGTCTTTTAAATGCAGACGGACTGCTGAATCTTGTCCTGATGTTGTTTTCCTATGTTGTGCCATGCGTTTGTGAAGTGGTTGTTTGGTTTCTCCAAGGTACAGGTCTATAAATGTCACACTGCAATGCAGAAAGACTCTCAGAGGGAGTACTAATGACCAGATGATTGCAAGAAGTATAAATCCTTCCATTCCCCATTATTCAGTCAGAACTGAAGAAGCTTCTTGGATGAGAAGCGAAACATCTTCAAGAAAAAACAAAAGAAAGTCCAGTTGCCTTTTAACAAAAAGCACCTTTGGGACAACCATGAGGCCTGGGCCTCCAATGCCTGGAACGGACCTCTGGAAGTGGTATCCATGCACTTCCGGTGGGCTGTTCTAGGCCTGGGAGGCCTCCTCCAGGCCTCCAATGCCTAGAACGGACTTCCGGAAGTAGTATCTATGCACTTCTGGTGGGCTGTTCTAGGCCTGGGAGGCCTCCAATGCCTAGAACAGACTTCCGGAAGTGGTATCCATGCACTTCTGGTGGGCCATTCTACTCCTGGGAGGCCTCCGAGGCCTAGACTGGACTTCCAGAAGCCAGCTGGTTCTCCGAATTCAGGTAAATTTAGCTACCCTGGGGATGTTGCAATGGTCATAAGTGTGAAAAATGGTCATAAGTCGTTTTTCTCAGTGCCCTTGTAACTTCAAATGGTCACTAAACAAACGGTGGCAAGTCGAGGACTATCTTTTTTTAACCATGTGTATTTACTATTCTTTATTCTATGTCTGAATAAAGAAGCAAGTTGATAAAATGAATGTTATACATGATTGCAAGCCTGGCTTCACCACACATTTGTATGGTCGTCTGAATTGTTTACCTTGGATTCTTCTCCTTAATTGCCAGAGTACAAGGCCCTTGTTTCACAGCCACAAAATAGACAGACCTTCACTGGACAAGAGCTGATAGATCAAAATTCACAACTGGTTTCATCAAGGCATACTCTGAGATGGGGTTTCTAGGGAGACATTTAAGCAGCTGGCTCCCTCCTTAAGAAATATAAGGGGAGCTGCTCCAGAATATTGGATATTGAGTTCAAGTTATGGGTCAGAACTGTGTGGACTTCAACTCCCAGAATTCCTCAACCAAATCAGTGTTTCCCATCCTTGGCGACTTTAAGATCTGTGGACTTCAACTCCCAGAATTCCCCAGCTAGCTCAGTGTTTCCCAGCCTTGGTGACTTTAAGAACTGTGGACTTCAACTCCCAGAATTCCCCAGCTAGCTCAGTGTTTCCCATCCTTGGCGACTTTAAGATAGGTGGACTTCAACTCCCAGAATTCCCCAGCTAGCTCAGTGTTTCCCAAGCTTGGCAACTTTAAGATTGGTGGACTTCAACTCCCAGAATTCCCCAGCTAGCTCGGTGTTTCCCAAGCTTGGCAACTTTAAGATCGGTGGACTTCAACTCCCAGAATTCCCCAGCTAGCTCAGTGTTTCCATCCTTGGCAACTTTAAGATCTGTGGACTTCAACTCCCAGAATTCCCCAGCTAGCTCAGTGTTTCCCAGCCTTGGTGACTTTAAGAACTGTGGACTTCAACTCCCAGAATTCCCCAGCTAGCTCAGTGTTTCCCCTGGCTAGACTTAACTCCCAGAATCAGTGTTTCCATCCTTGGCGGACTTTAAGCTCGTGGACTTCAAGTTTTCATCCTTGCAACTTTAAGATATGTGGATCTCACTCCAGAATTCCCAGTAGCTCAGTGTTTCCCAGCCTTGTGACTTTAAGAACTTGGACTTCAACTCCCAGAATTTCCCAGCTAGCAGTGTTTCCATCCTTGGCAACTTTAAGTTATGTGGACTTCAACTCCCAGAATTCCCCAGCTAGCTCAGTGTTTCCCATCCTTGGCGCCTTTAAGATCGGGGGACTTCAACTCCCTCCCAGATAGCTCAGTGTTCCAGCCTTGGTGACTTAAGACTGTGACTTCAACTCCAGATCCCAGCAGCTCAGTGTTTCCATCCTTGGCAACTTTAAGATCTGTGGACTTCAACTCCCAGAATTCCCCAGCTAGCTCAGTGTTTCCCAGCCTTGGTGACTTTAAGAACTGTGGACTTCAACTCCCAGAATTCCCCAGCTAGCTCAGTGTTTCCCAGCCTTGGTGACTTTAAGATCAATGTACTTCAACTCCCAGAATTCCCCAGCCAGCAAAGCTGGCTGGGGAATTCTGGGAGTTGAAGTCCACACTTCTTAAAGTCGCCACGGTTGAGAAACACGACTGTTTGTGGTGTATTTTCTCACTTACGTATGATCCCATCTGGACTGTCCTCGTGTTTGGGCAGGTAAAGATTGGAGAGGTCACTCTGCAGGACATCATCCGCTGTGGCCCGGGCTAAAGCTGAGGCCAGGAGAGAGGGGCAGTTACTGGAAGAGAAGGAAGAAACGAAAAAAGTTTGAAACCTTTACGGTAAAAAGCAAAGAGCCAGACGCAGAATCGCGCCAGGGTTACGTACGAGCTGGAAGCGACCTGAGAATTTTGAAGATTTAAGCGATGCGCTTCCTCTTTTCTCTTTTTTCCAAGGAACGGCTTCATCAGAAACAGGGTTTCTGGGTTTTTTAGTTTTTATTTATTTGTACTCAACTTACAATCACAACTCAGCCCAACATTTATCTTGAGTGATTTTGCCCCATTTTTACCACCTTCCTTGCCACAGTTGTTAAGGTAATCACTGCAGTTGTTAAATTAGGAACACGGTCGTTAAGCGAATCTGGCTTCCCCCCATTGACTTTGCTTGTCAGAAGGTCGCCAAAGGGGGATCATGTGACCGCAGGACACTTCCACTGTCGCAAGTACATGCCAGTTGCCAAGCGTCCGAATGTTGATCACCTGACCACAGGGATGTTGCAACGGTCGTAAGTGTGAAAAACGGTCATAAGTCACTTTTTCCAGTGCCGTTGTAACTGCAAATGGTCACTAAATGAACTCGAGAACTCCCTGTATTTTTGTCAGCTTTCTTTCTGTTTATGGATGACAGCCTTCGCTGCACAGCCGCAGAATTACAGACAGTCCTGGACTGACTATCACAACATTTCCATTGCGAAACAACACCGTTGTTAAGCAAGCTTTGCCCCATTTTACAACCTTTCCTATCACAGTTGTTAAGCGGATCACGGCAGTTAGGAACACGATTGTGGAACAGCTTTGCCTCCAGAAATCGTGGGCGCTTCATCACTGGAGATTTTTAAGAAGAGGGTACACAGTCACCTGCCTGAGATGGTGTAGGTCAGTGATGGCAAACCTTTTAGGGACCGAGTGCCCAAAACCCGTCCCTCACCCGTCCCCGCTCTGCCATGCCCGCTGGGCCATCCACCACCTCCACGGCCCGCCACAGATCACCCAGGCAGCCCAGCAGTGCCATGGCGGCCATGCCCTCCACCCATGCCCTACAGCATCATCTGCGCGCGATGGGGCGCAAGGGCGGAGTCTTGTCCCCGCTGCCCGGCTACCATGCCCTTGGCTGCGCTGCTTCATGTAGGCCGCGCCTGGGGGCGACTCTCCTCCGGGGAGCTGCTGGTGAGGGGGCCGTGGGAGGAGGCGGGGCTGGGGTGACAGTGCGTGTGCCCACAGAGAGGGCTCCGAGTGCCACCTCTGGCACGCGTGCCATAGGTTCGCCGCCACTGGTGTAGGTTCTTTTGCTTGAGCAGGGGGCTGGGCTAGAAGACCTCCAAGGTCCCTTCCAGCTCTATTCTATACAAAAGTGAATCTGGCTTCCCCCTTGACTTTGCTTGTCCGAAGGTCACAAAAGGGGATCACATGATCCCGGGACACTGCGACCGTCATAAATATAAATCAATTGCCAAGCTTCTGAATTTTGATCACGTGATCATGGGGAGGCTGCAAACGGTTATAAGTGAGAAAAACGGTCATTGCGGTAGTCACTTTTTTCAGTGCCGCTGTAACTTCAGTCACTAAACAAATGGCTTTAAGTCGAGGACTTCCTGTAATGACCACAGGAAAACTGAGATCAGTAGTTTTCTGTCCAAAACTGCAATTTCCCCACCACATTTCAGACACACACCCCTTCTACCCTGTGGCCCTTCACTCAATACTAAGCGGCTGTGCAACCATTTAGGAGTGTTTTCAGCCAACAGTGAAGCAATAATAATAATGATGATAATAATAATAGTAGTAGTAGTAGTAGTAGTAAAGTTGGAAGGGACCTTGGAGGTCATCTAGTCCAACCCCCTGCTCAGGCAGGGAACCTATACCATTTCGGACAAATGGCTGTCCAGTCTCTTCTTAAAAACTTCCAGTGTTGGAGCATTCACAGCTTCTGGTGGCAAGCTGTTCCACTGGTTAATTGTTCTAACTGTGAGGAAGTTTCTCCTTAATTCCAGGTTGCTTCATGAGTTTCCATCCGTTGCTTCTTGTCCTGCCTTCAGGTGCTTTGGAGAATAGCTTGACTCCCTCTTCTTTGGGGCAGCCCCTGAGATATTGGAACTTGAATCATTCTAGCTCATATTTTACCTTTATACTAAATGGTTCTTTCACAGGAGACTTTGTCAAGGGTTCTGATGATAAAGATGAACATTTAAAATTTATTTGAAAAAGTACTCTGGTCCTGGGGCAACTGTTGGCCAGCTAGATCAGTGATTCCCAACCTTGGCAACTTTTAAGACGTGTGGACTTCATCTCCCAGAGTACCTCAGCCGTCATGGCTGGCTGAGGAATTCTGGGAGTTGAAGTCCACAAGTCATAAAAGGGCCAAGTTTGAAGACCCCTGCTCTTAGAACATAGAAAATAGGGCTGAAAGGGAGCTTGGAGGTCTTCTAGTCCAACCCCTTTTCGGAGATGATGTATATGACCCTTCCCTCAGCTCAGCCTGGTCATCTCCTACATCTTCCTGTTCAAGCAGGAAACTCTATACCAGGGGTCTTCAAACTTGTCCCTTTTATGACTTGTGGACTTCAACTCCCAGAATTCCTCAGCCAGGCACGCTGGCTGAGGAATTCTGGGAGTTGAAGTCCACAAGTCATAAAAGGGACAAGTTTGAAGACCTCTGCCTTAGAATGTATGGCTATCCCAAGTGGGCCTTCATCAAATCCCCCAAAAGACTCATCAGGAGCTCCTCCATAACAGACAAAGAAGAAAACAATAAACGAAGCAACGTTGTCATTCCATACGTTGCAGGAATATCAGAAAAGCTTAGGAGGATCTTCAGCCAACACAACATTCGTGCACACTTCAAACCCACGAATACACTAAGGCAGAAGCTTGTCCACCCCAAGGATAAAACACCCAGACACAACCTGAGCAACGTGGTATATGCAGTACGATGCAGTGAGCCGTGTGCAGATCTGTACATTGGGGAAACAAAACAACCACTTCACAAACGCGTGGCACAACACAGGAGAACAAACCCATCAGGACAAGATTCAGCAGTCCACCTGCATTTAAGAGACGAAGGCCGCTCTTTCGAAGACAGCAAAGTCCATATTTTGGACAGAGAGGACCGCTGGTTTCAAAGAGGGGTCAAAGAAGCCATCTGTGTCAAATTGAACAGCCCTCCCTCAACAGAGGGGGAGAGACACGACATCATCTATCTCCAGTCAACAACACGGTCCTTTCCGCAGTTCCAAGAAGGCTCCACACCCATTTGCACCACTCAGGTGACCCTGAGGACACAGGTAAACCTCAAAGTGGCCTCAAGGACTCTATAAAAGAAGGCAAATGACCAGCTGTCTGCAAGGAGTATAAATCCTGCCATTCCCCACCATCCAGTCAGAGCCGAAGAAGCTCCTTGGATGAGAAGCGAAACGTCTTCAAAGGAAAAACAAGAAAGTCCAGTTGGCCTCTTGAAAAAAAGCACCTTTGGGTTCTTCTGGGGTGTTGGCTATTCCTTACCATTTTAGTGTCATCTGCAAATTTTACCCAAACGACCCTTCTTAGCCCAACAAACTGCAAATTTAGGGCAGCCTTACATAACAACGCGAGTCGTACTGCACCTACCAAAGGGGGGGACTTCCCATTTTTTTCCATGTCATGTTTCCGTAAATTTCTTTCAGACAGTCTTAAAGCTAAAATGCCAACAATACCCAGCAAATAACACGCTGTCAGGAATAAAATGCCAGCCCTTTTAACTTAAAATGCCAGCGAGAGGGCCTCTTTTTCAGCTTCGGCAGTTGTGCTGTCTACCCACACAGTTGCTCAGAAGCGCAAAAATACACAGTTTAGCAACATAGGGGCAGCCGGGGAGATTGTGAGCTGGCCAACTCTGACACCAGGCCTTGTGGTACCATTTAAGGCAGGGGTCCTCAATCGTGGCAACTTTAAGACTTGTGGACTTCAACTCCCAGAATTCATCAGCCAGCTTTGCTGGCTGAGGAATTCTGGGAGTTGAAGTCCACAAGTCTTAAAGTTGCCACGATTGAGGACCCCTGATTTAAGGCACAGCAAGAGGCCGGAACATGCTGTCAATCAGCAAAGACGCTCTTTCTAGCCAGTTTGCTTTAACAGGGGTGGGGAAAAAAAATCTTTCCTGAAAATTCACAAAAGGAATAGAGGTAGTCCTCGACTTACGACCACAATGGAGCCCAAAATTTTTCTTGCTAAGCAAGAAACACATTAAGTGAGTTTTGCTCCATCTTATGACCTTTCTTGCTCCAATTGTTAAGTGAATCACTGCAGTCGTGAAGTGAGGAATACGGTCGTTAAGCGAATCTGGCTTCTTCCCCATTGACTTTGTTTGTCAGAAGGTCGCAAAAGGGGATCATCGCGTGACCCCCCGGGATGCTGCAACCATCATAAATATGAACCATATTGGCAAGCGTCCGATTTTTGATCACGTGAACCACGGGGATGCTGCAGCGGTCGTAAGTGTGGAAAACGGTCATAAGTCACTTTTTTCAGTACGGTTGTCACTAAACGAACGGTTGTAAGTCAAGGACCATTGACATCTTCACCAGCTTATTCATTCAGGCGCATCTATCCTGAAGTTCTGGATCTTCTCCCTGAAAAATGCCTAAATTTACAGCAATTCAACCTCCCATCTGATGCATTACATGATCGCCAAAGCGACCTCTTTATCAGGAGACGCGAGTTCAAAAGATGGTGGCGGTTTCCCCTAAAAGCGAATTGCCTTGCATGTCCACAGTTTTTGTTTTTGCCTGGAGGACTTCGAGCTGCTCTCGTTTATATCTCCAATGAACCAACCAACAAAAGCACAAAAAAGCCATTATTCCGGGCAATGATCTAAAAGGCTTTGTCTCAAAAGAAAAGGACGGGGGGGGAGAGCTTCGTGGATAGCAACGTCATTTTCTGTTCCCTATTGCCTTCGATCTAGACCAGGGGTAGGCAACCTTGGCTCTTTTATGACTCGTGGACTTCAACTCCCAGAATTCCTGAGCCAGCATGGCTCAGCTTGGAAACCTCTCCCTTTCCCCTCAGCGTGGCTAGCTCAGGAATTCTGGGAGTTGAAGTCCACGAGTCATAAAAGAGCCAAGGTTGCCTACCCCTGATCTAGACCAAGGGTCTTCAAACCTGGCCCTTTTATGACTTGTGGACTTCAACTCCCAGAATTCCTTCTTAGCCTGGCTGAGGAATTCTGGGAGTTGAAGTCCACAAGTCATAAAAGGGCCAAGTTGGAAGACCCCTGGTCTAGACTGAGCTTAGGAACTTTAAGATGGGCGGGGGGGGGGGACTTCAACTCCCAGAATTCCCCAGTCCAGGAGAAGCCTTGACCTTTAAAAGGGGGTGGTGTCTAGCATCCTGGTGTCCACTACAAAGTAAGGCCCGATACTAATCTGGATTACTGATCGAAGCAAAATTTTGCAGAATTGCATAAGAATATGTAAGAATGCTTTTTAAGCATGCAACTGTCGCATGCAATTTATGCTACCTCTGGCTAGTAGTAAAATCTCCAAGGATTTCTCAGCATTATATCTCTTCTAGCATTCCACCAAGGTCCTCCCCTAAACTTAGTCTTAAAGACACAGACATACACAAACAGACACAGACATACACAAACATATAAACATAGACACAAACAGTCCCACACCAATGCAACCTTCCTGTTAGTAACATACCCAACTGGCTTTGATGCTTTGATGGGACTAGAACTCACCAACTCCTGGTGATTGGCCCAAAGTCATGCAACTGGCTTTCATGCCAAGGCATGACTAGAACTCACCATCTCCTGGTGATTGGCCTCAAGTCAAAAGCTGGCATTCATGCAACAGCAGGACTAGAACTCACCATCGCCTGGTGATTGGGTCAAAGTCACCCGGCTGGCTTTCATACCTGTCGTGGGACTAGAACTCACCATCTCCTGGTGATTGGCCCAAAGTCATGCCAAAGGCAGGCCTAGAACTCACCATCTCCTGGTGATTGGCCCAAAGTCATGCCAAAGGCAGGCCTAGAACTCACCATCTCCTGGTGTTTGGCCGAAAGTCACCCAGCTGGCTTTCATGCAGAGGCAGGACTAGAACCCACGGTGTCATGGTTCCAACAGATGAAACTCTTCAAAGAACTTTGAGGCATTGTTTAAAAAATGTTTATTCAGGTTCCTTGGCATCCCCACGTACATAGTCGAAGCCGAAATCTGAATTCTCCTCCCCTAAACACATAGTATCAAAGCACAATTCCCTCCTCCAATTAACAGTCATAAACCACATTCTCCAATTAGTTTGAAATGCAGACCTTCCCTCCAGTTCTTTATCCGCCATTTCTTATCATCTCTTATTTCAAACAACCTTAAAAAACACTCTACTATGATGTTATGTTTAACTAATTCCCATACACATTCTTCTTCCTCCCCGCCCCCCCCCCCCAGTATCATCTAATTCTAACTCTAAAAGTAACACACAAGTTAAGGGGAAATTGGCCGCATCTTCATATATGGTCAAAGCAAGAACATCCGATGTTAGCAGCGTTGACACACGGTCTTCTAATTTCTAGCCTGGTCCTTAACCACCAAACCAAACTGGCTCTCACTTGAGTTTGAATAAACTCACCAGTTACCGTGTTTCCCCAAAAATAAGACCCAACTGGAAAATAAGCTCTAGCATGATTTTTCAGGACCTTTGTAATATAAGCCCCACCCCCAAAATAAGCCCCGGTTAAGATCGTCAGCCAGACGGGCGCATTTAGTACCATATTTCCCCCCCCAAATAAGACCTAACCAGAAAATAAGCCCTAATGTGTATTTTGGAGCAAAAATTAATATAAGACCTGATCTTATTTCCGGAGAAAGACGGTATGTAGGAGATGACCAGGCTGAGCCTGAGGGAGGAGTCAAACGCATCATCAGTCACGAATCCCTTTGCGCTCACAAGAGATGGAAGTCCAGCCCACTTCGAATTCTTTTGTCGCTTATCTACCACTGTTTTGCTTTGACCGTTAGTGGCTCGAACTGCCTGGATTTTCTGATTTCATTGAGGCTCAACAGTTTGTGGCTTATTTAACAGACCACTGTTGTTAAGTAACGAAGATTAGCGAGAGAGAATAAGACGAGATTGGTACCTCGTAGCGAATTCCTACAGAGACCCTTCCCCTTCTTCATGACAAGTTGAATTTACAGGTGAGACCTACAGCAAGGTACGCCCTTTGAGATAGACCAGCTCAAGAAACAGATTACATTAGGATGCCTGGGACCTTATTGAAATAACAGAATTTTGATTCAAGATCACGTGAAGTGTGAGTACCACTTTACAAGGCCTTGGTAAGGCCACACTTGGAATACGGCATCCAGTTTTGGTCACCACGATGTAAAAAAGATGTTGAGACTCTAGAAAGAGTACAGAGAAGAGCAACAAAGATGATTAGGGGACTGGAGGCTAAAACATATGAAGAACGGTTGCAGGAATTGGGTATGTCTAGTGAAAAGGACTAAGGGTGACATGATAGTAGTCTTCCAATATCTCAGGGGCTGCCCCAAAGAAGAGGGAGTCAAGCTGTTCTCCAAAGCGCCTGAAGGCAGGACAAGTAGCAACGGATGGAAATTCACCAAGGAGAGAAGCAACCTAGAACTAAGGAGAAACTTCCTGACAGTTAGAACAATTAACCAGTGGAACAACCTGCCTCCAGAAGCGGTGAATGCTCCAACACTGGAAGTTTTTAAGAAGAGACTGGACAGCCATTTGTCCGAAATGGTATAGGGTTTGCCTGAGCGGGGGTTGGACTAGATGACCTCCAAGGTCCCTTCCAACTTTATTATTATTATTATTATTATTATTATTATTATTATTATTATTATTATTATTATTATTATTAATTATTATTATTATTATTATTATTAAAAACAAGGAAGTCCAGTTGCCCCCTGAAAAAAGCACTTTTGGGACAATGGATCAGGCAGGCCCTTGGCACAACACCCACAACTGTATTTCTGCAGTCCTGTGAATGACACCAGCCAACTGGAAGGAGTCGGGTTCCATTGATGAATTTGGAAAGGAAACCATTTGAAGAGGGGTTCCAGATTTATTTTGGGGTACCAACACCCCCAGAGCACCCAAGAACCAGCCACAGAGCCAAGGAGAAGCTCTCTACCTTCCGTCCCCAAGTGATGCCCACCCTGTCCTCAAGCTATTATATTGTTTGAGACAGTATCGGTTCTCCTGCTTAAGTGGGGGGCTGGACTAGAAGACCTCCAAGGTCCCTTCCAATTCTATTCTATTCTGTTCTGTTCTATTCTATTCTCAATAAAGATTCTATTCTATTCTATTCTATTCTATTCTATTCTATTCTATTCTATTCTATTCTATTCTATTCTAATATTATTCTATTCTATTCTATTCTATTCTATTGCTTATTTCTATTCTATTCTATTTTCAATATTCTATTCTATTCTATTCTAATATTATTCTATTCTATTCTATTCTATTCTATTGCTTATTTCTATTCTATTCTATTCTATTGCTTATTTCTATTCTATTCTATTCTAATATTATTCTATTCTATTCTATTGCTTATTTCTATTCTATTCTATTCTCAATATTCTATTCTATTCTATTCTATTCTATTCTATTCTATTCTATTCTATTCTATTCCTTATTTCTATTCTATTCTATTCTATTCTATTCTATTCTATTCTACTCTACTCTATTCCTTATTTCTATTCTATTCTATTCTATTCTATTCTATTCTATTCTATTCTATTCTATTCTATTCTATTCTATTCTATTCTATTCTTAATAAAGATTCTATTCTATTCTATTCTGTTCCTTATTTCTATTCTATTCTATTCTAATATTCTATTCTATTCTATTCTATTGCTTATTTCTATTCTATTCTATTCTATTCTCAATAAAGATTCTATTCTATTCTATTCTATTCTATTGCTTATTTCTATTCTATTCTATTCTATTCTCAATAAAGATTCTATTCTATTCTATTCTATTCTATTGCTTATTTCTATTCTATTCTATTCTCAATAAAGATTCTATTCTATTCTATTCTATTCTAATATTATTCTATTCTATTCTAATATTATTCTATTCTATTCTATTCTATTCTATTCTCAATAAAGATTCTATTCTCAATAAAGATTCTATTCTATTCTATTCTATTCTATTCTATTCTATTCTATTCTATTCTATTCTCAATATTCTATTCTATTCTATTCCTTATTTCTGTTCTGTTCTATTCTATTCCTTATTTCTGTTCTGTTCTATTCTATTCTATTCCTTATTTCTGTTCTGTTCTATTCTATTCTATTCCTTATTTCTGTTCTGTTCTATTCTATTCTATTCTATTCTATTCTATTCTATTCTATTCTATTCTATTCTATTCTATTCTATTCTAATATTATTCTAATATTATTCTATTCTATTCTGTTCTGTTCTATTATATTCTAATATTATTCTATTCTATTCTGTTCTATTATATTCTAATATTCTATTCTATTCTATTCTATTCTATTCTATTCTATTCTATTCTATTCTATTCTATTCTATTCTATTCTATTCTATTCCTTATTTCTATTCTAATTCTAATCTACTCTATACTCTACTCTATTTTTGCCTCAACCCCATTTGAAATCTCCTAATCCTTTCACCCTTTCCCAAACTCATCCGAAATGAAGGGAAGGGGATCCGAGACAAAAGATACCCCTTCCTCCGCGGAGATATTGGCTTCCCGTAAAATCAAAAGTCAGCTCTGGAAATTCACAGAAGGACGGAACACCTGGCTGCTCTGATACAACTGATGGATTTCTCACGCCGCTTCAAGTCAAGCCAGCTTCGAGGTAACGTCGCTTGTCCTTCCAGGCTGCTGCTTGCCTTGTTCTTCTATGTATGCGAAAGGAATTAAGCACATCGTTTCAGCTCAGGAAACACATGTATTTTCAGCCCGTATCTTGCAGGCAAAATGTGATCTGTTAAGGCATTCCTTCTGATGTGCAGCTCTAAAATGGCAGGGAGACTGGTATAAAAAGATGAGAAATTGAGAATTCCTCAATGCTAAACACAAGATGGAAAGGTAATTGTGTTCTCTCTCTCTCTCTCTTTCTCTCTCTCTCTCTGTTTGTATGTGTGTCTGAAAGAGAGGGAGGAGGGGAAGTCAATGCAATTGTATTTATTTTTTTTAGAGACAAGGAACTGTTTTAATTTCAATCACAATCAGAATAGAGCTAGAAGGGACTTTGAAGGTCTTCTAGTCCAACCCCTTGCTCAAGCAGGAGGCCCTATACCATTTCTGACGGGTGGCTGCAGTCCCTTCTAAAAAACCTCCAGTGCTGGAGCACCCACAACTTCTGGTGGCAAGCTGTTCCACTGGTTAATTGTCCTCGCTGTCAGGAAGTTTCTCCTGAACTCCAGGTTGCTTCTCTCCTTGATTAGTTTCCATCCGTTGCTTCTTGTCTTGCCTTCTGGTGCTTTGGAAAAGAAGTTGACCCCCTCTTCTGTGTGTCAGCCCCTCAAACACTGAAAGACTGATTTAATTTATACAAGAGATAAATGACATTTCACCTATTTCCTTTAAAGTTCTTGCTAAGAAATAAGTTTCTGGAAATCCATCGAACCACAGTACCTGCCTTCTTGGTTTCCTGTAACATATTTAAATCCACGTTTAAAATAAAATTTCTGTAGGGGCAAAATCAGTTTTGTACCTTTGCTCGCATAATCGGGACTCCCTCACTCATGAACGCAGCATGCATATATATCAATTGTTATCCTGATACTGCATCCTTAAAAATAATCTGATTTTTTTTTTAAAAAAAAATGTGCTTTATGTACTGCCTCTTAACTCCGATGAATATAATTTAGACTTGTTCAAAGTAACGGTAAAAGCCCGTGAAAGCAAATCAAAAGCCTTGAGAAGCTCTGCAATTCAGCTACCAATTTCAGCTGCAATTTCAGTCCAAAAGTCACAGTGGCATTTGGTTTAAAAAAAACACACACACCCTAAAGTAGCTCACAGTAGAAATTGCAGTCATTAGAAATACAGCTGAAATAATGGTCTGGACTCAAGCTGAAGTAGAAGTCCTGGATAGGAAGACCCCAAAAAATAATAATAATAACGAAAATGAGTCATGTGCCCTTTATTCACGCAGTGACGTCGGAAGAATCTACTTACCAAGGAAAATCGGTGGGCGTTGAGTGTTGCAAATACATCAGACGGTTGAAGAAGGAAAATCTGAAGGTCAGTGAAAAAATTGCACTTAAGCTAGCATACCGGGAAGATTTACTGGATATCAAAAAGATTGGGCTACAGAGAAGAGCAACTGGTATGATTAAAAGCCTGGAGACTCAACCATATGAAGTACAGTTGCAGGAACTGGGTTTGGCTAGTCTAGAGAAAAGTAGGGGGGAACACGATAGCAGTCTTCCAATATTTGAGGGGCTGCCACAAAGAAAAGGGGGTCAACTTATTTTCCAAAGCACCAGAAGGCAAGAGAAGAAGCAATGGATGGAAATTAATCAAGGAGAGAAGCAACCTGGAATTAAGGAGAAACTTCCTAACAGCGAGGAGAATTAACCAGTGGAACGGCTTGCCACCAGAAGTTATAGGTGTTCCAGCACTGGATGTTTTTAAGAAAAAACTGGACAGCCACCTGTCTGAAATGGTGTAGGGTCTCCTGCTTGAGCAAGGGGTTGGACTAGAAGACCTCCAAGGTCCCTTCCAGCTCTATTCTGATTGATTGATTGATTGATTGATTGATTGATTGATTGATTGATTGATTGATTGATTGATTGAAGAAAGACCAAGTGAAAATCTGAAAAGAGGCATGGGAAGACCAAGTAATACATGACCAGTACATTAAAAAAAAAATAGCTGGGAAAGCAGATAATAACAAGACCTGGCAATGGCTAAGAGCAGGAAAGTTGAAGAACGAGACCGAGGGGCTAATTTTGGCTGCACAAGATCAAGCCTGGAGAACAAATACATATAAAGCCAATATTGAGAAGACTGCAGGAGACAGCAGATGCCGTATCTGCCAAGAAGCTGAAGAGACAGGGGACCACCTGGTAAGCTGCTGCAAGAAGATCGTACAGACTGACTCTACAAGCAGCGGCACGGCAAAGTAGCAACAATGGTGCATTGGAAGACCTGCAAGAAATATCATTTGCCCGCGAGCAAGAACTGGTGGGGCCACCAAATAGATAAAAGTCAGAGAAAATCGTAGAATTTAAAGTGCTCGGGAAGTGCTGAGCAGGGGGTTGGACTAGATGACCTCCAAGGTCCCTTCCGACTCTTGTTATTCTATTACAAATGGCTGGAGGTGTCCCATTTTTAGAACATGCCAGTTTCTCTGGAATGGCTACTCCTCAAGGGAAGGGTGGGCTCCAACGCTAACAGACTTTCCGTAGCTACTTAAAAGACACGTGAATCCAGATGTTACAGGATATTCCCAACTTAGGCAGCAATGTCGTTTTACGATTAGTCGATTTATATTTTACTGCGAACGTTTTTAACTGTGCCTTACAATTATGACCCAACCCGTGTCGGAAGACCTGGTGGCAGCATCCAATTTTAATAAACAAGCCACACTTTTCCCTTTTTCCACATTTCCCAAAGCTAAAAGACGGCTCTTCTTTTTAATAAGCGCCAGCTTTTTTCCCGTCTCTTCCTTCTCAAAAAAAAGGGCAGCGCCCTCGTAATTTTTGGTTAAATCGGTTTGGTTCCCATCTTAGCTTTAACAGGTTGCATTAACAGAGGGATAGAATCAAGATCACGAGAAGTGTTAATACCACTTTACAATGCCTTGGTAAGGCCACACTTGGAATCCTGCATCCAATTTTGGTCACCGCAATATAAAAAAGATGTTGAGACTCTAGAAAGAGTACAGAGAAGAGCAACAAAGATGATCAGGGGACTGGAGGCTAAAGCATATAAGGAACGGCTACTGGAATTGGGTATGTCTAGTTTAATGAAGAGAAGGACGAGGGGGGACATGATAGCAGTCTTCCAGTATCTCAGGGGCTGCCCCAAAGAAGAGGGAGTCAAGCTGTTCTCCAAAGTACCCGAAGGCAGGACAAGAAGCAACGGATGGAAACTAATCAAGGAGAGAAGCAACCTAGAACTAAGGAGAAACTTCCTGACAGTTAGAACAATTAACCAGTGGAACAACCTGCCTCCAGAAGCGGTGAATGCTCCAACACTGGAAGTTTTTAAGAAGAGACTGGACAGCCATTTGTCCGAAATGGTATAGGGTTACCTGCCTGAGCAGGGGGTTGGACTAGATGATCTCCAAGGTCCCTTCCAACTTTATTATTATTATTATTATTAGCTAATTGTGTTAATATTAATGTAATTTCTAAGGCAATGTATAATTAATATTTAACATTTTAATGGTTTGCATTGTCATTTGTTGTAAGCTGTCCAGAGTCGCCTTGATAGCGAGATGGGCAGTATATAAATTTAATAAAAAAAAATAGTGAAATAAATAAATTGCATTCATCCGGATTTTGGGCCTGGGTGTTTTGAACTGGGAAGCTTCTGCTTTTTAATAAAAATATTTGGTGAGTCTGAAAATAGAAAAACAGATTCCTCTTTTTTTCTTCTTTCACTGTAAACGAACACAATTCTTCTCCCACAAATCCTGAAAGGTGGCTTTTTCTGAAATTCTTCTACAGAACAGAAAGAGAAAAGCTCCTTTCTTAAGTATCTTGTGGAACCTATGGAGAGCAAGTTTGGGATGGTGGTTAAAGTATCACGCTAGAATTTAGGAGAACATGAGTTCTAATCCTGTCTTAGACATAAAACCGACTGGGTGACTTTGGGCCAATCACCTGGAGACAGTGAGTTCTAGTCCCACCTTAGGCATGAAAGCCGACTGGGTAATTTTGGCCCAATCACCAGGAGACGGTGAGTTCTAGTCCCACCTTAGGCATGAAAGCTGACTGGAAGACTTTTGGCCAATCACTAGGAGACGGTGAGTTCTAGTCCCGCCTTAGGCATGAAAGTCGACTGGGTAATTTTGGCCCAATCACCAGGAGACGGTGAGTTCTAGTCCTGCCATAGGCATGAAAGTCAGCTGGATGACTTTGAGCCAATCACCAGGAGACAGTGAGTTCTAGTCCCACCTTAGGCATGAATGCCGACTGGGTAATTGTGGCCCAATCACCAGGAGACGGTAAGTTCTAGTCCTGCCATAGGCATGAAAGTCAGCTGGAAGTGGCCCAATCATCAGGAGATGGTGAGTTCTAGTCCTGCCATAGGCATTAAAGCCAACTGGGTGACTTTGGGCCAATCCCTCTCTCTCAGCCCAACCCACCTCACAGGGTTGTTGTCATGAAAATAGAAGGAAGAAGGTGTGTCAGATATGGTTGCCCCCTTGAGTTATTTCTAAAAATAATAAAGGAAGGATACACATTGGCAAATAAATAAACTCCAAAAAGAGTATTGATAAATTGAAACGGTGTCAAGACAGGACGGTTTTTCTCTGTCCAAACCCTGATTCTAAACAACAACAAAAAGGAAATTTCTCCCAACGTGGAACAGCAGTGGAAACTCTGATGCTTCTTAGTAAACTTGCAATGCTGGTAAACAGAAATATCCATTTTTATCTTCCTGCACGGCAAAAAAAACCATACACGTAGTCCTCAACTTACAACAGTTCATTGAGTGACCGTTCAAAGTTATAACGGCACCGAAAGAAGTGACTTATGACCGTTTTTCACAATTACGACCGTTGTAGCATCCCCCATGGTCACGTGATCAAAATTCAAATGCTTGGCAACTGGGGTTCATACTTATGACCGTTGCAGTGTCCAAAGCTCACATGATCCCCTTTAGCGACCTTCTGACAAGCCAAAGTCAATGGGGAAGCCAGATTCACTTAACAACCGTGTGACTCACTTATCAACTGCAGGGATCCACTTAACGACGGTGGCAAGAAAGGTCGAAAAACGGGGCAAAGCTCACTTCACTTCACAACAGAAATTTTGGGCTCAATTGTGGTCATACGTTGAGGACTACCTGTAATCTGTATGGCACACAAAGAACAGGAAGCAAAAGAGAGTAGATTTTTGGACTAGATGACCTCCAAGGTCCCTTCCAACTTTATTATTATTATTAATCGTGCCTGCTGGATTGGTCCTATCTTAAAACAGCAAAGAGTAAATGTTCTTTTTCTTAAAAAAAAAATATCCGCAATCCAACAGGGAGACTGAAAAATATTATCGCAGACCGATCCACATCATTAAAATACCCTGTAAAACATCGGTGGGTTAAAGAAACATTTGCCCAATTAAGAGCAAGATTAATCTGTCACTTCCAGCAGGAAACTCATCGCCTATAATGCTTTTGAACACGACGGGACTCCTAAGAGGCCTTGAGGTTTCGTTCAGACATCGCTCATTATCAATTAATATTTATATTCTATTCTGTAGTCTAAAAATGGACCCTCGGTTGTGGGCCTGTGTCCAAGGAAAGCGTATAATAGCAACACAACAAAGCCACGGCAATGAACGGTGTATAAGAAATCCTAATTCCACTGTCTCCATTCATGTGATGTCCAGATTCTTTGGACTACAGATCCCATTCTCCCCAGCAGTATGGCCATGGGTAAGGTAATTAACACTTAATTACACTGATCAGGTGCACCATTGTCCTCTGCAGAATAAGATAGCATAAGTTAAAGACCTAGGTCTTTAAGGTGTCCTTGTCCTTTAATTTACCATTAATCAGAATAAAGCTGGAAGGGACCTTAGAGGTCTTCTAGTCCAACCCCTGCTCAAGCAGGAGACCCTATACTATTTCAGACAAATGACTGCCAAATCTCTTCTTAAAAACCTCTAATGATGAAGCACCCACAACTTCTGGAGGCCAGCTGGTTAATTGTTCTGCGGGGGGGGGAGGGGGGAGTGGTGTCACAGCTTCAGAAGGGGTCATAAGCAGCTTTTGGTGGATCCATCGTAATTTCAAAAGGTCGCTAAGTAACCAATCGTAAGTCAAGGACCCCCTTTAAATTGCAGTGATAATAAATCACTTTGGTCTTCCAGTTTACTTAGAATAAGTCTCCTGGTGTAGGTATATACCTTTACCGAGAAATTAAAAAAAAAATGCTTAGGATTGCTAATTGATGGGTCTTTAAAGAGCGTTGCCTACTGTTTTTCCTCCATGGGTAGAAGAATCCAGCGGGGATGCTTTTGAAGTTTGCCGCTTTTGAAGTTTGCTGTGGGAGAAGACTGCTGAGAATATCATGGTCAACCAAGGAAACAAGCCAACAGATCATCGAATAAATCAGCCCAGAGTTCTCCCTCTAAGGCACAAATCAGTGGTGGGATTCAGCCGGTTCGCACTGGTTCAGTAGAACCGGTACCTAAATTTTGTTGAGTTTGGAGAACCGGCTGAATGCACACTGCTTCCGAAAGTCCACTCTAGGCCTCGGAGGCCTGGAGGAGGCCTCCCAGGCCTAGAACGGCCCACCGGAAGTGCGTGGATACCACTTCCGGAAGTCCGTTCTAGGCCTTGGAGGAGGCTTCCCAGACCTTGAACGGCCTGCCGGAAGTGCGTGGATGCCACTTCCGGAAGTCCGTTCTAGGCCTCGGAGGCCTGGACAAGGCTTCCCAGGCCTTGAACGGCCCGCCAGAAGTGCGTGGATGCCACTTCTGGAAGTCCGTTCTAGGCCTAGATGCCCAGGACTGCATCCATGCAGAGAACCAGTTGTTCAGGTATTTGAATCCTACCCTGTCACAAATGACCAGTTCATTTGACTTTGGACACATGATTCAAAGACCCAGATCCTTAAGCCTATAATGCTGGGAAAAGTGGAAGGAAAAGGAGGAAGAGGATGATCACCAACATGGTGGACACAAAGATGGATCACTGGAAGACTTGAATTACCAGGCTGGAGACAAGTCATCCTGGAGACAGGTCTACCTACATGGCTGCTATGAGTTAATGCCAACATAGGAAGAAAATGGACTTGTTTGAGCTGTGGTGCTGGAGAAGGCTCCTGCCTATTCCTTCGACAACAAAGGGGACTAACAAGCAAGTCCTGGAGTGCTTAAACCAGACATGTCACTGGAAGGGGGGAAAAATCACAAAACTGCATCTGACTTATTTTGACCACGTCATGCAGAGAAATGCACTGGAGAGAGCAACGATGTTTGGAAGAGTTAATGATAAAAGAAAACAGCTAAGAACACGATGGCGGGACACCATCAAAGTGGGCACCAGCCAGAGCACAGAACAACTCAAAGAAGCAGCGCAAAATCGGCAGATGTGGAGAGAACATCTGGCCCATAGAATCGCCAAAGGTCGGGCATGATTGAATGGATAACATCATCATGACATGATAGCAGTCTTCCAATATCTCAGGGGCTGCCCCAAAGAAGAGGGAGTCAAGCTATTCTCCAAAGCACCAGAAGGCAAGACAAGAAGCGACGGATGGACACTGATCAAGGAGAGAAGCAGCCTAGAACTAAGGAGAAATTTCCTGACAGTCAAAACAATTAATCAGTGGAACAACTTGCCTCCAGAAGTTGTGGGTGCTCCATCATGAAAGGTTTTCAAGAAAGGATTGTACAGCCATTTGTCTGACATGGTGTATAGAGTCTCTGTTTGAGCAGGGGGTCCGACTAGAAGATCTCCAAGGTCCCTTCCAACTCTGTTATTCTACTCTATTCTATTCTATTCTGTCCTGTTCTGTTCTATTCTATTCTCAATAAAGATTTCTATTCTATTCTATTCTATTCTATTCTATTCTATTCTATTCTATTCTATTCTATTCTATTCTATTCTATTCTATTCTATTCTATTCTATTCTATTCTATTCTATTCTATTCTACATATATATATAGGGCTAGAGATTTCAGAGAGGGCATCAATAGATTGAAAGGATCCCTGACACAATATGATCTCCAAAGCGCCAGAAGGCAGGACAAGAAGCAACGGATGGAAACTCACCAAGGAGAGAAGCAACCTAGAACTAAGGAGAAATTTCCTGACAGTGAGAACAATTAACCAGTGGAACAACCTGCCTCCAGAAGTGGTGAATGCTCCAACACTGGAAGTTTTTAAGAAGAGACTGGACAGCCATTTGTCAGAAATGGTATAGGGGCAAAACTCATTTAACAAATGTCTCACTTAGCAACAGAAATTTTGGGCTGAATTATGGTCCTACGTCAAGGACTACCTATAGTGTTAATTTTGCCATTGCTGGGTATTCTCCAAGTTTAGCTTCCGTCTGATATTTTTGGCAACACTTCTTTTACAACATTGTTGGTATATATTGTAATTTCAAAATGTATGTGTTCCTGGAACAGCTGCTAATTTAAAAAAAAAAAAAAAGCAACTGAGCTTTCAATCCAAACTTGGTTTTTTAATTTTTCTTTTTTTTCTTTCCTTCTAGCACTTTTTGACTTTGATAATTTTTTGACCTGATCTTCTCTGTCAGGACCCTTCCAGCCTTTTTACACGATTTATCTATTTTTGTGATTATTGACGGAGTCCAAAACCATCCATCAAACATTCTGTACCAATTTTCTCTTAAATTACGGCTTGGGGGTAAACGTTATTGATTTTTTTTTTCTCCCCTTCGTAATTCCTCCCGCTGCTGTACTGCAATTGTTTCTTCCAAATTTTGCACCTATTTATCGAGGGTTGTTGGGGGGTTTTTTGGGGGGGCGATTTTCTATCATTTGTGACATCGGCTGAAAACCCATTACAGAGAAACGTGACAGACGCTAGTTGTCGTCTCCTCTGCACCTTCTGACGGCAAGGAACACAACACAATCCAGTGCGTTTTTTCACTGCTGTTGTTCTCCTCAGAACATGTCTCTTTGTCACGCACCCAAAAAGTGGCAGCTCCCTTCAAGATAATCTCGCACGGCAAGAAGAAAAATGGCTGGAGCTGAGGCGATGATGTGAAACATCTAGCCGCCTTTGAGGTAATATGTTTTTGGTAACTGCAGGGAAACGGCTTGTGTGCGTCAGACTGTGGCGAGGAAGGACTCGGTTTGAGCGAATGAGAAAGGACGGCTGATAGGAGGACAGGAGGTGTCCTTCAACAAGCTGCCCTCGGATTCAGGTTTCGTTTTTCTTCTCCCCTTTGTGAAATGACATCAGTGGAGATCTAAAAATGATGGCGACCTGAGGGCATCTGCTTGAAACAAAGGAGAGGGAGGGAGGGAGGGAGGGAGGAAGGAAGGATGGGAAGAAAGAAAGAAAGAAAGAAAGAAAGAAAGAAAGAAAGAAAGAAAGAAAGAAAGAAAGAAAGGAAGGAAGGAAGGAAGAAAGAAAGAAAGGGAAGGAAGGAAGGAAGGAAGGAAGGAAGGAGAGGGAGGATGGATGGATGAATGGATGGAAGGAAGGAAGGAAGGACTGTTAGGAAAAGAAGAACAGGAGAAAGGAAGTAGGAGTAAGTAACGGAAGGATGGATGGATGGAAGGAAGTACTGTTAGGAAAGGAAGGAAGAACAAGGTAGGAAGGAAGGAAGGAAGGAAGGAAGGAGAGAGGATGGATGGATGAATGGATGGATGGAAGGAAGGAAGGACTGTTAGGAAAAGAAGGAAGTACAGGGAAGGAGAAAGGAAGTAAGGAAGTAGCGGAAGGATGGATGGATGGATGGATGGATAGATGAATGGAAGTACTGTTAGGAAAGAAGGAAGAACAAGGAAGGAGAAAGAAAGAGGAAGGAAGGAAGGAAGGAAGGACTGTTAGGAAAAGAAGGAAGTACAGGGAAGGAGAAAGGAAGTAAGGAAGTAGCGGAAGGATGGATGGATGGATGAATGGAAGTACTGTTAGGAAAGAAGGAAGAACAAGGAAGGAGAAAGAAAGAGAGAGGAAGGAAGGAAGGAAGGAAGGACTGATAGGAAGTCAGTCATTGGGGAAACCATATTCACTTAACAGCTGCGTTACTAACTTAACAACTGCAGCGATTCACTTAACAACTATATGGCAAGAAAGACTATAAAGTAGGGGAAAATTCACTTAACTGTCTTGCTTAGAAACAGAAATTTGCCACTCAATTGTGGTCATAGGTCAAGGACTACTGTAAACAAATAAATAAATGCACTCCTGTAATGCATTGAAGAGGTGCCCCCAGAGCATGAGTCACTGAATAGCGCCACCTGGTCCCAGAACAAGCGCAATTGGCCCGTAACACAAACGCCCACAACTGCCACGAGGAGCTGTGAGTCCAGGAGAATCCCCCAGATTGGACACGGGGGCTGTTTGGGGTAGTGCCACCCCATCCAGAGCCAAAGATGGCAAGTGTCACGAACCAGCACACCCCAAAGCCCAAAGCCATATCAAAAGATGCTGCAAATGGGATTGTTGATACTCTATGTGCAATCTCCAAAATGATACATAGAACGTAGAACATAAAATCATGAAGCTGGAAGGGACCTTGGAAGTCTTCTAGTCCAACTCCCTGCCCAAAGCAGGAGACTGTGTACCATCCTGGTCAAGTGGCTTTCCAATCTCTTCTTAAAAACTTCCAGTGTTGGAGCACCCAGAACATCTGGAGGCAGGTTGTTCCACTGGTTAATTGTTCCCACTGTCAGGAAGTTTCTCCTTAGTTCTAGGTTGCTTCTCTCCTTGATTAGTTTCCATCCGTTGCTTCTTGTCCTGCCTTCAGGGGCTTTGGAGAACAGCTTGACTCCCTCTTCTTTGGGGCAGCCCCTGAGATACTGGAAGACTGCTATCATGTCACCCCTGGTCCTTCTCTTCATTAAACTGGACATACCCAATTCCAGCAACCGTTCCTTATATGGTTTAGCCTCCAGTCCCCTGATCATCTTTGTTGCTCTTCTCTGTACTCTAGTTTCTAGAGTCTCAACATCTTTTTTTACGTTGTGGCGATCAAAACTGGATGCCGTATTCCAAGTGTGATCAACCGAGCAGAGAAATGTTCAGGGCTTGGGGTGGTGGGAGAGGTTAAGGATCTGCCCTGCAGATCTCTCCAAAGGCTGAAACAGAAAGTCTCAGAAGAAAAACCACATCTACAAGATTCATTGTAAGAGCTGCAACAGCCACTATGCAGGACAAACAGGCAGAGGATGGATGGGAACTCATCAAGGAGAGAAGCAACCTGGAACTAAGAAGAAATGTCATGAAAAGTCTGCAAGAAGACCACCAAGCTAAAACAGCACCAAGGGCCCCTCAGTTCAACCCTGAGCTACAAATACTTTCCTCCTCCTCCTCCTCCTCTCTGCACACCCCACTCCCTTCCAGCCCTGCTGGTGTTCCCTAGTTGGGTCATGAAACGTCTGCCAGAAAACAACAAACAAGCTCAAAGAGCACCAAGGACCCCCCTCATTTCAACCAAATAGCTACCAATATTCTCCTTTATTGGAATTCCCGATGTGCAGGTTAGACAGAGGAGGGCGGAAAACATCCCGGAAAGAAAAGAGCAGCGGCCAGCGGCTTCGTTCCTGTCGCTAAGAAAGCTGCGTAGCTGCTTTCATTCCATCGTCAGCAGGCTCAGCTCTCAAGGACGTGTTTCTCTTAAAACAGGGGACAGGTGATGGGAGGACAGGTGCCTCTCCGGGATGGTTGAGCCCACCTTCTCCTGGCTAAAGCTTTCTCTGCCTTCCGGTGCACAGACCTCTTTAACCACTGAGGCGCCGCTGTTTACCCGTCCAAAGTAAGAGGAGAGCAAAGATGCCGGGTGCCCTTCCTCTTCATCTGGGACGAACGAACCACCGAACAAATTATTCATGGGACAGGGAGGACAGCTTTGTTCTCAGACGCATTGTGTGGCTAAGGACGGGTCTTCTTCTCCTCTCCAAGGGACGGAAGAGGTTCTACTACGTCTTCAGGAGTTTAGGACTTTTTTTTTTTTTTAAATTAAATGATCTTATTTAATACACAGGGAGCTGGGATTTATGTCCTTAGGAGCCAAAGCTGAGTAGTGACCTTCCGTCCTTCTCCTAACTCTTCTTCTCTCCCTCTCCCTCCTTCCTTCCTTCCTCCTCTCCTTCCGTTCCTATCCGTCCCTCCTCCCTCCCTCCCTTTCTTCCCTCCTTCCCTTCCTATCAGTTTTTCCTCCCTCCCTTTCTTCCCTCCCTCCCTCCCTCCTTTTCCCTCCCTTCCCTTACTTCTCCTCAGTCCTTCCTTCCTTTCCTTCCTTCCTTCTTTCCTTCCTTTCTCCCTCCTTTTTTCCCTCCCTTCCCTTACTTCTCCTATCAGTCCTTCCTTCCTTTTCTTCCTTCCTTCCTTCCTTTTCCCTCCCTTCCTTCCTATCAGCCCTTCCTTCATTCCTTCCTTCCTTCCCTCCCTCCCTCAGTCCTTTCTTGCTTCCTTCCTTCCCTCCCTCAGTCCTTCCTTCCTTCCTTTCTCCCTCCCTCCTTTTCCCTCCCTTCCCTTACTTCCTATCAGCCCTTCCTTCCTTCCTTCCTTCCTTCCTTCCTTCCTTCCCTCCCTCCCTCCCTCTCAGTCCTTCCTCGCTTCCTTCCCAGGGAATTCTGGGAGCTGAAGTCCAAACTGCTTAAAGTTGCCAATCACTGCACTTTATAGCAATCTTTCTTTTCTTCAGTTTCTGGAGGGGAGGAAAAAAATCTGCTCTGCCTTTCCGGTATGAGAGAAGAGGAATATTTTTTCAGGCTAAGCTGCTCTAAATGAAGGGGGAAGTGGCGCTGTCCTTGCATTCACCTAGTCCTCACAACCGTTCATTTAGTGACCATTCAAACTTACAATGACCCCGAAAAAGGTGTCTTACGACTTGCCTCTTGCACGTACAACGGTTGTCGTTTATCTCCGGGGTCAGGTGATCAAAATCCAGGGTCTTGTCCTTCCCTCCTTCCTTAGTGACCGTTGTGTCTATACAGCAGTTGCAGTGTCCCGGGATCACGTGATCGCCGCTTTCGACCTTCCCAGCCAGTTTCAGACAAGCAAAATCGATGGGGGGAGGGAGTTTGGATTCATTTAATGACCACATGATCCATTCAACTGCTTCAGTGATTCGCTTAACAACCATGGCAAGGAAAGATTGCACATCCGCACGACTCACTTACCAGCTGCTTTGCCTTGTCGACAGGAATTCCGCGCCCAATTCCGCTCGTAAGCCGAGGACACGGCCCTTCCCTTTGACGAGAATCCAAGCCACGCACAGCCCTATTTATTTACTGAGCCGCTGTTTCTGCAAATCCACAATCAAGCCGCTCTTACGCCCGATGGGGCCGTGAGCCCCAAATAAGGCTATCGGACAAGGCAGCTGATGCTGCCCCAAATTTTCTCCCAGGAAAGAGCGGTGTGACGTTACAAAATAAAAACGAAACAGTACAGGAAGCCCTGTTCTTTCTCCAATGATGTCTGGAAATAATTCCCATTTGAGAAAATAAGTTGAAATCCTCCGTCTTCCAAAATCTACAGGATGGGGGAGCGATGGGGAAGAGCCTTTCCAGAATTATCCCAAAGGTGCTTTTTCAGGAGGCAGCTGGACTTTCTTGTTTTTCCTTTGAAGACGTTTTGCTTCTCATTCAAGAAGCTTCTTCAGCTCTGACCGGATGGTGGGGGAATGGGAGGATTTATACTCCTTGCAGACAGCTGGTCATTTGCATTCTTTTATAGAGTCGTTGAGGCCACTTGGAGGCTTGTCTGTGTCCTCAGGGTCATTTGAATGGTGCAAATGGGTGTGGAGCCTTTTTGGGACTGCTGAAAGGACTGTGTGGTAGACTGGAGAGGGATGATGTCATATCCCTCCGACACAGACAAACCTCCAAGTGGCCTCAACGACTCTCTCAAAGAAGGCAAATGACCAGCTGGCTGCAAGGAGTATAAAAATCCTTCCATTCCCCACCATCTGGCCAGAGCCGAAGAAGCTTCTTGGATGAGAAGCGAAACGTCTTCAAAGAAAAACAAGAAAGTCCAGTTGCCTCCTGAAAAAGCATCTTTGGGAGAACGACGACCTGGATGACGGAGAATCTCCACAGACTTTTCCAGAATTGAACAAGAGCCTTATTAATCCTTTTTTTTTTTTTTTCCTTTTCTCCTTGGAGTCTCCGTCAGACCAAACGCTGATGCGATTTAATATCTTTCTAATAGCTACCTCGGTTAAGCAGAAAGAAACATCCTGCCATCTCTGCTTCATCTGGCAGACAAAGGGATCAAAAGGAGGAATAGGCAAGCAACTGAAGAGAAAATAATTAAATCTGAAGGAAAGTCAAGACCCAGCGTTATTTATATTCCTTCATGAATCTATTTAGCATCACTGGTCTAAATAAGGGCCGCTAAGGAAGGGGCTTGTCAAATTAAGAGAAGATTGCCAATAAGACCCTCTTGGTCTGGTGTAGCGGTGAAGAAGGTGCTGGACTGGAAACAGGGAGATGGTGAGTTCTAGTTCTGGGTTAGGAAAGAAAGCCAGGTGGGTTGACTTTGGGTGAATCACCAGGATACTGAGTTCTAGTCCTACCTTAGGCAGGAAAGCCAGCTGGCTGACTTTGGGCCAATCACCAGGAGATGGTGAGTTCTAGTCCCGCCTTAGGCAGGAAAGCCAGCTGGCTGACTTTGGGCCAATCACCAGGAGATGGTGAGTTCTAGTCCTGCCTTAAGACAGGAAAACCGGCTGGGTGACTTTGGGCCAATCACTAGGAGATGGTGAGTTCTAGTCCCGCCTTAGGCAGGAAAGCCAGCTGGGTGACTTTGGGCCAATCACCAGGAGATGGTGAGTACTAATCCCGCCTTAGGCAAGAAAACCGGCTGGGTGACTTTGGGCCAATCACTAGGAGATGGTGAGTTCTAGTCCCGCCTTAGGCAGGAAAGCCAGCTGGGTGACTTTGGGCCAATCACCAGGAGATGGTGAGTACTAATCCCGCCTTAGGCAGGAAAGCCAGCTGGGTGACTTTGGGCCAATCACCAGGAGATGGTGAGTTCTAGTCCCGCCTTAGGCAGGAAAGCCTAATGACTGGTGACTTTGAGCCAGTCATTCTCTCTCAGCCCAACCCACCTCACAGGGTTGTTGTAGGGGACAACAGAGGTCTTTGGGCTCAGGATCCCATTTTTTCCTGAAGAAATATTATGCTGGAATCTCGCTTCTTGATCTGGATTTTCAACATGTCTGCCTGATACCCTTGAATGCACATTTTATGATTTACAAAGAGCTTATTTAAATAAAGCACATGTTTTTCCCCTCCCTTCTCCCTAAATTACAATTTTAATCTCATGCACTCTTTTCCTGCACGACACGCAAAATACTAAAGGATTTGAAAAGCAACGATCTAAATGCCGTTCTATTATTTTAGGGCAGTTCCTGACTGGGAAATAGGAAGCCGTCTGTCTCCGTCTTATCAATCCAATATTTTTAGCAGCCTAGAACGCAAACACAGATGGTCCTTGAACTTACGACCACAAAAGGAGCCCAAAATTTCTTGTTGCTGAACAAGACAGTTTTTAAGGGAGTTTTGCCCCCTTTTACGACCTCTCTTGCTCTATTTGTTCATTACTGCAACCTGCTTTGCACTGTTGTGTTTACACACTTTAAAAATTCCCTGCACACACACACAAAAGTCTCCCCCCCCCCTTGTCGAGATGGGCAGGACCCCCTTAGGCATCGCTCCACAGTCTGCAAAGCAGACCTTAGATTAATACGCTATTTTTTTCCCCTCCTTAATTTAAATTAAATTGCAAAGCGTGAAATGGCACCGACCGTTAAAACTGATTTTCGTCTCTCAAAGCCAGTTTTGCAAAGCGTTAGGACGGGAAAGAGAAGATTACAGGCTGGAGAATTTGATTTTTATTACGACGGCCCCACTCGTTGTCGTCCTTCCCCTGAAATTCTCCATTATTTTTTTTACTACGTTCCCTTCAGAGGCATCGGAGAAAAGGGTCCTAAAACCTGAAGGGGAGGGGAGGGGAGGGGAGGGAAGGGATGAAACTCCAGCAGACGACAGAATTGTGATGCTTGCTAAACAAACGAACGGCTTCCTCCACCGTTAGTTACGCACACACCTTGTTATCGGGTGAGTTCGTCATCCCACCCTGCATTCTGATGGGATCCAGGCAACGGCTCTTAAATACGACATCGGCCTCCGAGCGATGAAGGGCTGGTAGGGAGATGATGGTTTGGCCCATCCCACCTCTTTGCCTGGCTGGGCTCTGGAGCCCTCTCACCTGCCCCCAGCAGCACTTATCTATGGAAGGACTGAGGTGATTTTTTACTCCATCGCTGCAGCTTTTAAGAAGAGACTGGACAGCCGCTTGTCCGGAATGGTCTAGGGTCTCCCGCTCGAGCGGGCGGTTGGACTAGAAGACCTCCAAGGTCCCGTCCAACTCTTGTTATTCTATTCTGCGCCGTTCTGTTCCATTCCATTCCATTCCTACATTCTGTTCTGTTCTGTTCTGTTCCATTTCTACATTCTGTTCCGTTTCACTCCTACATTTTATTCTGTTCCGTTTCACTCCTACATTCTATTCTGTTCTGTTCCTACATTCTATTCTATTCCATTCCATTCCATTCCTACATTCTATTTTATTCTGTTCCGTTCCTATATTCTATTCTGTTCTGTTCTATTCCTACATTCTATTCTATTCTGTTCTGTTCTTCCCTCTCCTTCCTTCCTTCCTTCCTCTCCCCCTTCCTTTTTCCCCTTTTTTCCTTTCTTCCATCTCCTATCAGTGGTTCCTTCCTCTCTCCCTCCCTTCCTCCCTTTTCCCCCCTTCCTTCATTCCTTCCCCTATCAGTCACTCCTTCCCTTCTCTTCGCTTCCCTTCCTTTCTCCTTTCCTTTCCTTTCCTTTCCTCCCTTCCTATCAGTCCTTCCTCGCTTCCTTCCCAGGGGATTCTGGGAGCTGAAGTCCAAACTGCTTAAAGTTGTCAAACACTGCACTATAGCAATCTTTCTTTTCTTCAGTTTCTGGGGGGGGGGGGGGGAAGTCTGCTCTGTCTTTCCGGGGTCCTTAAAGATGCCATTGTTGAATTGAAGGAACCTTGATCCTTCACTGGTAGACTAATATTAGGCCAGGGCTAGGCAACCTTGGCTCTTTTATGCCTCGTGGACTTCAACTCCCAGAATTCCTGAGCCAGCCATGCTGAGGGGAAAGGGAGAGGTTTCCATGCTGAGCCATGCCGGCTCAGGAATTCTGGGAGTTGAAGTCCACGAGTCATAAAAGAGCCAAGATTGCCTACCCCTGTACTAGGCCAACCATCAAGCAGCAAACAATACCCCAATCAAGGAACTATCAACACAGACAAACAATCAAGCAGTAAACAACAGCCTAATCAAGGAACCACCAGGAAGAAAACAAGAATCCCCAACAACAGATAGGGCTAGCGACTTGAACATAATCAAGAGAGCAACAACCCAGCTCAGGCGGTACCAAGGACCCCAAATCCATCCATCCATCCATCCATCCATCCATGTCTGCCTGTCAACTGTATGTCTAGTGCAGACAGGTCAAACTCGCGACATCACGTGACGTCACACGACGTATCGGAGCTTTCTCTCCATTGCCGGCAATGGGGCGGGCACGGTTTCCTCATGACGCGTCTCTCCGTATCCATCCATCTTGTCTCTATTCATCTCTTCATCTCTATCTATCTATCTATCTATCTATCTATCTATCTATCTATCTATCTATCTATCTATCTATCTATCTATCTATCTATCTATCTATCTATCATCCACATCTCTCTATCCATCTCTCCGTATCCATCCATCCATCTTGTCTCTATTCATCTCTTCATATCTATCTATCTATCTATCTATCTATCTATCTATCTATCTATCTATCTATCTATCTATCTATCTATCTATCTATCTATCTATCTATCTATCATCCACATCTCTCTATCCATCTCTCCGTATCCATCCATCCATCTTGTCTCTATTCATCTCTTCCTATCTATCTATCTATCTATCTATCTATCTATCTATCTATCTATCTATCTATCTATCTATCTATCTATCTATCTATCTATCTATCTATCTATCTATCTATCTATCTATCTATCTATCTATCTATCTAATCTATCCATCCATCTCTATGTATCTTTGTCTGTCTGTTTATCTATCTACCTACCTACCTATCTATCCATTTCTATCATCTCTCTCTCCCTACCTATCATCTATCTATCTGTCTGTCTGTCTGTCTGTCTGTCTGTCTGTCTGTCTGTCTGTCTGTCTGTCTATCTATCTGTCTCTGTCTGTCTGTCTGTCTGTCTGTCTATCTCTATCATCTCTACCTACCTACCTACCTATCATCTATACATCTATCATCTCTATCTACCCATCATCTCTATGTATCTAATATCTGTCTGTCTGTCTGTCTGTCTGTCTATCACAGCCCAATCAAGGAACCACCAGGACCCCTCCCACCAACCTTGGCAAGTCAAGCCCCTTGTGTGTAAAGAGAGCAAAGCCACTCTCTTCCAGCACTGATGATGTCACCCAGTTTGCATCATGAAAATGTCTGCAGGAAAACAATCCAGCTCAGAGACCACCAAGGACCCCACAGAACCAAAACATGGAGCTAAGGACAGCCATCCTCTCACGGTGTCAAAGCTGAACCCATTTCTACAAGGTTTTGCTGAGAACTGGGACCCCAGCAGCTCCTCTTTTAAAATAACCAAATTCTTGACCATTTTGTCCCCAGTTAACTTTAGCTCAGTATCTGCCCAATTTATGATAAAGCAGAAGTGGCAAAAAAAAATAAAAATCCCGTGCCTTTATTTGCTTTTAATATCAGACATTCAAACTCAATAAAAAGCTAATAAAAGGACGAAGGTAGAAAAGAAACCATCTCAGCCTCAGCTTTGCTCACCAAACCCCCCCCCCCCACACACACACATTATGAATTTTCAGGCTTTGTTAGCACGAGAAAGAAGAAATGGCAAAATTAATTGGAAAGAGACAATATTTTCCAGCCCCCTATCAGAGGCGACAATTCAAGCCAAAGCATATTTAAAAAGATGTCCCATTCAACGTGAGGAAATAGAAAAGTAGCACGTGGCATGAATAAGAAGAAAATTGCTTCAAAATGGTCTCTTTTCGTGATGCAGTGGGAGTTAACATTCAAGGGAGTGATCCAGACAGACGCACAACATCACAAGGGGGAGGAGGCAACAGAGCCGCAAATGATCCACACAGCCCGTGGAGAACTTCCACAGGCGTCAGAGGCAGAATCCAGGAACTCAGGGCCTGGAGTTCACAACGTTTCCAGGTTAGCATGATTCTGTGACTCTCATTGATTGTAACACAATAAAAGAGTTGGAAGGGACCTTGGAGTAGTCCAACCCCCTGCTCAGGCAGGAAACCCTATACCAGGGGTAGGCAACCTTGGCTCTTTCATGACTCGTGGACTTCAACTCCCAGAATTCCTGAGCCAGCCATGCTGAGGAGAAATGGAGAGGTTTCCAAGCTGAGCCATGCCGGCTCAGGAATTCTGGGAGTTGAAGTCCACGAGTCATAAAAGAGCCAAGCTTGCCTACCCTTGCCCTATACCATAACAGACAAATGGCTGTCCAGTTTCTTCTTAAAGACTTCCAGTGTTGGAGCATCCACAGCTTCTGGAGGCAAGTTGTTCCACTGGTTAATTGTTCTAACTGTCAGGAAATTCCTCCTTAGTTCTAGGTTGCTTCTCTCCTTTGGTTAGTTTCCATCCGTTGCTTCTTGTCCTGCCTTCAGGTGCTTTGGAGAATAGCTTGACTCCCTCTTCTCTGGGGCAGCCCCTGAGATATTGGAAGACTGCTATCATGTCCCCCCTGGTCCTTCTCTTCATTAAACTAGACATACCCAATTCCAGCAACCGTTCTTTATATGTTTTAGCCTCCAGTCCCCTGATCATCTTTGTTGCTCTTCTCTGCACTCTTCCTATTGTATTGTCCTTTTTTTTTTGTGGCTCTTCCAATGAACCTCACATCCACACCTGGTCCATTCACTGCAGCAAATCTAATCAATTACTGACAAGAAGTCACTGATGTTGATCAACAGATGAGCTTCCCAATAAACAGACTCAAATTATCCTACTTTGGACCCACGAGGTGAAGACCCGGCTCTCTTGGGAAGTCTATAACGCTGGGAAAGATGGAAGGAAAGAGAAGAAGAGGATGATAAGCAGGAAGTGGAGGGACGCGGTGAAAGCAGAGATGGGTCCACCGTTGGAAGATCTGAAGGTTCAGCTGATCGTTATGGAGAACGTCATCTCTCTGTGGTTGCTAAGAGTTGACGCCGGCTGGATGTAATCAACATAATCAAAAATTAAACCCTGGTTCCACTTGGGTAGCCGGGTGATCTGTACCGAATGCTCAGACTTAATAGCTGCTTCTTCAGTTGAAAACAAGACTGAAAAAAAGAAAATGAATAAAAACTGGAGGAAACACAAAAGAAAGCGGCAAAAGCCTTGGAGGTTCAGAGGAAATTAAAATAGGTACCTTTCATTTTGTTACAAAGCAAGTCAGTCGGTGATGAAACGCTCCCCTTTCAAACAAAGGTGTTTTGTGCATTCTGATATTCAATCTGTTTGCTCCTCGCCGAGTATCGGATGACGTAATTGGGGCATTCCAGGTTTTTCTCAAAAATATTACTCAGTTCAAGAGTTGACTTCTATGAAGTGCCAAAGGCAGCCTTTGTAGCATCATAATTTGCCCAAATCCATTTTGGGGGATGAGATACGAGCATCTGGACATTTCCAATTAATGCCTCTCTTTTATTGCAGTTCGGGGGTTCTGGCCGAGGGACTAAATCTTTGAAACCAGATTTCAATTGTGGAAGCTTGAAAAATGAAGATGGAGACAAGATAATGCCCAATCAACTGATGAAAATCTCCGGAAGGTCCCTGGCGTTCTCTGAGCTTGGTTGTTTCCTTTCAGATGTTTCATGACCCAACTAGGTAACATCATCAGGGCTAGCATGGAGTAGGGTTTCTGGACTGGAGGGGGAGGAGGAGGAGGAGGAGGAGGAGGAGGATGACAATGACGATGACTGAGGGTCCTTGGTGCTCTCTGAGGTTGGTGGTTTCCTTGCAAGCTTTAGATTACCCAACTAGGTAACATCATCAGGGCTAGAAGGGAGGAGGAGGAGGAGGAGGAGGAGGAGGAGACCTGAGGGTCCTTGCTGCTCTCTGAGGTTGGTGGTTTCCTTTCAGACTTTACATTACCCAACTAGGTAACATCATCAAGGCTAGAAGTGAATGGGGTCTGCTCTCTTTTTATGTACCAGTGGCTTGCCCTTTCAGGGTTGCTGGAAATGATCTTGGTGGTTCCTTGATTAGACTATTGTTTACTGTTTGATTGGAGCGCATCCATGAAAACCAACTAGAAGTCAGAAGACATGATGAAAACTCCCTAATTGCACAACAGACGGACAATACCGTAGATTCAACTGGGGAACAATGAGCATCCTAAACCAAGCTAAAACGAAAAACGGTAAAGAATTCCTGAAAACCTGAACTAGACAAGTCAGCTATCAACAGGCAAACCGAGATAACCAACACAGACATATCATTCAAAACTGAATAACAGGATAAGACCCTACACCATCTCAGACAAGTGACTGTCCAGTCTCTTCTTAAAAACCTCCAGTGTTGGAGCATTCACAACTTCTGGTGGCAAGCTGTTCCACTGGCTAATTGTCCTCCCTTGTCAGGGAATTCCTCCTTAGTTCCAGGTTGCTTCTCTCCTTGATCAGTTTCCATCCGTTGCTTCTTGTTCTGCCTTCAGATGCTTTGGAAAATAGGTTGGTCCCCCTCTTCTTTGGGGCAGCCCCCCCAGATATTGGAACACTGCTATCGTGTCGCCCCTAGTCACTCAAACGTCAGTCAAGAGACACTCAAAAAACCAAAAAGGAAATAAAAAGACCAAAACACCTCCAGCAATCAACACCCAGATAAGCAGACATTAACACGAGGATTAACACTGGACCAAAAATAAAGATATATACAATACCCCAATCAAGGAACTATCAACTCAGACAACCAATCAAACTGTAAACAATAGCTTAATCAAGGAATCACCAAGAACACTCCCACCAACACTGACAGGGCAAGCCAGTTGTATATAAAAAGACAACAAATCCACTTCCCTTCTAGCACTGATGATGTTACTTAGTTGGGTCATGAAAGGTCTGCAAGAAAACCACCCAGCTCAGAGAGCACCAAGGACCCCTCACTCCTCCTCCTACTCCTCCTCCTCCCACAAACTCCCCTCCCTTCTAGCACTGCTGATGTTACTAATTTGGGTCATACAATATCTGCAAGAAAACAACCAAGCTCAGAGAGCACCAAGGACCCCACAGTCGTCCTCCTCCTCCTCCTCCTCTACCTTCTCCCACAATCCCCCTCCCTTCTAGCACTGATGATGTTACCTAGTTGGGTCATGAAATGTCTGCAAGAAAACCACCAAGCTCAGAGGACCCCAAAGTTCAACCTTGAGCCATAAATATTCTCTTCTTCCACAGTCCTCCTCCTCTTCCTCCTCCTCCCTTCTAGCACTGATGATGTCATCTAGTTGGGTCATGAAACGTCTGCAAGCAGCTACCAAGCTCAGAGGACGCCAAAGTTCAACCTTGAGCCATAAATATTCTCTTCTACTGGCAATTCCTCTCTCCAGCCATAACTCTCCTGGTTTCCAGTCCTTATGATTTCCTGCCAATTACATCTGGCTAATCATTGTTTCAGATTCTGAGCCCCACTCTGTGTAACGGCTACACAGAACTTTGCTATTTTTCAACCAGGCCAGCAATGACTCAGAGGCAATTGGACCCAAAGGATGTCAGCTTAATTCGGAAGATCCTGAATCATGGGTTATATATTCATCGGAGGGCTGAGCTTCCATCGACTCTGTCATTTTTTTTGTTTGTTTTAATATTGAAAGGATATCTGCTAATACAATTCTGGGTTGTATTAACAGAGGCATAGAATCAAGGTCAGGCTAAGTATTAGTACCGCTTTACAAAGCCCTAGTAAGACCACACCTGGAATACTGCAGCCAGTTTTGGTCACCATATCGCAAAAAAGATGTTGAGACCTTGGAAAAAGTTCAGAGAAGAGCAACTAGGATGATCAGGGGCCTGGAGACCAAAACATACAAGGAACGGCTGCGGGACTTGGGTTTGGCTAGTTCAAAGAAAAGAAGAAATAAGGGAGACATGATAGCAGTATTCCAGTATCTGAGGGGCTGCCACGAGACAGAGGGGGCCCGGTTGTTCACCAAAGCACCAGAGGGCAGGACAAGAAACAATGGTTGGAAACTGACCAAAGAGAGAAGCAACCTGGAATTAAGGAGAAACTTCCTGACAGTGAGGACAATTAACCAGTGGAACAGTTTGCCACCAGAAATCATGGGCGCTCCATCACTGGAGATTTTTAAGAAGAGACTAGACAATCACCTGTCTGAGATGATATAGATTCTCCTGCTTGAGCAGGGGGCTGGACTAGAAGACCTCCAAGGTCTGTTCCAGCTCTATTCTATTCTATTCTGTTCTATTCTATTCTGTTCTGTTCTATTATATTCTAATATTATTCTATTCTATTCTGTTCTGTTCTATTATATTCTAATATTATTCTATTCTGTTCTATATTCTATTCTATTCTATTCTATTCTATTCTATTCTATTCTATTCTATTCTATTCTATTCTATTCTATTCTATTCTATTCTATTCTATTCTAATTCTATTCTATTCTATTCTATTCTATTTCTTATCCTATCCTATCATATCCCATCCTATTGCAAGTCTCAAACAGGGGACAACAAATTTTGTGTTCCAAAATGGAAGTGGTTTGTAGGAGCCACCGCAGGCATTAAAATCAACTTTGTCAAGATGCCTTGTAAGGATAGCAAAGGAACTACAGGTAGTTCTCAACGTACAATCACAACTGAGCCCAAAATTTATGTTGCTAAGTGAAACATTATTTACGTTGAGTTTTGCCCCATTTTACGGCCTTTCTTGCCACAGTTGTTAAGTGAATTGCTGCAGTTGTTAACTTAGTAACACGGTTGTTAAGTGAATCTGGCTTCCCCCTTGATTTTGCTTGTCAGAAGGTCACAAAAGGGGACCCTGGGACCCCGGGACATTGCAACGGTCATAAGTATGAACCATTTGACAAGCGTCGGAATTTTTGACCACGGGCATGCTGCCACGGTCGTTAAGTGTGAAAAATGGTCATAAGCCGCTTTTTTTCCATGCTGTTGTAACTCTGAATGGTCGTTAAATGAATTGCTGTAAGTCGAGGATTACCTGCAATCGCCAGAGGCTTTTATCTACTGAAAGAGGAATAATGTGTGAAAACAGGCTTTGCTGCAAACCCCCCCCCTTTTTTTTTTTTGTTATTTACAGACTTCAGAGGGAATAAAACAGAAAACTTGAATGCTCGCTGCAAAATTAGCAGGACGAGTGCTGCTAATCTGAGATATTTTTCAATTTTTTTAAAAAAATAATAATAATTATACCCCGAATTAAGAAAAGGAATTTCAAAGCAAATTCAACCGAAAAAGCCTGGAAGGCTTTTTTTTTTTGCGCTTTTATTGCCTAATGCTGGGCTAGCCACCATATTGGGGCTGGAAAATAATAATAATAATAATAAAGTTGGAAGGGACCTTGGAGGTCATCTAGTCCAACCCCCTGCTCAGGCAGGAAACCCTATACCATTTCAGACAAATGGCTGTCCAGTCTCTTCTTAAAAACTTCCAGTGTTGGAGCATTCACCGCTTCTGGAGGCAGGTTGTTCCACTGGTTAATTGTTCTAACTGTCAGGAAGTTTCTCCTTAGTTCTAGGTTGCTTCTCTCCTTGATTAGTTTCCATCCGTTGCTTCTTGTCCGGCCTTCAGGGGCTTCGGAGAATAGCTTGACCCCCTCTTCTTTGGGGCAGCCCCTGAGATATTGGAACACTGCTATCTATCATGTCCCCCCTCGTCCTTCTCTTCATTAAACTAGACATACCCAATTCCAGCAACCGTTCTTTGTATGTTTTAGCCTCCAGTCTCCTGATCATCTTTGTTGCTCTTCTCTGTACTCTTTCTAGAGTCTCAACATCTTTTTTACATCGCGGTGACCAAAACTGGATGCAGTATTCCAAGTGTGGCCTTACCAAGGCCTTGTAAAGTGGTATTAATACTTCACGTGATCTTGATTCTATCCCTCTGTTAATGCAGCCTAGCACTGTGTTGGCCTTTTTGGCAGCTGCAGCACACAGCTGGCTCATATTTAAATGATTGTCCACTAGGACTCCGAGATCCCTCTCACAGTTGCTACTGCTCTCCTTCTGAAGCTGAGCAAATCTCTCTTTTAAAAAGGGAAATTTGCAACTGGAGGTCCTGACAAGCATCTCCAACCATCAAATTCAACTTACAGCTCCTAAGCAAGTTTCATTACTATTTATTTATTTAGCCTAAGGCACAGGTAGGCAACCTTGGCTTTTGGCCCAAATTTTGACCCAAAATTTATATTGCTAAGTGAAACATCTGTTAAGTGAATTTTGCCCCTTTACAACCTTTCTTGCCTCCGTTGTTAAGTGAATCACTGCAATTGTTCAGTTAGTAACATAGTTGTAAAGTGAATCCGGCTTCCTCATTGCCTTTGCTTCTCGGAAGGTGGCAAAAGGAGATCACCTGACCCCCAGGACATTGCAACTGTCATAAGTACATATCAGTTGCCAAGCCTCTGAATTTTGATCACGTGACCGTGGGGATGCTGCAACCGTCGTTAAGTGTGAAACATGGTCATAAGTCACTCTTTTCAGGGCCGTCATAACTTTGAATGGTCACTAACTGAACTGTTGTGAGCCAAGAACTACCTGTAGCCTATTTCTATGATATAGGTATGGTATAGGGCAGGGGTAGGCAACCTTGGCTCTTTTATGACTCGTGGACTTCAACTCCCAGAATTCCTGAGCCAGCCATGCTGAGGAGAAATGGAGAGGTTTCCATGCTGAGCCATGCTGGCTCAGGAATTCTGGGAGTTGAAGTCCACGAGTCACAAAGGAGCCAAGGCTGCCTACCCCTGGATAGGGTTTCCTGCCTGAGCAGGGGGTTGGACTAGATGATCTCCAAGGTCCCTTCCAGCATCAGCATCATCATTATTATTATTGTTGTTGTTATTGTTATTATTATATTATTATTTGCAGATTTTTTGTATGTTGTTATCTTCTTTCATCCTTTCCACTTCTAGTCTGCTGTCTCCAGGTGTATGCGTCTCTTTTGTTATAATTATTGCTATGAGTTTATTTAAATCAGCCTTTTAACAGGCAGATTCGGCTATGCTCAGCTTTAGTTCTTTATCAAATGAAAGCTTGAAGCATTTTGACCTCCCAGCTCATAGACTTATCTGCTAATTTTTCCTAACTGGTTATAATTAAGTGAAGGATGGCAGACTCCCTTGTCAACAAGAGAAACCGGGGATTGAAGAAGGACCTTCCTTCGCAGTGTTTGTCTTGAAGCAGATGTTGAGGTAACGCCTACAGCATTCTCACAATCTGCTACAGAAATTACTTGATTAAAAAAGAGAGAGAGAGAGAGGGAAAGAGAGAGAGAGAGGGATAAGTATAGTCTAGCAAGGTTTACCCTTGACAGAGCCATGCTGAATTCTGATCACGACCGAACTCTTTTCTAAATGTCAACCTCTCAATCTCTCTAAGATTTTCTTGTTGTAGAATCTGTTCACGTATCCAGGCCAAACTGATCTATAAGAAGGGTCCTTGGTGCTCTCTGAGCTTGGTGGCTTTCTTGCAGACGTTTCATGACCCAACTAGGTAACATCATCAGTGCTGGGAGGGTTTGTAGGGAGGAGGAGGAGGAGGAGGAGGAAGAGGAGTGTGGGGTCCTTGATGGTCTCTGAGCTTGGTGGCTTTCTTGCAGACGTTTCATGACCCAACTAGATAGCATTATCAGTGCTAGGAGGGTTTGTAGAGAGGAGGAGGGGGAGGACTGTGGGGTCCTTGGTGCTCTCTGAGCTGGGCTGTTTTCTTGCAGATGTTTCATTACACAACTAGATAACATCATCAGTGGTAGAAAGGAGTGGGGTGTGCTCTCTATTTATCATAGCTTGACCTGACAATGTTGGTGGGAGTGTTTTTGGTGTTCCTTGATTAGGTTGTTGTTTGTTGTTAGCTTGTTTGTCGAAACTGGTAGTTCCTTGAGCATGGCCTTGTTTACCAAACCCCTCTTCTCCATTCTAGCACGGATGATGTTACTTAGTTGGGTAATGAGATGCCTGCAAGAAAACAACCAAGCTCAGAGAGCACCAAGCACCCCACACCCTCATACTCCTTGGAATAGACAGAACCCAAATACTGTAGGGGTGAAATAGCTGTGTTGTTGTTTTTTCCTGACTGAGCAGCTACTAATAATGAGGCTTTCCTTTTTTGTACTTATCTGAAGAACCTAATTTTGTCCATTTCTGCTTTTCTGAGTTTTAATTTCCCTGACACACAATACACAATATAATTGAGGACTATCTGTATTTAGTTTTCCTGGATGCTCTCACTGTCATTCCATTTCGTACTCATGGGTGGGGTTTTTTTTGTGTGTTTCTGAGACCTTCATTAGTGTTGGGGCAACTAGAACTCTCCTGCGGTTCTCCTCCAGTTGTCCCAGTTGTTCAAGAAGCAACTGGACTTTCCGGCTTTTCTTTGAAGACGTTTCGCTTCTCATCCAAGAAGCTTCTTCAGCTCTGACTGAGTGGTGGAGGATGGAAGGATTTATATTCCTGGTCATTAGGACTCCCTCTGAGAGTCTTTCTGCATTACAGCGAGACATACACAGGTCTGTACGTTGGGGAAACGAAACAACCGCTTCACAAACGCATGGCACAACATAGGAGAACAAACCCATCAGGACAAGAGTCAGCGGTCCATCTGCATTTAGAAGACGAAGGCCGCTCTTTCGAAGACAGCAAAGTCCACATTTTGGACAGGAAGGACCGCTGGTTCGAAAGAGGGGTCCAAGAGGCCATCTAGGTCAAAACTGGACAGCCCCTGTCTCAACAGAGGGGGAGGGATACGACATTATCCATCTCCAGTCGACAACACAGTCATTTCAGCAGGTCCAAGAAGGCTCCACACATATTTGCACCACTCAGGTGACCCTAAGGACACAGGTAAACCTCCAGGTGGCCTCAACGCCTCTCCAAAAGAAGGCAAATGACCAGCTGTCTGCAAGGAGTATAAATCCTTCCATTCCCCACCCTCCAGTCAGAGCTGAAGAAGCTCCTAGGATGAGAAGCGAAACGTCTTCAAAGAAAAACAAGGAAGTCCAGTTGCCTCGTGAAAAAAGCACCTATGGGATACCTGATTGCAGAAGTCCACTGCAAGCCACGTCCACAGTTCTTAAGGCGATGAAAACTTGAAAAAAAATAAGAGAACGAGTTAGATTAACGGTTCATGGGGGTGAAATAGCTAAGCCTATAAAGGGAGAGGCTGCTTTGGTGTCCATTTTCTCTGCCAGCCCTCGGCAAAAAATCGAAATGGCTCCCCAGACTCATATTTGAATAAGAAGAAGCAACTTGCGGGATGGATCTCAACCTTTTTGTTGGAAAGAATAATATGCATAAATCTGCTGGTTAGAGAGCCCTGGGTAGATGTGGAACGAGAGAACCGAATATTAAAAAAGGAAAATTGAGGAGATGGGAAGGAATAAGAATTAATTAAGAAAAAAACTGTGAGCCGTAAGATCCCAGCAAAACTTGGAAGTCCTTTATTAGCTTGGTTTTATTACCGCTAACAAATTTAACAAGCATTTTATCTCATTTAGTAAAAAAACAAAAATTTCTCGGTATTAAAATGATCCAAAGACAGGGGGGAAAAAAACCCTCTTCCTGCAGTTTATGGGAATAGAAAGGGGTGGAGGGAAAAAACCCTTCCTGTAAAATCATTATAATCCTTTAGTTTAAAAAATGAGCAGAGATTTATTGAAGCATAAGCAATTAGAATCCTACAGAGACAGAAAAAAAAAATCTATTACGATCTTTCCCCATTAGCTTATCATCAAAGTAGGAATCCTTTAAAAAAAAAAAAAAAAAAAAAACTCTTTTTCCTTCACTGAAACTGGGCTTCTGAACCCAAAGGCAGATTTGCAATGTTTTATCATCAGTCATTTTCACACCTTAAATTCTGCCCCCCCAATGAACAACCCAGGAGATTAATGTGGTGTTGTTGTTGTTTTGGCTCGGATAGGGAAAAAAAAATTTTTTTTGAGCCTGCACAAGATAGAGCGATATCTAACCGCGATGAGGTTTATAACCCTTGATGAAATGAAAGCATTTATCATAGCGAGTGACTTCACGCTTGTCTAGCCCTTATTTGATCTACTGCAACTCGGCCTGGGAGGACTTAACAATGTATTTCAGGATAATGGGCTGATGTGTGCCACAATTAACAATGATCGGGAAAATCTTAATGATGCAGTGGAATAGCTAATACAATCTTGGGTTGTATAAACAGAGGCATGGAATCAAGATCACGCGAGGTATTAGTACCGCTTTATAAAGCCCTAGTGAGACCACACCTGGAATACTGCAGCCAATTTTGGTCACCATATCACAAAAAAGATGTTGAGACCTTGGAAAAAATTCAGAGAAAGATGATCACGGGCCTGGAGACTAAAACATACGAAGAACAGCTGCGGGACTTGGGCTTGGCTAGTCTAAAGAAAAGAAGAAACAGGGGAGACATGATAGCAGTATTCCAGTATTTGAGGGGCTGCCACAAAGAAGAGGGGGTCACGTTATTCACCAAAGCACCAGAGGGCAGGACAAGAAACAATGGTTGGAAACTGATCAAAGAGAGAAGCAACCTGGAATTAAGGAGAAACTTCCTGATAGTGAGGACAATCAACCAGTGGAACAGCTTGCCTCCAGAAATCGTGGGCGCTCCATCACTGGAGATTTTAAAGAGACTAGACAGTCACTTGTCTGAAATGGTATGGTTTCCTGCTTGAGCGGAGGGCTGGACTAGAAGACCTCCAAGGTCCCTTCCAGCTTCTATTCTATTCTATTCTATTCTATTCTATTTACAACAGTTCACTTAATGACCATTCAAAGTTACAACGTCACTGAAAAAAGTGATTTATGACCATTTTTTCACACTTACGACCGTTGCAGCATCCCCGTGGTCACGGGATCAAAATTCAGATGCTTGGCAACTGACTCATATTTATGACGGTGGCAGCGTCCCGGAGTCACGTGATCCGCTTTTGCAACCTTCTGACAAGCAAAGTCAATGAGGGAAACCCGATTCACTTAACAACGGTGTTATGAACTCAACAACTGCCGTGATCCACTTAACAACCGGGGCAAGAAAGGTCATAAAATGGGGCAAAACTCACTTAACAAATGTCTCATTTAGCAACATAAATTTGGGACTCAATTGCGGTCGGATAGGCAGATGTGGATGTTTGACGGTATTACAGATATCATCGCAGGATGGAAGCATTTCCTAGTAAGGCCGCCTTTTGCAATTGACTAATGGCGAATTTGTCAATGCCGATGATGGTGTTCAAGTGGTGCTCCAGTTGTTTTGGGATTGCACCCAAGGTGCCTATTACTATTGGTCCTACCCTTGCTTGCCTTTGCCACAGTCGTTCTATTTCTATTTGTAGGTCTTTGTATTTTGTTATCTTCTCCAGTTCTTGATAAAAGAGAATATTATTGGGAAAAGAGAAAATCAAGGAAAGCCATTATGTGGATTATGGAATTACAGAAATTAATTGTTATTGTTTTTAAATATAAACCCAGGCAACACGATATTTACCAAATATTAAGGTGACTATGTTAAAAAAATCAATAAAATATATTTTAATAAAAAGAATATAAACAGACAACACGTTGTTCATTAAGCCCTAATGAATTGTAAATAGAAAATTAATAAAAATTAATAAAAAAAGAATAATATAAACAGACAACACGTTGTTCATTAAGCATTAATGAATTGCAAATAATAGAAAATTAATAAAAATAAATAAAAAAAAGAATAATATAAAAGTACAGGTAGCCCTCCAGTTACAACCATTCATTCAGCAAACATTCGAAGGGAAAACTGACTTATGACTGGTCCTCGCACTTACGACCGTCACTGCACCCGCACAGTCAAGTGATCAAAATTCGGGCACTTGGCAACTGGCATGTAATTATGACAGTTGCAGCGTCCCAGGGTCATGTGTTCACCATTTGTAAATTTCCCAGCCGGCTTCCAAAAAAAATCAATAGAATAGAATAGAATAGAATTCAGGAAGAATGGAATGGAATGGAATGGAATGGAATGGAATGGAATAGAATAGAATAGAATAGAATAGAATAGAATAGAATAGAATAGAATAGAATAGAAACAGGAAGAAGAAGAATGGAATGAAATGGAATGGAGTGGAGTGGAGTGGAATGGAATAGAAAATAGAATGGAATGGAATGGAATGGAATAGAATAGAATAGAATAGAATAGAATAGAATAGAATAGAATAGAATAGAATAGAATAGAATAGAATAGAATAGAATAGAATAGAATAGAAGCCGGAAGGGACCTTGGAGGTCTTCTAGTCCAGCCCCCTGCTTTGACTCCCTCTACTTTGTGGCAGCCTCTCAAATACTGCTGGGGAATTCTGGGAGTCGAAGTCCACAAGTCTTAAAGTTGCCAAGGTTGGACACCTCTGCTCTAGGGATTTTGCTGTGATGCTACCACCGGTTTACAGGCCTGACTTGACAACACCACAAAACCGCAACGGCCCAAATTAATCGGCGTGCATTTGAAGGTGGGGCTGGGCCCCTGAGGCAAAGAAACCTCATTTTTTTTGCTATCTTAAGCCCGGTGGAAAAACTGTCATTTTTTTTTTTTAAATCACTCACGATCATTTCTTCTTGTGTCGCATTCAGTGTTTTGTTTTGTTTTTTTAACCGAGGGCAAATTGGCTTCCTCGATGGCAGGAAACATTTTTAATGCATCTTCTAAGTAATCCTTTGCGTAATGCCAAGAATGCAGAATTGACAGTTTAATATGGTTTGGGGGCACGAAGCCCATCATAATCAAAAATGAGATGGGAAGGAAGAAAGCCGATTATGCTAAAAGACGTTTCTGCCGGAAGATTACCCGTTATCATTTGGGTTCGCCAAACGGGCCAGGTAAACGGTTGAATATATTAACAAAGATGATCAGGGGACTGGAGGCTAAAATATATCAGGACTGGTTGCTGGAATTGGGTGTGTCTAGTTTAATGAAGAGAAGGACGAGGGGGGACATGATAGCAGCGTTCCAATATCTCAGGGGCTGCCCCAAAGAAGAGGGAGTCAAGCTATTCTCCAAAGCCCCTGAAGGTAGGACAAGAAGCAACGGATGGAAACTAATCAAGGAGAGAAGCAACCTGGAACTAAGCAGAAATTTCCTGACAGTTAGAACAATTAACCAGTGGAACAACCTGCCTCCAGAAGCGGTGAATGCCCCAACACTGGAAGTTTTTAAGAAGAGACTGGACAGCCATTTGTCTGAAATGGTATAGGGTTTCCTGCATGAGCAGGGAGTTGGACTACTAGATGACCTCCAAGGTCCCTTCCAACTTAATTATTAATTATTAATTATTAATTATTAACTTCCCTCCTTCCTTCCATAATTGCATTTTTTTCAGCTAGTTTTTTTTTCCTACAGTCCAATCTCCGTGGGTCAAAGAATACGTTCGGGTCATCCTCGACTTACAAAAGTTCATTTAGTGACCGTTCAAAGTTACAACGGTACTGGAAACAGTGTCACATGACCAGTTTTCATACTTACCACCGTTGCAGCATCCCCGTGGTCACGTGATCAAAATTTAACTGCTTGACTCATATTTATGACAGTGTCCCTGGGGTGACGGGATCCCCTTTTGCAACCTCTGACAAGCAAAGTCAATGGGTAAGCCAGTTCCGCTTAACAAACTGTATGACTAATTTCACCACTGCGGTGATTCACGGTGGCAAGAAAGCTCGTAAAATGGGGTGAAACTCAGCAAATGTTTCGCTTAGAAGGGCAAAATTTGGGCTCAATTGTGGTCATAAGTCGAGGACCATGTGTACTGCATCGGTTAAGGATCTTGTTGAAACCGAACCATCTGTCCCGCGGAGGTGATCCTTCACTTACAAGCGTTCGTTCGGCAACGATTTAAAATTAGGACAGGACTGAAAAAACCTAGTCCTCGCCCTTATGACCATCACGGTGTCCCTACAGCCATTTGTCTGAAATGGTATAGGGCAGGGTTCTTCAAACTTGGCAGCTTTAAGACTTATGGACTTCAACTCCCAGAATTCCTCAGCCAGCCAGCTTAAAGTTGCCAAGTTTGAAGACCACTGGTATAGGGTTTCCTGCCTGGGCAGAGGGTTGGACTAGATGACCTCCAAGATCCCTTCCAACTTTATTATTATTATTATTATTATTATTATTATTATTATTATTATTATTATTATTATTACTATTATTATTGTTGTTGTTGTTGTTGTTGTTGTTGTTGTTGTTACAGTCACTTGATCAAAAAGGAAAGCAGAAAGGCTTTCTGGCCTATGGATTCTCAAGAATCAAAAGCTTTCTGTGAGGCTTAACAGGCGGAGAGAAAATTCCATATCCAAAGATACCCACAAAAAAAAGAGATAAAAATAAATGGTATAATAAATTCAGTCTCCAGCAAGAGGCAATATATTTGTTAATCCCGCCTTTATTACTTTTACAAATAACTCAAAGCAGTAGATATATCCAACACAGCTTCCTCAACCTGTTTTCCCCACAACAGCAACCCTGCGTGGTAGGGTTGGGCTGAGAGAGAGACTGGCTCAAAGTTTCATGCCTAAGGAGGGACTACAACTCCCTGTTTCCTGGTGATTGGCCCAAAGTCACTAGCCAGGCTTTCATGCCTAAGGTGGGACTAGAACTCACCGTCTCCTGGTGATTGGCCCAAAGTCACTAGCCAGGCTTTCATGCCTAAGGTGGGACTAGAACTCACCGTCTCCTGGTGATTGGCCCAATTTCATGTCTAAAGTGGGACTAGAACTCACCGTCTCCTGGTGACTGGCCCAATTTCATGCCTAAGGTGGAACTAGAACTCACTGTTTCCTGGTGATTGGCCCAAAGTCACCTTGCCAGGCTTTCATGCCTAAGGGGACTAGAATTCACTGTCTCCTGGTGACAGGCCCAATTTCATGCCTAAGGTCAGACTAGAACTCACTGTCTCCTGGTGATTGGCCCAAAGTCACCTAGCTGGCTTTCATGCCTAAGGTGGGACTAGAACACACCGTCTCCTGGTGATTGGCTCACCCAGCCAGCTTTCATGCCTAAGGTGGGACTAGAACACACCGTCTCCTGGTGATTGGCTCACCCAGCCAGCTTTCATGCTTAAGACGGAACTAGAACTCACTGTCTCCTGGTGATTGGCCCAAAGTCACCTAGCCAGGCTTTGATGCCTAAAGTGGGAGTAGAACTCACCGTCTCCTGGTGATTGGCCCAATTTCATGCTTAAGGTGGGACTAGAACTCACCGTCTCCTGGTGATTGGCCAGGAGTCACCCAGTCAGCTTTCGTGCCTAAGGTGGGACTCAAACTCACGTTTTCCTGCTTTCTAGCCTGCTGCCTTAACCACTAACATCCCTACATGCTTTCTTCCTGCCGTGCCCACATTCACCCTCCTCACCGATCAAACTTAAACTTTAAAATAACTTGATAGTTTCTTTTCATGGTTTAGACGCCTCTATAATCAAAGCGCCTCAACTTGCTGCATAATTAAAACCAACGTAGGGGGGAGAAAACACCTTTGCAATTCACCCACATTTGTAGCAAAGCAGCAGCAAAATCCTTCCTCCAGAGGTGCAATAATTAACCTTCCTTTTCATTTCTAATTACTATGAGCCGCGATGGAACCACAGAGAAGCCATTGCCAGGCCACCCTTTGAAGATCAGCCCACAAATATGGAAATTGGTCTTGGAGACGTATCCTGAACCAAATGAGAACATCTGTCAAGTCCTTGATTTGAGGGCTTTGCTCAAAAAGGAATTAATAGGGATTTGAATTAATTTCCTGTACACGTAGTCCTCGGCTTACGACCACAACCGAACCCAACATTTCTGTTGCTAAGCGAGACAGCTGCTGAGTGGGTTTTGCCCCATTTTACAGCCTTTCCTGCCACGGTTGTTAAATGAATCTCTGCAGTTGTTAAATTGGTAACCTGGTTGTTAAGTGAATCTGGCTTTCCCATGGACTCTGCTTGGGAGAAGGTCACAAAAGGGGAACACATGACCCTGGGGACACTACGTCCGTCATAAATATGAAGCAGTTGCCAAAAAAAGCTTCTTTCAACATGTAAAAAATAAGAAAAAAGTGAAGGAAATGATTGGTCCATTAGTGGGTGAAAGTGGCAAGAAGGTGACAAGCAATAGTGAGAAAGCAGAACTATTTAACTCATTTTTTGCATTTGTCTTTACACAAAGGGAAAAAACAGACCAACCTATCAAAAATAGTGCCATAAAAAACAGAATAGAAACACAAGTTAAGATAGGCAAGAAAATGGTAAGTGAGCACCTGTCCAGCCTAGACGAGTTCAAATCACCAGGACCAGATGGCTTACACTCCAAGGTTCTCAAGGAACTGGCAGATGTGATCTCAGAACCACTGAACTATATTTTTCAAAGATCCTGGAGCACTGGGGAACTACCAGAGGACTGGAAAAGAGCTGATGTAGTTCCCATCTTCAAAAAAGGAAAAAAAATGGATCCAGGAAATTACAGACCTATCAGCCTGACCTCAATACCTGGGAAGATTCTGGAAAAGATATCAAACAACGAATCAGCGAACACCTAGAGGCAAACAAAATCACTACTAAAAGCCAACATGGGTTTGTCAAAAACAGATCATGCCAGACAAATCTTATTGCATTCTTTGACCAAGTGACAAAATTAGTGGATCAGAGGAATGCTGTGGATATAATTTACTTGGACTTCAGTAAGGCATTTGATAAAGTAGATCACAACCTACTACTTAAGATAGAAAAATGTGGGTTAGACAGCATCACCACCAGATGGATTCGTAGCTGGCTGGACTCCGTGTTGGTCCTCAATGTCTACATGGAGGGAAGTGTGCAGTGGGGTGCCCCAGGCTCTGACTGGGGCCAGTGCTCTTCAACATCTTCATCAACGATTTGGACGAGGGGATAGATGGGGACTCATCAAATTTGCGGATGACACCAAGCTGGCAGGAATAGCCAACACTCCAGAAGACAGGCTTAAGATACAGGAGGACCTGGACAGACTTGAACACTGGGCACTATCTAACAAAATGAAATTCATGGTGAAAAAAGTAAGGTTCTACATTTAGGCAGAAAAACCAAATGTACAGGTATAGTATTGGGGTACCTTGCTCAATAGTAGTAACTGTTGAGCGGGATCTCGAGTCCTAGTGGACAATCACTTAAATATGAGCCCAGCCGTGTGCTGCAGCTGCCAAAAAGCCACACAGTGCTGGGCTGCATTACAGAGGGATAGAATCAAGATCACGTGAAGTATTAATACCACTTTACAATGCCTTGGTAAAGCCACACTTGGAATCTGCATCCAGTTTTGGTCACCACGCTGTAAAAAGAGATGTTAGACTCTAGAATTAGTGCAGAGAAGGCAACAAAGATGATTAGGGGACTGGAGTCTAAAGCATATCATGAACGTTTGCTGAATTGGGTATGTCTAGTTTAATGAAAAGAAGGACTAGGGGTGACATGATAGCAGTATTCCAATATCTCAGGGGCTGCCCCAAAGAAGAGGGAGTCAAGCTATTCTCCAAAGCGCCTGAAGGTAGGACAAGAAGCAACGGATGGAAACTAATCAAGGAGAGAAGCAACCTGGAACTAAGGAGAAACTTCCTGACAGTTAGAACAGTTAACCAGTGGAACAACCTGCCTCCAGAAGCGGTGAATGCTCCAACACTGTAAGTTTTTAAGAAGAGACTGGACAGCCATTTGTCTGAAATGGTATAGGGTTTCCTGCCTGAGCAGGGGGTTGGACTCGATGACCTCCAAGGTCCCTTCCAACTTTATTATTATTATTATTAAGTGTCCTCAAGTTCAAGTCTCTCCCCAGCTTTAGTGTGAAGCGGTGCGATAAATCTGGATGACTTGAGTCATTATGACTTATTTTTGTTCTAATTCGTTCGGGGAGTGCATTTCACTCTGTTCACTAAAATAATTCCAGATTGCCTTCAAGCATCCATCAAAAAGCTTCTCTGGCAATTTGCTTCCCACAGATTATGGATATTTTGGTGCCTAATACTACCATTTCCCTATGTTTGTTCAGGCTTTTCACTAAATATTGACAAGAGTCATTGATGAGACGGATTGTCCCCGTGCCACGCCCCCCCCCCCCAAAATGATTCACCTGTTACTTCTATTCAACTGGGAACAACGTTCAACGCAGCTCAGAGAAGATGCCGGCTTCGCGTCCTGTTTGCCCACGTGAATTTCTAGCTGCATCACATCGACAGGATCTGTGCTATTTTCCTTGGCAGTGTAAGAATCATAAATCATAAGTTGTAGAAGGGTTGTGTAATCTGAAGGTCAAACACCCCGTCCTTTGGGTTTCTACATCAAGGGCAGAAACACTGGACCACCCAACTCCTGTGTAGACCCTGAGCTTGGCTGTTTTCTTGTAGACGTTTCCTTACCAAACTAGGTAACATTATCAGGGCTAGTAAGGAGTAGGGTTTGCTGTTGATATACTAGTGGCTTATCCTGTAAATCAGGGGTCTTCAAACTTGGCCCTTTTATGACTTGTGGACTTCAACTCCCAGAATTCCTCAGTCAGAATTCCTCGGTACTCGGCTGCTTAGGCCTTCTGGAAAGGCCTGACTGCAAAATGCAGGCCCGAATGCAGCTGCAGAACTTCGGCCCCAGAAGAAGTGGACTGGCTGGGTGGGGCTGTCGGTGCCGGAGGCGAGGTAAGGCCTACCCCGAAAATAAGACCTGGTGCCTCTTTTGGAGGCAAATAAATAAATAAATAAATAAGACCCAGTCTTATTTTCGGGGAAACACGGTATCTAGATCAACCTCCTCCACTCCAAACTGGCTATAGAAAGCAAGCCTCCCTTGTTCAATGGAAGGCATACAATCTCCATCTAGGCGTCCTGATGCTTTTCTCCGTTGCTATAACAACGGGCTATTTTTAAATTCAACAGCTGGATTTTTGTGTTTGAATTCCACTCCTAAGATGACAAAAGTGATTTATTTTTCCCTCTCTGCAGTATTACAGCAGAAATGTCAGAGGCCAACGCTGGAGCTAAGATAAAATTCCTCTGTATTGGCATCAAAGCATCACAGGGTGCAGGGCAAATATTTAAAATATGCAGTAGGCGGCCTTGTAGCAGGCGGACAATGGGAAAGAATTAAAGTCAGGGTCAGATTTTATGGTTTGTATTTTTTTAAGCGGTGTTATGACTTACAGGCAGTTCTCGACTTACGACCACAATTGAACCCCAAATTTCTATTGCTAAGTGAAGCGTTTGTTAAGCGAGCTTGCCCCATTTTACAACCTTTCTTACCACAGCTGTTAAGCGAATCAGTGCAGTTGTAAAATTAGTCAAATTGTTGTTAAGTAAATCCAGCTTTCCCCCATTGACTTTGCTTGTCAGAAGGTCGCAAAATATGATCCCGGGATTCTGCAACCGTCATAAATATGAGTCAGTTGTCAAACATCTGAATTTTGATCATGTGACCTTGGAGATGCTGCAACGGTCGTAAGTGTGAAAAGTGGTCATACCTCAAGCATCTAGTAGTCAAACATGAATTCTGAGAGTTGAAGTCCAGATATCCTAAACCCATAGTCAGCAAGAATTCTGGGAGTAAGTCCAAATACCTCAAACCCCCAGCCAGCATGAATTCTGGGAATTGAAGTCCAGATATAAACCAGGGGTGTCAAATTCGCCACGTCACGTGACATGTCGCGACGTATCGCGCCTTTTTCCCCCTTGCCTGAGCTGGGGTGGGTGCGGCTTCTGCATGACGCATCTGGCCCGCCGGCCGGCAGTTTGACACCTTTGTCATAAACCTTCAGCCACCAGGAATTCTGGGAGTTGAAGTCCAGATACCTCAAACCCCCAGCCAGCATGAATTCTGGGAATTGAAGTCCAGATATCATAAACCCTCAGCCACCAGGAATTCTGGGAGTTGAAGTCCAGATACCTCAAACCCTCAGCCAGCATGAATTCTGGGAATTGAAGTCCAGATATCATAAACCCTCAGCCACCAGGAATTCTGGGAGTTGAAGTCCAGATACCTCAAACCCCCAGCCAGCATGAATTCTGGGAATTGAAGTCCAGATATCATAAACCCTCAGCCACCAGGAATTCTGGGAGTTGAAGTCCAGATACCTCAAACCCTCAGCCAGCATGAATTCTGGGAATTGAAGTCCAGATATCATAAACCCTCAGCCACCAGGAATTCTGGGAGTTGAAGTCCAGATACCTCAAATCCCCAGCCAGCATGAATTCTGGGAATTGAAGTCCAGATATCATAAACCCTCAGCCACCAGGAATTCTGGGAGTTGAAGTCCAGATACCTCAAACCCCCAGCCAGCATGAATTCTGGGAATTGAAGTCCAGATATCATAAACCCTCAGCCACCAGGAATTCCGGGAGTTGAAGTCCAGATACCTCCAACCCCTAGCCAGCATGAATTCTGGGAATTGAAGTCCAGATATCTAAACGTTGCCCAGGTTGAGAAGCACTGAGTTAATTTAACCCAAGTCTTTTTTTAGTAGCTAGAAAAGCTCTACTGGGACAACCCTTTAAATCCTGCTAATTATAACAGGATCTTCTCCTGGCTTTCAGATTACGCCTTGACAGATCCTGGACGCACAAATCAGAAGGAGCAACTGTAGAGAAGGAAAGGAGAGGGCTTTCACCAGTCCCTTAATTCAAGGTTGCTGACTCCTTTGACGCAACTTTAATTGGGGAGTTAATTTAAGCCCCTATAACGAAGTTGCGCCTTTGGAGCCCAAATTTGTGACATTTTTTCCACCCAAGTTATTATTTTTATTTCTTGCACTTCTTGGTTGCTTTTCTGAGTTTTCTGCTCACCACATATAAAATCACGTTCCACATAAAAGCAGCATTTTTATTTTATTTTCATTCATTAAACTTAGATGCCTAGCCAGGTAGTCCTTGACATACGATCACAGCTGAGCCCAAAACTTCTGTTGCTAAGCGAGACAAGTTTTTAAGTGAGTTTTGCCCCATTTCTCGCTAGAGTTGAATCTCTGTTAAGTTAGCAACACGGTTGTTAAGTGAATCTGGCTTCCCCATTGACTTTGCTTGTCAGAAGGTCGCAAAAGGGGATCGCATGATCCCGGGACATTGCGACCGTCATAAATACGAGTCAGTTGCCAAGTGTCTGAATTTTGCTCATGTGACCTTGGGAATGCTGCGATGGTCATAAGTGTGAAAAACGGTCAGTCACTTTTTTCAGTGCCTTTGTAACTTTCAACAGTCACTAAATGAATGGTTGTAAGTTGAGGACTTACCTGTATTGGTGGAAGAAGAAGAGGAAGGAGCCCAGAGACTTCACTGGAATGTTCTTGGAGACAGGAGTGCTGATGGGGGCAAAAAAGTCAAGATGGCAGCCAGAAGTACATGTGATTTTTCGTAGGTGTGTTGGGACGCACATCAACAAGGAATGGAGTTTTGACTGTGTGGCTACCACTGATATTTTGACACACAGAGACACCCCCAAGGTCAGCCCTGCAGCTTGACATACAGTAAAAGAATTTGGCCACAGAATAGGAGATAGAAAATTTGTATTAAGGAGATAGATTTTCTAAAGTCGATACTTTACTCCAGCAAAGATTATTAGATTGGGCACAGAAAATGGAAGCACGCATTCCTCACGCAAGGCAATAGGATTTTTTTGGCTGGCATTTTACCTCAGAGAGGTAGAAAAATCTGGCATTTTAGTGACAAATAATTCTTAATTGCATTGGTGGCTCAGACAATATTAATAATATTGCTGCATATGGTGAATACGCTTTATATTTGTAGAGGGTTACTGTCGTTGCAAATGACTGCACCGTGGAAGTTATTATCGGATTTCTTCTTTCTTTTTTTTTTTAATCAAACAAAGAAGCACGGAGCGTGTGAGTTGGAAAGGGACCTTAGAAATCTTCTTATTCAACTGCCAGCTAATGCACAAAACCAGGAAACCAGCAGCCACTGCAGCTCTTTGAAGACTTTCAGTGAAAGGGGATTTACTATCTTTCCAGGCAGATTGTTCCACTCTGAAGAACAGAAATTTCCTCAAAATGCTCAGCCTGGATCTCCTTTGCTTGTTCTCCTGCTCTTGGTCACAACAGAGAAGAAATCCACCCTCTTGTGAGTGAAGAATCTGAGGTGTTTGTACCGTGACATCCTGTCTCCACTCAACCTTCCCCTTTGCAAGCTAACATCCCCAACACTGATAGTAGAGAATTATGTGTAGCTGGGGGTTGAAATGAGGGGGCCCTTGGTACTCTCTGAGCTTGGTGGTTTTCTCGCAGACCTTTCATGACCCAACTAGGTAACATCATCAGTTCTAGAAAGGAGGGGGTTTGTGAGGAGGAGGAGGAGGAGGAGGAGGAGGACGACGACGACGACTATGGGGTCTTTGGTGCTCTCTGAGCTTGGTGGTTTTCTCGTAGACCTTTCATGACCCAACTAGGTAACATCATCAGTTCTAGAAAAGAGGGGGTTTGTGAGGAGGAGGAGGAGGAGGAGGAGGAGGAGGAGACAGAGAGTTCTAGTCCCACCTTAAGCACGAAAGCCAGCTGGGTGACTTTAGGCATGAAAGCCAGCTCGCTAAATTTGGGTCAGTCACCAGGAGAAAGTGAGTTCTAGTCCTACATTAGACATAAAAGCTGGCTGGGTGACTTAGAACAGAATAGAATAGAGCTGGAAGGAGAGGTCTTCTAGTCCAGCCCCCAGCTCAAGCAGGAGAACCTATACCAGTGATGGCGAACCTTTTAGAGACCGAGTGCCCAAAACCCGCATCGCCCCCTGGCCCGCCCCCACCCCCGCTCCACCCCCACTCTGCCCTGCCCCGCCTGCCCGCAGGGCCACCCACCACCTCCACGGCCCACCACAGATCGCCCAGGGGCCCAGCAGTGCCATGGCAGCCACACCCACCACCCATCCCCCGTAGCATCAACTGCGTGTGACGGGGTGTGAGGGCGGAGTCTTGTCCCTGCTGCCCGGCTGCCATGTGCTTGGCTGCGCTGCTCCGCGCGGGCTGTGCCCGGGGGCGACTCTCCTCTGGGGGGGCTGCTGGTGAGGAGGGGGCCATGGGGGGAGGCGGGGCTGGGGCGACGGCGCGCGTGCCCACAGAGAGGGCTCCGAGTGCCGCCTTTGGCACGCGTGCCATAGGTTCGCCACCACTGACCTATACCATCTCAGACAGGCGATTGTCTAGTCTTTTCTTTAAAATCTCCAGTGATGGAGCGCCCATGATTTCTGGAGGCAAGCTGTTCCACTGGTTAATTGTCGTCACTTTGGGCCAATCACCAGGAGATGGTGAGTTCTAGTCCTACATTAGACATAAAAGCTGGCTGGGTCTCTCGCTCTCTCTCTCTCTCTCTCTCCCCTCCCTCTCCCTCCCTCCCTCTCTCTCTCTCTCTCATTATTTATAAAAACAATAAAATGAGATACAAACAAATAAATAAGATAAATAATAAATGACAATGTTGGGAAAGTGTTTGCAGGTTCCTTCAGGTTTATGGAAAACCGCAACTGCTTCTCGCAAACTGCTCCGACCTGAAATCTACTCAATTGCAGAGCAAAATCAAAGGAGAAAGTCCCAACAACCTCTTTCACTGGTGGGATGGGCAATTTAGCAAAACACAAATTTACAGCGTTGTTATGGAAACAGAGAAAAACTGGAAAAAGGAAACAAAGACAGAGTTGAAACAGCAAGGAAGGGGGGGAAAAGGATGCCATCCACTCTTCCAAACCTGTGTTTCACACAATAATTCCCCTTGAAGGTTTTAATTGCAAGGCCAGGCCACAAAAGCTAGAAATAAGCAAGAAATAAGCATCTTACAAACAGTTCCTGACTGTTCAAAGTTACAACAGTCACTGGGGGAAAAAAATGATTTATGACCACTTTTCCCAGTTACGACTTTTCTTTTCTTTTGGGTTTAATGGAAAAAGACTTGGAAAAACCATTTGGAACTTTGATGTTATATGTATGGCAGCAAGGATGAGGGGGGGACATGATAGCAGTGCTCCAGTATCTCAGGGGCTGCCCCAAAGAAGAGGGAGTCAAGCTATTCTCCAAAGCGCCTGAAGGAAGGACAAGAAGCAACGGATGGAAACTAATCAAGGAGAGAAGCAACCTAGAACTAAGAAGGAATTTCCTGACAGTTAGAACAATTAACCAGTGGAACAACCTGCCTCCAAAGCGCTGAATGCTCCAACACTGGAAGTTTTCAAGAAGAGACTGGACAGCCATTTGTCTGAAATGGTATAGGGTTTCCTGCCTGAGCAGGGGGTTGGACTAGATGACCTCCAAGGTCCCTTCCAACTTTATTATTATAAGATTACTTTATGCACAAAAACGGAAGGACGCTTTAATCCCCACAATGGATGAATGGTTGCGAAAGCTGATGCAGTTAGCATAGACGGCTAAACGGATTGCTTTGATAAAAGAGGGGGAAAAAGCACAATTACTTTCGTTTCTACTTGGAAACCGCTTCTGGACTTTGTGCTTGAGGTGGAAAAAAAAATGAAACTTTGATTTTGGGTTTTACTGATTAGATAGATCTGCTGTTATAGAAACAGCTAGTTTATACTATTATGTAAAAGTAAAAAAATGAGGTTCAATGTTACTGCACCAAGGGGAGTAAGCATTCAAAGTTACAACGGCATTGAAAAAAGTGACTTATGATCGTTTTTCCCACTTATGACCGTTGCAGCATCCCCATGGTCATGTGATCAAAATTCAGACGCTAGGCAACTGATTCATATTTATGATGGTTGCAGAGTCCCGGGGTGATGTGATCCTCTTTGACATGCAAAGTCAACAGGAAAGCCAGATTCACTTAACAACTGTGGGAATGGAATGGAATGGAATGGAATGGAATGGAATGGAATAGAATAGAATAGAATAGAATAGAATAGAATAGAATAGAATAGAATAGAATAGAATAGAATAGAATAGAATAGAATAGAATAGAATAATGAACGAACGGAACAGAATAGAACAGAATAGGAATAGCAGAGTTGGAAGGGACCTTGGAGGTCTTCTAGTCCAACCTCCTGCTCAGGCAGAAGACCCTATACCATTTCAGACAAATGATTGTCCAGTCTCTTCTTAAAAACTTCCAGTGTTGGAGCAATCACAACTTCTGGAGTCAAGTTGTTCCACTGATTAATTGTTCTAATTGTTTCTAATTCCAGGTTGTTTCTCTCCTTGATCAGTTTCCATCCATTGCTTCTTGTCCTGCCTTCAGGCACTTTGGAGAATAGCTTGACTCCCTCTTCTTTGGGGCAGATACTGAGATACTGGAAGACTGCTATCATGTCCCCCCTCGTCCTTCTCTTCATTAAACTAGACATACCCAATTCCAGCAACCGTTCCTTATATGTTTTAGCCTCCAGTTCCCTGATCATCTTTGTTGCTCTTCTCTGTACTCCTTCTAGAGTCTCAACATCTTTTTTATAGAGGTAGTCTTCAACTTACAACAGCTGGTTTAGTGACTGTTCAAAGTTACAATGGCACTGAAAAATGTGACTGATGACCATTTTTTGCAGCATCTTCACGATCAAACGCTTGGCCTCTGGTTCATATTTCTCACCATTGGTTTGTCCTGTGGAGATTGTCAAATCTCCACAGGTCAAAGAAAACGTTCAGGTAGTCCTCGACTGACAACAGTTCATTTAGTGACCGTTCAAAGTTACAACGGTACTGAAAAAAAGTGACTCAGGACCAGTTTTTACATGACTGTTGTAACATCCCTGTGGTCACGTGCTCAAAATTCAAACGCTTGGGAACTGGCTCACATTTATGACGGTTGCAGTGTCCCGGAGTCATTTGATCACTTTTTGCGACCTTCTGATAAGCAAAGTCAATTGCGGGTGTGTGTGTGCAGATTCACTTAACAACCGGGTACCAACTTATCAACTGGAATGATTCACTTAACAACCATTTGCCAGAAAGGTCTTTTAAAGGGGGAAAACTCACTTCACAACAGAGATTTTGGGGTCAATTGTGGTCCAAAGCCAGGGGTAGGCAACCTTGGCTCTTTTATGACTGGTGGACTTCAACTCCCAGAATTCCTGAGCCAGCCATGCTGAGGGGAAAGGGAGAGGTTTCCATGCTGAGCCATGCTGGCTCAGGAATTCTGGGAGTTGAAGTCCACGAGTCATAAAAGAGCCAAGGTTGACTACCCCTGTCCTAAGCTGAGGGACTACCTGTATTGTGGGCACCCCAACCTGATTTCTTTTGCAGGAGTTTAAAACAGAGCTCGAAAGACGAGCCATTTCTCCTCTGAGATCATCCAAACGTAGCTGTTCTCTTTCTCCCAGGCAGGTGGGGTGGGGGCCACCCAAGAGCCCAACCTACCCAGAAAGGAAACACGCATGCATAAGCAAACCTTGATAGCTGTTTTATCTTATACCGCCACGTCCTACCACGGGATCAAAAGGAGACACGTAAATTGTTCACAACCTTGTGTGCAAATTTGCTGGGTGCTGGGCTCAGGAGCCTCTGAAAGGATGTCCCTGCTTTGAGGAGGTAGGACATGATGTTGCTATGGTAATTATTATTTTTCTCCATCAGAGTAGAAACTTGATGCGGATTCTGAGCGAGCAAAGAGCAATTACAGCAATCAGGATGTGTGATTTCTTTAAAGATACGTCGTGTTCATTTTAATACACAACCAACAGTTGCAAGCTGGGGGAGGGGGGGAGGAGAAGAATGAGAGGGAAGATTATTTACGGAGGTGCAAAGAAGAAAGCAATACGGGGAGTCCTCGGCTTACGACCGTTACGGGGACCAGAATTTTCGTTATGAAGTAAGGCGGTTGCTAAAAGTGAGTCACATCCAGATTAATGGCCTTTTTTTGCCACGGTGGTTAAGCGAATGACTGCAGTTGTTAAGTGAGTCGCATGGTCGTTAAGCAAATCTGTCTTCCCCCATTGGCTTTGCTTGTCCGAAGATGGGTGGGGCGGTCGCCAAGAGTGATCGCGTGACCCCGGGACGCTGCAACCGTCTTCGACTTACAATCACAGTTGAGCCCAACATTTCTGTTACTAAGAGAAACATTTAAGTGAATTTTACCCGATTTTACGACCTTTCTTGCCTCAGGTATTAAGAGAGTCACTGCAGGTGTTAAGCTAGTAACATGATCGTTAAGTGAATCTGGCTGATTTTGCTTGTCAGAAGGTCGCAAAAGGGGATCACGTGACCCCAGGGACACTTCAACCGTCATAAATATGAGTCAGTTGTCTAGCATCTGAATTTTGATCACATGATCAAAATTTTGGTCATAAGTTTGAAAAACGGTCATGTCCCTTTTTTCAGTACCATTGTAACTTTGAACGGTCACTAAACAAATGGTTGTAAGTCAAGGACTACCTGTACGTATTCTTTGACCCACGAAGATTTGATTGTAGAAAAAATCTAACTGAAAAAAATGCAATTATGGAAGGAAGAGGGAAGTTAATATATTCAACCGTTTACCTGGCCCGTTTGGCGAACACAAATGATAACGGTAATCTTCCCTCAGAAATGTCTTTTAGCATAATCGGCCTTTGAATGGTCACTAAATGATTTGTTGTAACTCAAGGATTACCTGTACACTCCAGTTGCCAAAAGCCTGAAGGTTGATGATATGACCATGAGGATGCTGCAATAGTCATAAGTTTGAGGACCAATCATGTCGGAATGCTGCAATAGTCATAAGTGTGAGGAATAATCATGTCAGAATGCTACAATAGACATGTGTAAGGACCAATCATGTTTGAATAACACAATAGTCATAAGTATGAGGAACAATCATGTCGGAATGCTGCAAGAGTCATAAGTGTGAGGAATAATCATGTAGGAATGCTGCAATACTCATAAGTGTGAGAATAATCGTCGGAATGTTGCAATAGTCATAAGTATGTGGAATAATAATGTCGGAATGCTGCAATAGTCATAAGTGTGAGGAATAATGTAGGAATGCTGCAATAGTCATAAGTGTGAGGACCAATCATGTCAGAATGCTACAATAGTCATAAGCGTGAGGACCAATCATGTTGGAATGCTGCAATAGTCATAAGTGTGAGGAACAATCATGCTGGAATGCTGCAATAGTCATAAATGTGAGGTACAATCATGCTGGAATGCGGCAATAGTCATAAGTGTCAGGACCAATCATGGAATTTCGTAATAGTCATAAATGTAAGGACCAATCATGTCGGAATGCTGCAATAGTCATAAGTGTGAGGTTCAATCATGTTCGAATAACGCAATAGTCGTAAGTGTGAGGACCACTCATGTCACAATGCTGTAATAGTCATAAGTATGAGGTACAATCATGTTCGAATAATGCAATAGTCATAAGTGTGAGGACCAATCATGTCCCTTTTTTCAACGCCGTTGTTACTTTGAATGGTCGTTAAATGAATGGATGTAAATTGAGGTCTATCTGTACAGGGATCCTCTCCATTCACGGTTTTATTGAGTGGCTGAATTAATGATTTTACCAACAAATAAAAGCAGGTGTTGTACAGGGAAAAGGAGCAACAATAAACTAAATCACCAGGTCAAGATGCAAAATATAGTAGGCCCAATAAAAACAACTCAAAAGAGAAAATTAAAAAAGGGATGAGGCAGCCAGATCATCGGAAAAGACCCGGTTTTAACATCCTTTTCAAGGCCGTCAAAAGGGGATCTAGCCCGATTGCTGTTGGCTGGATCACAGCACCAGCACCGAGAATAATAGGCCCTCGACGTACAACAGTTTGTTTAGTGTCCATTTGAAGTGAAACGGCACTGAAAAAAGTGACTTAGGACCATTTTTCACGCTTATGACGATGGCAACATCCCCATGATCTCGTGATCCAAATTCGGAAGCTTGGCAACTGGCATGTACTTATGACAGTTGCCATATCCCAGGGTCATGTGATCAACTCTTGCAATGGGGGAAACCCGATTCGCTTCACCATCCTGTGACTAACTTAACGACTACAGTGATTCACTTAACAACCGTGACAAGAAAGGTTGTAAAATGGGACAAAACTCACTTTAAGAAATGTCTCGCTTAGCAACAAAAACATGGGGCTCAATTGTGGTCGTAAGTCAAGGATTATCTGTATCCTCTCTAACCTCAGCCCCTCCCACCCCGGACGACGCTCTAAATTTTCTGTTTTATTTCATATCCTCTAGTCTAGTTAGGTCCTTTCCGTTTACGAAAATTATCTTTACGGCAAGCTAGATGAAATAAAACGGCAATAAAACTGGAATTGCAAAAACTAAAAGCCGGCAGCAGAATAAGGCCGTAAAGTGCAAGGAGAGCCTTTGAAGTCCTATAAAAGCTGCCCAGAATCGCCTTAGATGAGTGATGGGAGACCTAAATATTTAATAACAATAAATAAATAAATCTAAATAAACCAATAATGGGCCGGGATCCTTTCCTTGTTTTTGAGGTAGGCCAAAGCTAGTTTGGTGAAGCAGTTTCTAATTTACAGGTAGTCCTTAACTTACAATCACAATTGAGCCCAACATCCCTGTTGCTAAGTGAGACAGTCGTTAAGTGAGTCCTGTCCTCATTTTACGACCTTTCTTGCCACAGTTGTTAACTGAATCGCTGCAGTCATTAAATTAGGAACACAGTTAAGGGAAGCTGGCTTCCTCCATTAACTTTTTGCTTGTCAGAAGGTCGCAAAAGGGGATCACCTGACACCCCCTCCCCCTGGGGCCCTGCGACCGTCATAAATATGAGCCAGTTGCCCAGGTCTGGATTTTGATCACGTGACCACAGGGATGCTGCAATGTGGTCATTAAGTGTGAGAACTGGTCATAAGTCACAATGCTGTTGTAAATTTGAACCGTTGCTAAACAAGCTGTTGTAGGTCGAGGATTACCTGTAGCATCGTAAACAGCTATATAAAAGAGACGTCAAATATTTTTTTTGCAATCAAGTACCCGGTCTGCAATAAAAGTAGGGAAACAGTATAATATCAAATGCTCCCACTCACCCCTACTTTTTTGGAAAGACTTCACCTTCTGAAGGATCTAAACACCCCAAGCTGAAAATAAATTATGATTTATTATTAACCAGGTTTGGGTTACAAAACTAGTCAGTCAATTCCTGTCACCATCACTGGATCAACACTTGATGGATTGGACAAAAGCCAACTCTGCACTTGTGGGAAAACACCAGGAAGGGGGGGGGGGAAATAGGCTTATAAGGCTGTCTAACTCAAATAATGCAACTATGGGTAGTCCTCGCTTACCAACCGCTCGTTCAGTGACCGTTCAAAGTTATGAAAGCATTGAGAAAGGAGATTTACAGCCGGTTCTCTAAATTGTAGGTATTGTGGTATTTTCATGGTCATAACTGCATTAACAGAGGGATAGAATCAAGATCATGTGAATACCACTTTACAATGCCTTGGTAAGGCCACACTTGGAATACAGCATCCAGTTTTGGTCACCACGATGTAAAAAAGATGTTGAAACTCTAGAAAGAGTGCAGAGAAGAGCAACAAAGATGATCAGGGGACTGGAGGCTAAAACATATAAGGAACGGCTGCTGGAATTGGGTATGTCTAGTTTAATGAAGAGAAGGATGAGGGGGGACATGATAGCAGTCTTCCAGTATCTCAGGGGCTGCCCCAAAGAAGAGGGAGTCAAGCTATTTTCCAAGGCGCCTGAAGGCAGGACAAGAAGCAACAGATGGAAACTCATCAAGGAGAGAAGCAACCTAGAACAGTGATGGCGAACCTTTTAGAGTCCGAGTGCCCAAAAACTGGCCCCGCCCCCACCCCGCCTGCCCGCAGGGCCACTCACCGCCTCCAGGGCCCGCCGCAGATCACCCAGCAGCGCCATGGCGGCCACGCCCTCTGCCCGCGCCCCACAGCATCAACTGTGCGCGATGGGGCATGAGGGCAGAGTCTTGTCTACGCTGCCTGGCTGCCATGTCCTTGGCTGCACTGCTCCGCGTGGGCCACGCTCGGGGGCGACTCTCCTCGAGGGGGGCTGCTGGTGAGGCCGGGGTCGCAGGGGGAGGCAAGACTGGGGCAACGGCACGTGTGCCCACAGAGAGGGCTCCGAATGCCGCCTCTGGCACCCGTGCCATAGGTTCGCCACCACTGACCTAGAACTAAGGAGAAACTTCCTGACAGTTAGAACAATTAACCAGTGGAACAACCTGCCTCCAGAAGCGGTGAATGCTCCAACACTGGAAGTTTTTAAGAAGAGACTGGACAGCCATTTGTCTGAAATGGTATAGGCCAGGGTTTCCTGCCTGAGCAGGGGGTTGGACTAGATGACCTCCAAGGTCCCTTCCAACATTATGATGATGATGATGATGATGACGACTCAGGCACTTGGCAAATAGCTCGTGATTCCCACGGTCACATGATCGCCGTTTGTGAATGTCACAGCCTGCTTCCAAGGTGCAAAGTCAGTGGGGAAGCCAGTGGGAAGTCGTGGGTTCATACTCACGTGTCTCTTCCTTAACATCCCACGGTGATTTGCTTAACAACTGCAGCCAGAACTGATGTCATAAGTCAGGGCAGCCATGTGACATCACACTTAAGAACCGTGCTGCTTAGCAACGGACTTGACGGTCCCAATTACGGTCAGTAAAGTGAGGACTATCGGTGTTCTAGGCTAAGAGTTCAAGATGGCTTTGAGGGCGTTTCGTCACTCTTTCATATTTCTTGGAAGAAAATCCTTGGGAAACAAGAAAAATCACTCTTGACTCATCTTTTAATTATCCTTTACCCGGAACGATTTTTCTCCAAAATCAGAAAGAAAGAAAGAAAAAAAAAGTCAAACTTTTTGCATAAACTTGGGGAAAATAAAACTGAATCGCTTAAAAAAGGCAGAAGGATCCCCCCCCCCATGTATTCTCGGTGGAAACATGTGATTTTCCGAGTCACGACAACGTGTTCCATTTTGCATATAAGATATAGGTGTGCTTCACCCCGGGTCTAATGATCGGGTTGATTGTGTTGTGTTGCATAAATGTTATTCTTCTGTTGTGTTGCATAAATGTTATTCTTCAGACGGACTTTTGATGTTCCACAGCAGATCCGCCTGTATCAACAATCCCGGTTCCACACAAATTACTGTTATTTCAATAGCTGCCATGAGCAAATTGCAATAATAATACATGTTTTCAGCTACAGCTGAGCAGCAAAACTGCAAGCTTTTGAAAGCAGCAAAGGATCACGGGACCCCCCTTTTGTGACCTCCTGACAAGCAAAGTCAATGGGGAAGCCAGATTCGCTTAACAACGATGTTCCCGATTTAACAACTGCAGCGATTCAATTAACAACGGTGGCCATAAAAGGGGGCAAACCTCACTTAACGACCGTCTCACATAGCAAAAGAAATTTTGGGCTCAATGGTGGTGGTCCGACAAGGACGTGAAATACCGTTTTATCCTCTGAGCAACTTCTACAGGCAGTCCTCAACTTACAACGGTTCATTTAGTGACCGTTCAAAGTTACAACGGCGCTGAAAAAAGTGACCTACGACTGTTTTTCACACTTACGGCCCTTGCACCGAATGTGATTTACATTTTGGATGCTTGACAACTGACTCGTATTTACAACGGTCGCAGTATCTCGGCGTCACATGATCCCTTTTTGTAACCTTCTGACAAGCAAAGTCAACGGGGGAAGCTGGATCCACTGAACAACCACGTTCTTAATTCGACTTCACAACTGTGGCCAGAAAGGTCATAAAGTGGGGGCAAAACTCACTTAACCAATATCTCACTTAACAACAGAAGTGTTGGGCTCAACTGCGGCCCTAAGGCGAGGACTGCCTGTATTCTAAAGGTACATCTTGAAAGCCTCCAGAAACTGAAAGAACTGCTCTATTATCAAGACTTTGACGATCAGACGGTTGTATGCGTTACTTGCTTAATTAAGTTTTGAGTATTTTAAGACTGAATACTGCATACTGACATACATAATTGCCTGATTTGAAGAGAGAATATATTAACGAATGACTCTGGAGGACGATTAGCATAACTTCGGCACACACGCAAAGAGTAATGATTTTCAGCACCAATTAGTAGTTAACAGTAGTAGTCTGCCATTGTGTCTGAAATGGTACAGGGTTTCCTGCCTGAGCAAGGGGTTGGACTAGATGACCTCCAAGGTCCCTTCCAACTCTGTAATTCTGTTATTCTGCCTTTGGCTCTCTCTAGTCTTCTCCTGTAGCTCAGAACTGGGCAGCCAGTATCTTAGTTCCTCTAAGAGGAACAAAGAGAGAACCAACTTAGAACTAAGGAGGAATTTCCTGACTGTTAGAACAATTAACCAGTGGAACAACCTGCCTCCAGAAGCGGTGAATGCTCCAACACTGGAAGTTTTTAAGAAGAGACTGGACAGCCATTTGTCTGAAATGGTATAGGGTTTCCTGCCTGAGCAGGGGGTTGGACTAGATGACCTCCAAGGTCTCTTCCAACAACATCATCATCATCATCATCATTATTATTGTTATTGTTGTTATTATTATTAAAAGTAATCAAGGAGAGACTTCTTAACAGTGAAGACGGGTGTCCTTACAGCCATTTGTCTGATATGGTATAGGGCAGGGGTCTTCAAACTTAGCAACTTTAAGACTTATGGACTTCAACTCCCAGAATTCCTCAGCCAGCCAAGGCAGGGGGTTGGACTAGATGACCTCCAAGGTCCCTTCCAACTTTTTTATTATTTTTATTATTATTATTATTATTAATAATAATAATAATAACAACAACAACAACAACAACAACTATTATTATTATTATTATTATTATTATTATTATTATTATTATTATTATTATTATTATTATTATTATTATTATTCAACAGGCATTTGGCTCTGGGTTATGAAAACTCCAGCAAAGTGAATTATCAGTTCCATATAGAATCATACTGGGCAGAGTTGCCTAGTGGTTAAGACAGTGGGCTTATCGACCGGAAGATTGGCCGTTTGAGTCCTGAGCGTCACAAGGCAGGGGTGAGCTCCCGCTCCTTGCCTGCCATCCTAGCGGTTTGAAAGCATGAAATATGAGTAAGATAACTAGACCACCCAATCGTTGATTTAGTGACCGTTTGAAGTTACAGCAGCACTGAAAAAGGTGACTTAGGACCGCATTTCAGGCTTACGACCGTTGCAGCGTCTCCAGGGTCACGTGATCAAAGTTTTAAAGGCTTGGTCATGGGATCTACCTTTTGCGACTTTCCGAAAAACAAAGTCAATGGGGAACCCAGATTCACTTAACAACTGAAGCAATTCACTTAACAACTACAGCGAAAAAAAATCATAAAAGGGGACAAAGCTCACAATTGCCTTGCTTATCAACAGATATTTGGGGCTCAGTTGTGGTCAATTGACACACACATTTGTCTATTTGTAGCATTCCAGGGTCATGTGATCAAGATTTACAATGTTTTTTGATGTTTTTCTAAGGAGAGATTGGATTGTCTGAAATGGCATAGGGTTTCCTGCCTGAGCAGGGGGTTGGACTAGAAGACCTCCAGGGTCCCTTCCAACTCGGTTATTCTATAAATTTCAATTTCAGCAAAAAAAAATGTGGACGATGGGTTTGCTTAACGACCATTGTACTTGCCTTATGACCACGTTTCATTCATGACTGCCACGTTTGCTTAACAAACTGCTGGAAATAACGTCATAAAATCAGGACAGTCGGGCGGGTGCTTGCATTTGTGACCACTCTTTGGGAAGAATGAATTCACTTAACAAGCACGTGATTCACTTAATAACCATGTGATTCAGCTTACAAGTGCAGTGACACACTTTGTGACCTTCACAAAAAGTGGTCATCAAATCAAGTTCACTCGTGTGGGTGCCTCAATTTACAACCATCATGACACACAAAGGAAATGTTGGCCTCCATTATGGTCACCTGTCTGAGACGGTATAGTTTCTCCTGCTTGAGCAGGGGGCTGGACTAGAAGACCTCCAAGGTCCCTTTCAGCTCTATTCTATTCTATTCTATTCTATTCTATTCCATTCCATTCCATTCCATTCCATTCCATTCCATTCCATATTTTCTATTCTATTCTATTCTATTCTATTCTATTCTATTCTATTCTATTCTATTCTATTCTATTCTATTCTATTCTATTCTATTCTAATTCTACTCTATTTCTTATTCTATTCTATTTTAATTCTAATTCTAGTTCTACTCTATTTCTTATTCTATTCTATTCTATTCTTAATTCTTAATTCTATTCTATTTTTTATTCTATATTCTATTCTATTCTTATTCTATTCTTATTCTAGTCTATTTTTTATTCTATATTCTATTCTATTCTAATTCTTATTCTTAATTCTATTCTATTTTCTATTCTATATTCTATTCTATTCTATTCTATTCTATTCTTAATTCTTAATTCTATTCTATTTTTTATTCTATTTTTTATTCTATTTTTTATTCTATTCTTATTCTATTCTATTTTTATTCTATTTTTTTTCTATATTCTATTCTATTCTATTCTAATTCTTAATTCTATTCTATTCTATTTTTTATTCTATATTCTATATTCTATTCTATTTTCTATTCTATATTTTATTCTATATTCTATTCTATTCTATTCTATTCTATTCTATTCTAATTCTACTCTATTTCTTATTCTATTCTATTTTAATTCTAATTCTAGTTCTACTCTATTTCTTATTCTATTCTTATTCTATTCTATTTTTATTCTATTTTTTTTCTATATTCTATTCTATTCTATTCTAATTCTTAATTCTATTCTATTCTATTTTTTATTCTATATTCTATTCTATTCTTATTCTAGTCTATTTTTTATTCTATATTCTATTCTATTCTAATTCTTATTCTTAATTCTATTCTATTTTCTATTTTCTATTTTCTATTCTATATTCTATTCTATTCTATTCTATTCTTAATTCTTAATTCTATTCTATTTTTTATTCTATTCTATTTTTATTCTATTTTTTTCTATATTCTATTCTATTCTATTCTAATTCTTAATTCTATTCTATTCTATTTTTTATTCTATATTCTATATTCCATTCTATTCTATTCTATTTTCTATTCTATATTTTATTCTATATTCTATTCTATTCTATTCTATTCTATTCTATTCTATTCTATTCTATTCTATTCTATTCTATTCTATTCTATTCTATTCTATTCTATTCTTTTCTAGGATTACCTGTACAATGAAAGAAAAGCCTGTGCTAAAATTGCATGCAGTTTAAAAGACTTAATTAGGAATAATGTTCTTTCGGTTTCTCTCTGAAAAAAACTTTCCATTTGCTCTGTGACAGCAAAAGCTATAAATTACAACTAAAAACCTTCGCCGATTAACTGCAGCGATGAATCAAATCAGCTCGTTAATGATGACAGAGAACAAGGAGCAGTTTTAATTACTGTCTTGATAAGAGCTGCCCCTTGCCAGCAACCCAGCAACATAATCCAGGAATACAGGCAGTCCTCAACTTACGACCACAATTGAGCCTAAGATTTATTGTTGCTCAGCGAGATATTTGCTTAGTGGGTTTTGCCCCATTTTTCTTGCCACCGTTGTTAAGCCAATCACTGCAGTTATTAAGTTAGTGACCCGGTTGTTAAGTGAATCTGGCTTCCCCGTTGTCTTTGCTTGTCGGAAGGTCGCAAAAACGGATCACGTGACCCCCCCCGGGACGCTGCAAACGTCATAAATGTGAGTCAGTCGCCAAGTGCTCGAATTTTGAAGACGTGACCACAGGTCGCAAGTGCGAAACATGATCCTAAGTCACTTTTTTTCAGTGCCGCTGTTAACTTTGAACGGTCGCTAAACGAATGGATGTAAGTCGAGGACTATCTATATTCAATGAAATATGGGTTGGAAAAAACCCAATTCGGCACAAATGAGGCACCATTGGGAATTTACTCTGCCCCACGTTGTCATAATGCTTAAGTGTGTTGTTGTCTTTCAACGAGATTATTAGAGGACGTTTTTGGTGGATCGGGCTTGTCAAAGCATTTAGTAAGGACAATGATCTGATTTAGAGGCTCTATATCTCTGAACAGCATCTGTGAACTGCTACAACAGAAAAAATGCTTTTGTGCTGCACAAATCCCCCAGCTTAAGAGCACCAGCTACACAAAAGCGTGGATCTCCCTAGGAGATTTATCTCTTCCATAATAAAAATTTGCTGGTTAAGGGGGGAAAAACGCCCTATTTCTCTAGGAAATGTGTGCGAAGCACTGGTGAAGAATTTGTCACAATATCTATGGAGATTCTCAGTCATCCAGGTCATGGTTGTCCCAAAGATGCTTTTTCAGGAGGCCAACTGGACTTTCTTGTTTTTTCTTTGAAGATGTTTCGCTTCTCATCCCAGAAGCTTCTTCAGCTCTGACTGAATGGTGGGGAATGGAAGGATTTATACTCCTTGCAGACAGCTGGTCGTTTGCCTCTTTTTAGAGAGTCCTTGAGGCCACTTGGGGGGGGGGGTCTGTGTCCTCCAGTGTGCAGACAAACCTCCAAGTGGTCACAATGACTCTCTAAAAAAATTTAGTCACACAGTTGTTAAATGAATCGGGCTTCCCCCATTGACTTTGCTTGTCAGAAAGTCAGAGGGATAGAATCAAGATCACACGAAGTGTTAATACCACTTTACAAGGCCTTGGTAAGGCCACACTTGGAATACTGCATCCAGTTTTGGTCACTACGATGTAAAAAAGATGTTGAGACTCTGGAAAGAGTGTAGAGAAGAGCAACAAAGATGATCAGGGGACTGGAGGGTAAAACATATAAGGAACGGCTGCTGGAATTGGGTATGTCTAGTTTAACGAAGAGAAGGACAAGGGGGGACATGATAGCAGTCTTCCAGTATCTCAGGGGCTGCCCCAAAGAAGAGGGAGTCAAGCTATTCTCCAAAGCACTTGAAGGCAGGACAAGAAGCAACGGATGGAAACTCATCAAGGAGAGAAGCAATCTAGAACTAAGGAAGAATTTCCTGACTGTTAGAACAATTAACCAGTGGAACAACCTGCCTCCAGAAGCTGTGAATGCTCCAACACTGGAAGTTTTTAAGAAGAGACTGGACAGCCATTTGTCTGAAATGGTATAGGTTTCCTGGCTGAGCAGGGGGTTGGACTAGAGGACCTCCAAGGGCCCTTCCAACTTTATTATTATTATCTTTTATTCATTAGACATGAACCTCAGTCAACTGAACATTCAAATTGGCTGGCGCTGATGGTTGACACGGGTTGCTACCAGCATCCTAGGTATCAACCAGGTACCTCATCATCATCATCATCATCATCATCATTATTATTATTAAAAGGGGATTCCCATGATCCCGGGACGCTGCAGCCATCATAAATATGAACCAATTATTAAATATCCAAATTTTGATCCGGCGACTGTGGGGATGCAGTTGTAACTTTGAACGGTCGCTAAATGAACTGTAAGTTGAGGACTGCCTTGTGGCCTTGTGACCCTATTTGCGGCTTTCCCAGTTGGCTTCCAACAAGCAAACTCAATGGGAGAAGCAGGTTTCACTTACTGGCTCCAGGATTCACTTAACAACCGTGGCCAAAACGCTTCAGCCCTTTTTGCCTAGGTAAAAGTTCCTGCCTACTTCAGTCAAGCTCACTGTCTTTATTCTCTACAGCTTCCTAATAAATATGCTTGTGGGGGTGGGCCGAACCTCTAATATTTATTTTTCAAGGATAATAAAGACCATTCTAGCATTAATTCTAGTTTATTAGCCAAGGTGACTCATCCAGATAGTCCTCAACGTATCGCCGTAGTTCAGCCCAGGAACACAGCTGTAAGTCATGCCAGTTGTTAAACACGTGCCCGTTTTATAGCCTTTCTGTGGCAGTTGTTAAGTAAATCATCAAGGTCATTAAGCGAACACAACGTTCATTAAATAAATCTCCTCCTCTTGTTCTCCATTCTGCAAACCCCACTTCCTCCTAGCACTGATGATGTTAGCTAGTTGGGTCATGAAACGTTCGGAAGAAAATCACCAACCATGGAGAGTATCCGGGACCCACAGTCTTCCTCTCCTCCTCCTCCTCCTCCTCCCCCCTTCTAGCCCTGATGATGTTGGGTCATGAAACGTCTGCAAGAAAACCACCAAACTCAGAGACCCCCAAGGACCCCTCATTTCAACCCTGAGCTGCAAATGTTCTCTTCTAGGACAGAGAGGTTCACACAAAACATGGGGAAAGCCCACCTCAAAGCCCCCTTGGTGAAACCAGCAAGCGTGCGACTCTTAAAAAATGAACAGTGTGCAGAAATAAGAATGCTTTGCTTCTAATGACTTCCTACACCACCTAAATAGATTTTGTTAATAACCTTTTCTAACGACTGCCCGGCCATTGTTAAAAAAAATAAAATAAACAAAACTTTTCTATTTCTTTCCCTAAAGATCCTTGTCAGCATTACTTTCACACTCCGAGTGCCTCTTCCAAGTGCTAATTGGTGCTTTTGGCATGGTGCATATCAAATTAAAGGAAACAGCCCTAATCAGGAGAATCTAATTTGCTACAGATAAAATACTGTTACTATTTCAGAGCATTAAAGCGATTTTTGCCTCCCTCGTTTGCAAAAGCGCAGAAGTTGAAACGGGCCACGGAAAGAATTTCTAGAAAGCGGTTCGTCGCGCTCGGAAAGTTCTCCAAATATAGGTGGTTCTCGACTTACGGCCGTTCGTTTAGCGACCGTTCCAACATTACGACGGCACTGAAAAAAATGTGACTTACAGCGGGTCCTCGCAGTTACGATCCTTGCAGCGTTAAGCGAATCCAGCTTCCCCCATTGACTTTGCATAGTGGAAGGCAGCTGAGAAGATTGTAAAAGAAGATAATAATAATAATAATAATAATAATAATAATAATAATAATAATAATAATAATAATAATAATAATAATAATAATAGTAGTAGTAGTAGTAGTAGTAGTAATAGTAATAATAGTAATAATAGTAATGATGATGATGATGTTGGAAGGGACCTTGGAGGTCATCTAGTCCAACCCCCTGCTCAGGCAGGAATCACGTTAACCTGGATGCTGCAATTGTCATAAATACATGCTGCTTCCCAAATGCTCAAATTTTGATTGCATGGCCATGGGGATGGTGAGACCGTTGTAAGTATGAGGACCAGTGGTAAGTCATTTCTTTTAGAGCCTTTGTAATTTCAAATAGTCACTAAACAAGCGGTTGTAAGCCCACGGCCACTACTAGTAAAAGGTTACCACTGACTGTCCTTTTCACTAAGTTTACTTAAGCTAAGTTCAGATCCTCCTGTCTGTATCTTTTTAAATAATATTTTAGTTTGCAAAGTACAGGTAGACAGATAGACAAACTTCAAATGTAACCCACGAGGTCAATCTGGGCCATCCAGAGGTCAGCCGGGGATGATGGAACCAGAGAAAAGAGTAGGCACAGCTGTTCTAAAATAAGTTTCTTTCTCAGTTTCTTTCTTTCTCTTTTCTTTCAACTCTCTCAAAGATACTTTTTTTTTTACATGAGGCAGATGTCCACTGCTATTTTCTGAATAAATGTCTCACTTTATCTGGCTTTAAAAAAAAAATCTGATTTTTTTTTCTTCTCTGAATATTGCTTTGCTTTTGATGATAAAACATTTTTTTCAGTTTCATCCTGAGCCTGGACTATATATTTTGTGGGTCCTTTTCTACTAATATATACTCTATTATTGGTGATTGTCAACCTTGGCAATGTTATGGACTGCTGGCTGGGGAATTCTGGCAGCTGAAGTCCACCCATCTTAAAGCATGCTGGCTAGGGAATTCTGGGAAGTGAAGTCCATCCATCTTAAAGCATGCTGGCTGAGGAATTGTGGGAGTTGAAGTCCACCCATCTTAAAGCATGCTAGCTGAGGAATTATGGGGGTTGAAGTCCACCCATCTTAAAGCCTGCTGGCTGAGGAATTCTGGGAAGTGAAGTCCACCCATCTTAAAGCATGCTATCTGAGGAATTCTGGGAGTTGAAGTCCACCCAACTAAAAGTTTCCAAGGTTGGGAAACACCACTGACTCTCTTTCCTTTCTGTACTGTAGATTTTTTCCAGTTGTTTCTCTCCAAGTGCTGTGCCATATTCCCTTTTGTACTTGACACAGCTACATCCTTCAACCCCACTCTCCAATACAATGCTTATCTACCCGTTTCCCTTTTTTTTTTTCTTGACTGGCCTTCATTAGTTTTTGATTTGATAAGCAACTCAAGTAAATGAAGATGCCTGACATTCCTTCTTCCTCTTTTCCCCACAGCAACCTTGTGAGGTGGGCTGGGCTGAGAGGAAGTGACTGGCTGAAAGTCACCCTGCCGGCTTCCATGTCTAAGGCCGGACTAGAACTCACCGCCTCCTGGTGATTACCCCAAAGTCACCCAACTATCATCATCATCATCATCATCATCATCATCATCATCATAATAATAATAAAGTTGGAAGGGACCTTGGAGGTCATCGAGTCCAACCCCCTGCTCAGGCAGGAAACCCTATACCATTTCGGACAAATGGCTGTCCAGTCTCTTCTTAAAAACTTCCAGTGTTGGAGCATTCACCAACTTCCAGGTAGTTGGGTCCAAGGCTGGACTAGAATTCACCGTCTCCTGGTGATTGGCCCAAAGTCAGCCAGCCCACTTGCAGATTTAAAGTGGGACTTCTTTTAGAGAGTCGTTGAGGCCACTTGGAGGTTTATCTGTGTCAAGGACACTTAAGTGGTGCAGACAAACCTGTAAGTGGCTTCAATGACTCTCTAAAAGAAGGCAAATGACCAGCTATCTACAAGGAGTATAAATCCTCCCATTCTTTCACCATCCAGTCAGAGCCGAAGAAGCTTCTGGGATGAGAAGCGAAACGTCTTCAAAGGAAAAACAAGGAAGTCCAGTTGGCCTCTTGAAAAAAAGCCCCTTTGGGGCAGCCATGACCTGGATGACTGAGTATCTGCATAGTCATTTCTGCTTAGTTTTTGAGCCGGACCCAAAACCCTCTCGTCCTTAGAAGTTCTCCTTTCGGGGACAGCCCATCTTCCCTCTTTCCCTCGTGTCCTCCTTTTACAACAAGAGCCTTTTGAGGGAGAAAAAGAATGAAAAGAAAGAAAGCCCAATTGATCCCCGTGCGGACAATAGCTTATTTCTGAACAAGCCCCGTTCCTGTTTACAGGGCTGAAAGGTTTTTTGTCGGCTTCCAAGGCTGGCAAAACATTTGGGGACACTGCTGGCGCCTCCCGTGCCAAATCCGTTGCTTTCCTCCAAGTTCTTGGGGCTGTTTTCTTTCACCGAGGCCTTTTCGTCTTTTTAATAAAGCGTCCGAAATCATATGCTCCAGTAACCCGCTCGATTTCTTCTTCTTTTCCACCCCCCCTCTCTCCTCCTCATCTCTATTCCCATTTATCCATCTGTTAAAGAGGCTCTTCCAGCAAATCATTCAATTTGGTTCAATCGGTTACCAAGGGAGCGCTCGAGTCATAGAAAACGTCCCCCCAATTGACAGCATTAATGGACGCGGATTATAAGCAGGCCAAAAAAAAAGGGGGGGAAAAAAGAGCTGGCCGGAAAAATTAACACGTCGGTTTTCCTACAGGCATCCGCGCTCTTGCTCGGCAAAGGTACACATGGATCGCTCTTCGCTGAGAGGGATGGGAGAAGGGGAACGGTTTGGCCTAGTGGTTAAGGCACGAGGCTAAAAAAACGGGAGACTGTGAGTTCTAGTCCCGCTTCAGGCATGGAAGCCAGCTGGGTGACTTTGGGCCAATCACCAGGAGATGGTGAGTTCTAGTCCCGCCTCAGGCATGGAAGCCAGCTGGGTGACTTTGGGCCAATCACCAGGAGATGGTGAATTCTAGTCCCGTTTTAGGCATGAAAGCCATCTGGGTACTTTCTGCCAATCATCAGGAGACACTGAGTTCTAGTACCGCCTCAGGCATGAAAACCAGCTGGGTGACTTTGGGCCAATCACCAGGAGATGGTGAATTCTAGTCCCGCCTCAGGCATGAAAGCCAGCTGGGTGACTTTGGGCCAATCACCAGGAGATGGTGAATTCTAGTCCCGCCTCAGGCATGAAAGCCAGCTGGGTGACTTTGGGCCGATCACCAGGAGATGGTGAATTCTAGTCCCGCCTCAGACATGAAAGCCAGCTGGGTGACTTTGGGCCAATCACCAGGAGATGGTGAATTCTAGTCCCGCGTTAGCCATGAAAACCGAATGGGTGACTTTGGGCCAATCACCAGGAGGCTGTGAGTTCTAGTTCTGCACTTTGGAATAAAAATGAGCTGGATGACTTTGGGCCATTTACCAGAAGACGGTGAGTTCCAGTCCCACCTCAGCCATGAAGTCTGAAAGGGTGACTCCTTCTCTCTCAACCCAACCCACCTCGCAGGATTGTTGTGGTGGTGAACATAGGAGGAAGAAGGTTTGTTAGATCTGTTCGCTGCCTTGCGTTATTTGTAAAAATAATAAAGGCCGGATATAAATGAATAAATAAAGGTAGGCCAAGTTAAGCATTCCACATCTTAACCTCGGGAAAAGTTTGCTTCCAATTAATTTGTAAAGGAAAGAGATCTTGCAATATAAGGCTGACCTCATCAGTCAAGGTTGGAGAAAATCTAAAAACAGAACCTTTTGTTTGGACCAGACTCAAATTCCTATTTAATTGACCGTTGGCGTTAGGGTGTATCACGTCAACCCAAGTTCTGGAGAATTCGCTGCAGTTTTCTTAGCAAAGATTTCCAGAAGTGGTTTGCCATTGTTTTCTTCCTAAGGCTGAGATAGAGGGACTGGCCCAAGGTCTCCCAGCTGGCTTTGTGCCCAAGGCAGGACTAGAACTCCCTGTCTCCTAGTGTTTGGCCCAAAGCCATCCAGCTGGCTCTTGTGCCTAAGGTGGGACTAGAACTCACAGTCTCCTAGTAATTGGCCCAAGGTCACCCAGCTGTCTTTCGTGCTTAAGACAGGATTAGAACTCACTGTCTCAGGGTGATTGGCCCAAGGTCACCCAGCCAGCTTTCATGCCTAAGGTAGGACTAGAATTCACCATCTCCTGGTGATTGGCTCAAAGTCATGCACCTGGTTTTCGTGCCTAAGGCGGGACTAGAACTCATAGTCTCCTAGTAATTGGTCCAAGGTCACCCAGCTGGCTTTCATTGCCTAAGGCGGGACTGGAACTCACCGTCTCCTGGTGATTAGCCTAAAGTCAGTCAGGTTGGCCCAAACCACAGTCAGGTGTCATGCCTAAAATGGGACTAGAACTCAGAGTCTCCTGGTGATTGGCCCAAGGTCACCCAGCTGCCTTTTGTGCCTAAGGCAGGACTAGAACTCAGATTCTCCCAGTTTCTAAACCAACACCTTTCCCACTAGACCAGGGGTAGGCAACCTTGGCTCTTTTATGACTCTGGACTTCAACTCCCAGAATTCCTGAGCCAGCCATGCTGAGGGAAAAGGGAGAGATTTCGAAGCTGAGCCATGCCGGCTCAGGAATTCTGGGAGTTGAAGTCCACAAGTCATAAAAGAGCCAAGGTTGCCTACCCATGCACTAGGACAAACTGGTTCTGTATTTAATCCATTACTGATCCATCAAAGGAACTCTTCACTAGGTTGGGAGTAATTTCATATTTTTTTCGAAGGAAAAAAAAAGAAAAGCTCGCATTTATCGTGGTGAAACTCCCAATATGTTAAGGCACATAATAAGTGCCTGGTGGATAACTGCATTTAAAGCCGCTGAGGGGAGATTCTATGCATCAATAGCCGAAATCTCCATCTTTAAAGGCAATTTTTCACATCACTCTTCAATTATCCTTTGTGCCAGGAGGCAGTTGTCTGCAAAGATTTATTTTATCACTGCGAATCAGCTGCAAATTTTCCTCAGCACGGCTCTCATTTTCAAGGGGAAGCTTCCAGGGTAAAGTCGAAGTAAGGACAATTAACAGAAAGGAGAAAGATCGCCTCAGCGTGTTTTATACGGCGTTCAGTTGAGTCAATTTACAATGAGGACTAGCGTTATACAGGTGGTCCTTGACTTACGACCACAATGGGGAACAGAATTTCCACTGATAAACAAGGCAGTCGTGAAGCGAATCGCAGCTAATTATACGGCCTTTTTCCCAGTCGTTAAGCAAATCGCTGCGTTTGTTAAGCGAATCACTCAGCCGCTAAAAAAAAAAAAAGTGGCTTAAATTGACTGGGTTTACATTAGGGTGAGGATTGTGACCGTCATAAATATGAAGCAGTTGCCAAGCGTCTGAATTTTGATCAGACGATGCTGCAACGGTCGTTAAGTGTGTAAAATGATCATATGTGACTTTTTCCAGTGCTGTTTAGCCCATGTTGAACTGCACAGCACAGTCAAACAGACGTCAGGAACTGACCACCGGAAATGTTGTAAGACATTTCTGTATTCTGTCATAAAATGCTTTATGATCATTTTTTATATCGCAAAAGGTTTTATCAAATTTGCCAAATTTCAATCCCACCAGAGTCAGCGGCTCCAGATTTACTGTATGTATTATGCATTATGTAAGTTAGTCCGTTTGAGGTTCCTTCCTTAAAAAATTCTTGCCCTGTGAGTTAGTCAGTTAAAGGTGACAGACAAGCGAATAATAAAATAAAAGAGTTGGAAGGGACTTTGGAGGTCTTCTAGTCCAACCCCTGCTCAAGCAGGAGACCCTATACCATTCCAGACAAATTGTTGTCGAGTCTCTTCTTGATAACCTTCGGTGTTGGAGCATTCACAACTTCTGGAGGCACTGATTAATTGTTCTGTCAGAAAATTCCTCCTTAATTCTAGGTTGCTTTTCGATTACTTTCCATCCGTTGCTTCTTGTCCTGCCTTCAGGTGCTTTGGAGGATAGCCTGACTCCCTCTTCTTTGTGGCAGTCCCCCAAATATTAGAACGCTGCTATCATGTCAAGCTTTAGATAGATAGATAGATAGATAGATAGATAGATAGATAGATAGATAGATAGATAGATAGATAGATAGATAGATAGATAGATAGATAGATAGATAGATAGATAGATAGATAGATAGATAGATAGATAGATAGATAGATAGATAGATAGATTAGATAGATTAGATAGATAGATAGATAGATAGATAGATAGATAGATGATAGATAGATAGATAGATAGATGATAGATAGATAGATAGATAGATAGATAGATAGATAGATAGATAGATAGATAGATAGATATAGATAGATAGATAGATAGATAGATAGATAGATAGATAGATAGATAGATAGATAGATAGATAGATAGATAGAATGAATTTGGAGGTCTTGCAAGTCTTGCCAGCCCTGATTCTGTACTCTGGGTTAGCAAGGCATAAAGAAATTTGGAGTATGTATGGATGTCAATCTGGTCGAATAGCTAAGCCATCATTTATCCATGTCTTTGGGTTTTAAGCAAGCTTCCTTTCTATCCAACAAGGGCAGTGCTCACCCAATCTTCCTTGCATTGAGCATGAAAGGAAACGAGATGCGTGGATTAAATATTCTGATTGGTTTCATGCATCACACTAAACCATGATTAGTCAAATCATGGCTTATTGAATCACCGCAGTTGTTAAGTTAGTAACACGGCTGTGAAGTGAATCAGGTTATTCCACTGACTTTGCTTGTCCAAAGATTGCAAAAGGTGATCACATGACCTTGGGACACTGAAACGAACGTATGTACCTGCCAGTGGACAAGCATCTGAATTTTGATCACGTGACCGTGGGGATGCTACAATGGTCATAAGCAGGGATAGGCAACCTTGACTCTTTTATGACTCGTGGACTTCAACTCCCAGAATTCCTGAGCCAGCCACGCTGAGGAGAAATGGAGAGGTTTCCATGCTGAGCCATGCTGGCTCAGGAATTCTGGGAGTTGAAGTCCACGAGTCATAAAAGAGCCAAGGTTGCCTACCCCTGGTCATAAGTGTGAAAAACACTTTTTCCAGTATCGTTGTAACTTTGAATGGTCACTAAATGAATTTTTTAAGTCGAGGACAACTGTATAAAGCTACAGAAAGGCCCATATGAAGCACATCACCAAATCCAAACAATTTTACAGTATAAAAATGATCATAAAGCATTTTAGGACAGGATACAAAAATGTCATAAAACACCACCATTGCAGCATCTCCATGGTCATAATTTAAAAAACTTGGCAACTGACTCGTATTTATGACGGTCGCAGCGTCCCGGGATCACATGATCCCCTTTTGCGACCTTCTGACAAGCAAAGCCAACGGGGGAAGCCAGATTCACTTAACAACCGAGTGACTAGCTTAATAACTGCAGTGATTCACTTCACAACGGTGTCAAGGAAGGTCATACACTGGGGCAAAATTCATTTAACAACCATCTCACTTAGCAACAGAAATTTGGGGCTCCACTGTGGTCGTAAGTCGAGGACTACCTGTATGTGTGAAAAGAGGAGCCAACAGATCACAGATTGTCTAACTTAATTACAAAACTACTCATCTGCTGAATTGTACACTCCTGGTCTCCCTTTTTAAAGAGACAAATTCAGGTGTGTGTGCGTCTCTCTCTCTCTCTCTCTGCAATCTTTTCTTATTTTCCCAAATTCTTCCTTTCCCCAAAAGGTAGCTGTGTATATATCCTTAGTTAATTCCACTTAAACCAAGGAAGATTCTCACTGTAATTAAAGAAACGTCCATTTAACTAAAAATAATCCTTTTGGTTTACAGGATGTCATATAATTAAACTGCTGCCACATTGAGAAGGACGACGCGGCAAAAAAGCTGATCGAGAAACCGTTTTGCTCAGACCCCGAAGCGCCAATACGAGAAGGCAAAAATATCATTTCTAAAACCTTCTGCCCAAATCAAAGGAGAAGTCCCAGCAGAAACGGACCAGCCCAAACTGAAAAATCCTCTTTTATTCCTGGAATAGCCTCTAGCATCTTTTATGACAGTTCTCACTTCAGCGACCAGGTCTTTGACAGCACGCCAAGCCTATTTTCGGAAGAGTCCTTCATCTCTTTCCATCTCTGATCAGCCTTAAAGAGGTTTCTGTCAGGGAGGGGGGGGGAATACCCCCAATCATGCTGCACAGCCAGTCAGCCAGCCAGGGCGGAAACAGAGAACCAAAGCGTCTATGATCAATTTGGGGTTGGGTCTGCAAGCTTTGCCTCCAAGGAAAACCCCTATTTCTCTCCTGCCGGGTGCTCCAAATTGCCCATCAATCGTGGCCAGTTTTAGGCACCCAGTTACCCCCAATTATACTCAGCTGTAACGGGGAGCAAAAATGCCCCCCCCCCAGTGCAAGGGTTAGGAGAGCCTCTCCTGGGAGGGGGGAATTCTAGTTCAGCCACACATCCGATCTTGCAAATGCATTTCGACAGCCGGCCTGTTAATGTGGTTTGAATTCTGATTTCAGTGCTAGCTAAAAGGCTGGATCGGAGCATTTGCCCATCCGTAGGCATCAGGGGCTCCTGTTCGGTCCCCAAAGGGGGGTGCCCACCTGCCCCTCTCAAATCACTCACTGTCATATTAATTCGGTTAAGACCCCACCTCTCCCCCTGGCTTAATTCATCCCGGCAGGATTTTTCCACCTAGATGGGGAATTTTTTGACGTAACGCCAGCTTCCTTCCTCCAATTCCATCGGTTTTTCAGCAACGCAAAGCTGAAATTAGGAAATTTGGATGATTCACCGGGCAGATTGGAAAGTTGAGCATTGATCCCAGAGGCAGAGCTGAAATACACCCGTTTGGGCCAGGGGAAAGATTTTTTATTAGCCCCGTTTTCCTGGGATGAAATAACGCCAGCCAGCCGGGCTCTTTTACACCCATGCTAAGTCATTTTTAAGTCACTTAAGTTGGACAGCCACATAAATCGGTTTAATCAAGGAATAAAATAAAGGCATCAATCCCGGTTTACAAATGACACCGTTCGGACAAACCAAATCTGTGCAACGTACAAATCTTATGCAGTTCTCTGTGTCAATCTCTGTTTTTTATGCTTTTTTTTTTTTAAAAAAAGTGCCTTTTTGATTTTTTTTTTTGCCTGTTTTTAAATTTGTTTTGTGCCTATTTGCCAGCCATTAACCTATTTAAATTCAGAGCAAATTTCCTGCTTTCCCCCAGACCCTCCCCCACACTCCCCAATCTTTTCCTGAAATCTAATCTCCCTTCCCTATAAACAGGGGATTTAATCTATTTATTTATTTTGCAACCATCTTTTCACCTCCCGGGGTCACCCTTTGCCACAAATTTCCAACGAGGGATGTAGGGGGAAAAAAAAAATCTTATCGAAATATCAAATTCCAACCCGGATTCCTTTCATCTCAGGATTATCTACGGAGATAAAACTATAGATAAGAACCTTTTTTTTTTTTTTTAGCAATAAGTGGGAACTCCAGGGCTTCTGGAATCTACTTTTTTTTTAAAACAAACAAACAAACATAAAATGCAATGTGCTTTGGTAACCAGATTAGAGTCGCTGACATCCAGCCATCCTTTCCTATTAACATCAAGGCATTAAAGAGAGTCTCTTTAAACTAGCCAGGAAGTCTTTCCGCAGGCAATATCAATTAATTTGCTTCCCTGTGTGTGTGTGTGTGTGTGTGTGTGTGTGTGTGTGTGTGTGTGTGTGTGATCCCTCACAGTAAAAATAGACCAAAGAAAATCAGAAATAAAACAGCAATAAAGGGGACGTTGCAAATCAACTCCAAACCTAGATTTATATATGCAGATGTGGAAAATGCAGATGTGGAAAACCCGGCGGTGACGAGCACGAGCTGAAAATTTTAAAATGTGCCGAAGGATTTTCTGCCCAGTCAAATAATTTCTCCTTGCATAATCGAAGAGGTCTTTAGGAGGAAGAGGAGGCAGATTACACTTTGCAAATGCTCGGGAGTACTCTTGATTTCTGAAGGGGCTAAAGCTGTCCTTTTAGCCTTATTGCTAGATAATTCTGCATGTGCATATTTTCGTGTACAATACACACACACACATATGTGTGTGTGTGTGTGTTGTACACGAAAATATGCACATGCAGATCTACACACACACACACACACATACATATAAGCACACTGTTCCTGTACAAGCTGTCCTTTTAGCCTTATTGCAAGATAATTCTGCATTTGCATATTTTCATGGACACTGTGCATGTACAGTTTCCGCTTGATTAGCAATTCATGTATTCAGGGGAAGAGGATTGGGCCCCAAGGACTAGATTTCCATGGGGTCAAGGTGAGGGTGAGGTGGGGCCATAGAAAAGATGGGGGGGTACCTCCCCCCCCCCGCATTTTGGAGGTGGAACCAAAGCTGATCTGACAGCTCAGCTTTCTCATGCCAAGTGGAGAAAGTAAAGGTATAGGCAGAAAAACACCTTATTTTTTTCTCAAAAAATCCCCCCCCAAAACCAGATCTGCAACTGTAGCTGGGCAACTCCGATTCCCATCATCCACAGACCATAGCGTGTTCCCATCTTTTGCAGGGCGCCTGTTTGGGGAAGGGCTGGTAGCCGGTCTTTAGTGCTGATCAGCCTAATAATGGTCAGCCTATATTGACTCCGGGAAGAAAATAACTGATTTATAACACCAGCCCTGCAGGGTAGGTCTCCCGGTCAGAAATTCGGGAAGGGTCCCTCTCCTGTTCGGAGGGGGGGGGAGAAGACGGAGAAATTGAGGGTTTTGAACCCTTTTGATCTCCAAGGGAGAAGGAACAAGGCGATGAAACTACAAAACGTGATTGCGCTGAAGATCTGTGCAAGAATTCAGGTTTTATTTGAAAGTATTTCCCACCTTTGTGGAAAAGCAATCTGGCTTTTGCAAGCCTCCCCCCCCCCATGTACCCCTCTAGAGAGGGTAGGGGAGAATGGGAGCTGGAGTCCAACCCCCTGCCAGGCAGCATCTCCAGATGGGGCTGGGCTTCCTGAGTGAAACCGGGGGTGTATGGATATTGTAGTCCATAGGTCCTGCCAGGAACCCTCTCCACCAACAGTGGATGGGCTGGGATTCCCAAGCAGGGGAGGGTGGGATTTGGAGTCCAACACTCTGCCCAGCAGCCTCTCCAGACAGAGCTTAATCTCCTGAGTGAGACAGGGAGGTGTATGGGTAGTGTAGTCTATGTACCCTGCTGGGAACCCTCTCCACCAACGGTGGGCTGGGTTTCCTAAGCAGTGAAGTGTGTAGTCCTCACCCTCCCCTGATACAGGGAGGGCTAGAGGTCACAAATGGGGGGACATGGATGATGTAGTCTCCCACCCTCTCCCCAATGCAGGTCTTGAAATCCCAAATGGGGGAGTATGGATGATGTAGTCTCCCATCCTTTCCTCCATATGTAAAGAGAGCTAGAGGTCCCAAACAGGGGAGTATGGATGATGTAGTCCCCCACCCTCTCCCCAATGCAGAACTAGAGATCCCAAATGGGGGAGTATGGATGATGTCGTCCCCCACCCTCTCCCCAATGCAGGACTAGAGACCCCAAACGGGGGAGTATGGATGATGTAGTCTCCCATCCTTTCCCAAGATGTAAAGGGAGGTCCCAGATAGGGGCGTGCGTGCGTATGGATGGTGTAGTCCCCCCCACCCTCCCAAACAACCTCCCCCGAGTCATCCGCCTACAGTCCTCTCTCTGGACCATGGGAGCTGGAGTCCCCCCCCCACACACACACCAGCCTCCCCCCCCCCTTCCCAGAGACACCGCGCGCTTCCTCCCCAGCAGCCCTTCCCCAACCTGCCAGCAGCGGCGCATGGGAGTTGGAATCCCGGGTCTTCCCCATTACCCGCCACCAAAACCACCACCACCACCTCCATCGTCCCCGGCACTCACTACTTGTAGAGCTGCTGCAGGCAGAGGTCCAGGCACTCGCCCTCCACCTCCTCCTCCGTGATGTGCTCGGAGAGCGGCCGGGGCAGCGAGGGCAGCGGGGGCAGCGGGAGTGGCGGGCTGGCCGGGCGAGGCGGCGGCGCGGGCTCGGCCGGAGGAGCCTCCTCGGGCTCGGCGTCCCCGGACGGGCTGGCTCCGTCCTGCCCGGCGCCTTCCTCCTCTTCCTCTTCCTCCCCCGGTCCGGCGGCGGCTGCATCCTCGGGCTCTCCTCCTCCTTCTTCTTCTCCTTCCTCCTCTTCCTCCTCCGCCGCTACTTCCTCGCCCGCGGCGGCTTCTCCGTCCCCGCCAGGCGGCGGCGGCGGCGACGGCAGCGGCTGCTCATCCCCGGCTTCGCTCCCGGCCGCCGCGCCTTCGCCTTCACCTTCGGTCGCCGAGGTGGAGGCGGCGGGCGAGGCGGGCGCCGGGCTCTCGGCCGCCTCGAAGGGCCCGCGGAAGTCGCTCAGGAAAGCCTCGAGGAAGCGGCGGTAGGTCCGCTCCTCCGCGTTGCAGGGGCCGCCCGCGGCCATCGCTCCCGCACGCCCGCCCGGCCGGCAGCCACCCGAGCCAGAGCCCGAGCCCCGCGCGCGCCCCCGACCCGCCCCGCCGGAATCCCCGCGCCCCGCCTCCGCCCGCGCGCGCGCCCGCCGAGCCGGCAGGGAGGGAGGGAGGGAGCGCGCGGCCGCCCGCCCGCGCCTGGCTTGCCTCTTCCCCGCGGGAGGGCGGGGGGGCTTTCCTCCTCTCCTCCTCCTCCCTCGCCGGACGCTGCAAAAAAGAGAGACCCCCCCCTTTTTTTTCCCAAGCGGGGAGGGGGCGTGCAATCCCCCCTCCCCTCCTCCTCTTCCTCTCTCCCTCTCTCCCCGGACGCTGTAAAAAAAGGGAGACCCCCTTTCCAAGCGGGGAGGGGGCGTGCAATCCCCTCCTCTCCTCTTCCTCACTCCCTCCCTCTCTCCCCGGACGCTGCAAAAAAGAGACCCCCCTTTTCCAAGCGGGGAGGGGGCGTGCAATCCCCCCTCCCCTCCTTCTCTCCCTGGACGCTGCAAAAAAGGGAGACCCCCTTTTCCAAGCGGGAAGGGGGCGTGCAATCCCCCCTCCTCCTCTCTCCCTCTCTCCCCGGACGCTGTAAAAAGGGGAGACCCCCTTTCCAAGCGGGGAGGGGGCGTGCAGTCCTCTCCTCTTCCTCACTCCCTCCCTCTCTCCCCGGACGCTGCAAAAAAGAGAGACCCCCCCTTTTTTTTCCAAGCGGGGAGGGGGCGTGCAATCCCCCCTCCCCCGCTTCCTCTCTCCCTGGACGCTGCAAAAACGGGAGACCCCCTTTTCCAAGTGGGGAGGGGGTGTGCAATCCCTCCTCCTCTTCCTCCCTGGACTCTGCAAAAAGGGAGACCCCCCTCCTTTACCAAGGGCTGAGGGAGCGCGCAACCCCCCTCCCCTCCTCTCCTCCCGGACTCTGCAAAAAAGAAGAGATACCCCCCCCCTTTCCGAGCAGGAAAGGGGTGTGCAACTCCCCCCTCCTTCCTGTCTCCTCCCGGACTCTGAAAAAAGGGAGATTCCCCCCCCCCCGCTTTCCCAAGGGGAGAGGGATGGCAAAGGAGGGGAATCTCCCTCCTTCTCCCTCCCTCCCTCTTCCCGGACTCAAAAAGAGGGACATCCCCCTTTCCAAGCAGAAGGGAGCGGGTGTGACACTCCCCCCTCCTTCCTCTCCTCCCAGACTCTGAAAAAAGGGAGACTCCCCCCTTTTGCCAAGGGGGGAAGGGGATGCAATCCCCCTCCCCTTTCCTCCTCCTCCCTCCCTCTCCCTGGACTCAAAGAGGGACTTCCCCTTTCCAAGTAGGGTGTGTGTGTGTGTGTGTGTGTGTGTGTGTGTGTGTGTGTGTGTGTGTGTGTGTGTCTCCTCCCTCCCTTCCTGGACTCTGCAAAAAGAGATACCCCCCCCCTTTCCAAGTGGGGAAGGGGCCTGCGACTCCCCTCTTCTCCTCCAGCAGCATGCAGAGAAACACAAGCTCTGCACACACACCCTCCAACCTGATGGGCCGCTGGGGTACTCCGATTCCCATCATCCGCAGGCCACAGCAACATTTTGTTCCCCATCCTTTGCAGGGCGCCTGCTTGGGGAAATGGACGGTGGCTGGTCCGTAAGTCTCCATCGCTTGCAGCCCCAAGAGGGTGCAGCGGCCTTGGGGTGCAGAGCAAGGGGACCCTGAATGTTTTGCCTTCTTTTCCTGTTGGGAATACTGCAAACAAGTGAGGGGAGGCTTTGGTCTATAGAAGTTGCTCTGAAGGGGAGGGGAGGGGAGGGGAGGGGAGGAGACCGTTCTCCAGGAGCCAGACCAATGTTCAATTACTTTCAAGGACTTTTTTTTTTTTCATATTTCTAATTGGACAAAACTGTTAAAAGCAACTGAATTTTTCCTGCAAAGTTACAAAAGAAAAAGCACTAAAAAAGCGACTTATGACCGTTTTTCACACTTATGACTATTGAGCATCCCTATCCTCACGTGATCAGATACCTAGCAACTGACTAATAATAATAATAATAAAGTTGGAATGGACCTTGGAGGTCATCTAGTCCAACCCCTGCTCAGGCAAGAAACCCTATACCATTTCAGACAAATGGCTGTCCAGTCTCTTCTTAAAAACATCCAGTGTTGGGAGCATTCACAGCTTCTGGAGGCAGGTTGTTCCACTGGTTAATTGTTCAAACTGTCAGGAAGTTTCTCCTTAGTTCTAAGTTGCTTCTCCCCTTGATTAGTTTCCATCCGTTGCTTCTTGTCCTATTTATGACAGTTGCAATGTCCCGGGGTCATGTGATCCCCTTTGGCCATCTTCTGACAATCAAAGTCAATGGGGAAGCCAGATTCACTTAACAACCGTGTTACTAACTTAACAACCACAGTGATTCATTTAACAACTACGGCAAGGGAGATCATAAAATGGGGCAAAACTCACTTAACAACTGTTTTGCACAGTAATGGAAATCTGTCGCTTAATTGTGGTCGTAAGCATAGCTGGCTGGGGAATTCTGGGAAATGAAGTCTCCCTTAGAGTCACTAAGGTTGCGCAAAACACTGGCACAGAGAAAGTAAAGCAATGTGAAATACAACAGGGAAAAGTGCAAAGCTGATCACTTAGGAGAAGGGTATGGCCAACCCTATCGGCAATTATTGCAGCCATCTTAATTTTTTAACCTGGAATCCTGCATCCAGTTATCACCACATTACCAAAAAAATGTTAAGACTTTGGGGGGGGGGAAGTGCAGAGAAGAGCAACTAGGATGATTAAAGGCCTGGAGAGTAAAACATATGAAGAACGGCTGCAGGATTTGAGTTTGGCTAGTCTAGAGAAAAGAAGGACTAGGGGGGACATGATAGCAGTATTCCAATATTTCAGAGGTTGCCACAAAGAAGAGGGGGATTAACTTATTTTTCAAAACACCTGAAGGCAGGACAAGAAGCAACGAATGGAAACTAATCAAGGAGAGAAGCAACCTGGAATTAAGGAGAAACTTCCTAATAGTGAGGACAATTAACCAGTGGAACAGCTTGCCTCCAGAAGTTGTGGGTGCTTCATCACTGGAGGTTTTTAAGAAGAGACTGGACAGTCACTTGTCTGAACAATGGTATAGGATCTCCTGCTTGAGCAGAGGGCTGGACTAGAAGACCTCCAAGGTCCCTTCCAGCTCTATTCTGATTGATTAACCACTGGAAGTTGCCTCCAGAAGTTGTGGGTGCCCCATCATTGGAGGCTTTTAAGAAGAGACTGGACAGCCAGTTGTCTGAAATCGTATGGAGTCTCTTTACTTGAGCAGCGGGCTGGACTAGAAGACTTTGAAGGTCCCTTCCAGCTCTATTCTGAATCTTCTAATCTTTTGGACCACGCCCTACGAACTCCCCAGCTTAGAAAATATAAATCAAAATGCAAAAGACATGCAGATTCTCTGAGTTGCTAACACAAATCTGAGTGAATTGGCCAATGCAATGTAAGCCAGCGGTGTGATCTAGCTGCACAAAAGTCCAATGCAGTTTTAGTTTGCCTCAACAGAAGTCTACGCGGTTTTAGCTTGCAGCGAGAGAAATACAGTTTTCATTCTGCATCCAGGGACTTTGTGGCTTTCGCTGGACCCCACCTCAAATCCTTGGTCCATAACTGAACAGCCCCTTTTTTTGAGGGATTGGAACAGGTTCAAACCAGGGAATTGAGGAGGATCAGGAGATTAGCAATGGAAGTCCTGCAAAGAAAGATTAATGGAGCTGAGAAAACTTTGTTTTGAGAAGAAAGGGAACATAACAGTCCTGAAAGGGTGTTTCGTAAATGAAGGTCAAAACCTGGATCTCCTGTTCCGGCATGCTGGGATGAAATTATAGAAAAGCTGATTCTGGTTGAATGTTACTCAGGATAAATGCAGGATGTCTCTGAGATTAACTCATATTCTTTCCCTACCGAGTAGTTTGATCCTCTTTGGGCGTTATAAACTCAGTTTCAAAGTCTATAAAGTTTAATTAACAATCATAACACAGGTAGTCCTCGACCTACGATCACAATGGAGCCATTTTTCCATTGCTCAGCGGAGAGAGTTGTTGAAGGAGTTTTGTCCCATTTTATGACCTTCCTTGCCACGATTGTTAAGTCGAATTACTGCAGTTGTTAGATTAGTAACCACGGCTGTTAAGTGAATCTGGCTTCCCCATTAACTTTGTTTGTCAGAAAGTTGCGAAAGGGGATCACATGATCCCGGGACACTGCAACCGTCATAAGTATGAGTCAGTTGCCAAGTGTTTGAATTTTGATCAGGGATGCTGAAATGGTCGCAAGTGTGAAAAACGGTCACAAGTCACATTTTTCGGTGCCGTTCTAGCTTTGAATGGACACTAAACAAATGGCTGTAAATTAAGGACTATCTGTAATCCCATCAAATCTACTGGATGTTCCCACAATTTTTTTTTCCCAACTTTATTTTATGACAAATGGCAAAGCCAGGCTGGACAGCGAACATGTAAAGCAACTTTTTTCTATTTTTCCCTTATTCTGAATTAAAGCCCTCACTGAAAAATTATTACGGTTTCCACGTGTATCTTGATCATCACATCTATTATCTTCAGGTTTCCTTCCCTTGATTCAGCTGAAGCTACAAAATTGGGGCAGAGCTTAAAAAAATAAGCTTTTTGCCGTATGAAAAGGAAAAAAGACCTATTTAGGAACACAGTGTTAGGTGTTTTAAGTTCAAACTGGCTAACGTTTGGATTAGATTTCACTTAAATAAAGTCACTTTTTCTTTTTTTTCTTCCTCTTTTGCTTGTCACGATAAACCACAAATAACCACGTACAAACATAAACTTTGTATTTATTAGAGGCATCTGAATTATTCTGAGCAGTGTTTCTCAACCTCTGCAACTTTTAAGATGGCTGGATTTCAACTCCCAGAATTCCCTAGCCAGTAACGCTGGTGGGGGAATTCTGGGAGTTGAAGTCTACCCATCTTAAAAGTTAAATCTATGTACTGTAGTGTAGACAATTCCTCCCCCAGTTCTGGAAGACGGAATCGGATTTATTGATAATACTTGCTTATCTTCCTTCCTCCAGCGTGGCAGATCCTTGCCTGAGCGCCTTGTGGCTAAATTAGCAGAGGCGTTCTCAGGATTATGGTCATGGGGGGATTTCAATCTGCGTGTTTTGAACTCTGGGTCAGAGGTGGCTTCCGAGTTCATGGCCAAAATGATCCAACTTATCAAGGGTCCAAGGTTAATTGTATTCACTGTTAAGAAGTCTCTCCTTCATTAGTTTTAATAATAATAATAATAAAGTTGGAAGGGATCTTGGAGGTCATCTAGTCCAACCCCCTCCTCAGGCAGGAAACCCTATACCATTTCGGATAAATGGCTGTCCAGTCTCTTCTTAAAAACTTCCAGTGTTGGAGCATTCACCGCTACTGGAGGCAGGTTGTTCCACTGGTTAATTGTTCTGACTGTCAGGAAATTTCTCCTTAGTTCTAGGTTGCTTCTCTCCTTGATTAGTTTCCATCCGTTGCTTCTTGTCCTGCCTTCAGGCGCTTTGGAGAATAGCTTGACTCCCTCTTCTTTGTGGCAGCCCCTGAGATATTGGAACACTGCTATCATGTCCCCCCTCGTCCTTCTCTTCATTAAACTAGATATACCCAATTCCAGCAACCGTTCCTTATGTTTTAGCCTCCAGTCCCGATCATCTTTGTTGCTCTTCTCTGTACTCTTTCCAGTCTCAACACAAAAAACAATAGAGGAAAACTGTCTTGAACATCTTCTTTACATCGTGGTGACCAAAACTGGATGCCGTATTCCAAGTGTGGCCTTACCAAGGCTTTGTAAAGTGGTATTAATACTTCACGTGATCTTGATTCTATCCCTTTGTTAATGCAGCAGTTAATGTGTTGGCCTTTTTGGCAGCTGCAGCACACGGCTGGCTCATATTTAAGTGATTGTCCACTAGGACTCCGAGATCCCTTTCAGTTACTATTGTTGAGCCAGGTACCACCTATTCTATACCTGGTTTTTCTTACCTAAATGTAGAACCTTACTTTTTTCACCCTTGAATTTCATTTTGTTAGATAGCGCCCAGTGTTCAGGTCTGTCCAGATCCTCCTGTATCTTAAGCCTGTCTTCTGGAGTGTTGGCTATCCCTGCCAGCTTGGTGTCGTCTGCAAATTTGATGAGTTCCCCGTCTATCCCCTCGTCCAAATCGTTGGCAATGTCATTTCCCCCCCCCCTTTTTATATTGACCCAAATGCATTCAAGACAGTTTTCCTCTATTGTTTTTTTGGTCCTGCCTTCAGGTGTTTTGGAGAATAGGGTGACCCCCTCTTCTTTGTGGCAGCTCCTCAAATACTGGAAGACTGCTATCATGTCACCCCTATTTCTTCTTTTCTTTAGACTAGCCAAACCTCACTTAAGAACTGCCTCGCTTAAGACATTTGGGGCTTAATTGTGGTCATATCTGTATTTGTAATTTATTTATTAAATTTATATGCCAGCGATTCCGGGCGGCAACAGCACCTCCAAAGGACGTTTCTTTGTTCTGAAAACTGGGAAGGGCTTCACAGTTTTAAAAAATAAACAAAGTACCCATAAACAGCCTAAAAAAGCTTTTAGCAAAACCCTCGGAATGCCGTCCTTTCAGTTTTTCATTAAAAGCCTCTGCTGACCCTGGAGTGCAGGGTGAAAACCAAAAAAAAAAATCAAAAAAAAAATCAATACTTACTTTTTCCAAGTAAAACACAAGAGGACTCAGGAATTTCTCCTGCGTAAAAAGGCCGCATTATCTCAGGGCATTTACAAATGGAGGGCATTGTGGAAGGTGTAATAAGCATGATTGGGGTCTGGAAAAGCAAATGGGAATCAATTTGCAACCTGACCCACCATGCCATTAAGCTGAAATGCTTGGATTTATGGGAGGGTGTGTTTTTCCCCCCCACCTCCACTTGGAAACAAAAAAGAACTAATCAAGGAGAGAAGCAACCTGGAACTAAGGAGAAACTTCCTGACAGAACAATTAATCAGTGGAACAACCTGCCTTCAGAAGCGGTGAATGCTCCAACACTGGAAGTTTTAAAGAAGAGACTGGACAGCCATTTGCCTTCCCAAACCATTGCCCATTTAATGAAGAGAAGGACGAGGGGGGACATGATAGCAGTGTTCCAATATCTCAGGGGCTGCCCCAAAGAAGAGGGAGTCCAGCTATTCTCCAAAGCCCCTGAAGGCAGGACAAGACACAACGGATGGAAACTAAGCAAGGAGAGAAGCAACCTAGAACTAAGGAGAAACTTCCTGACAGTGAGATGACCTGCCTCCAGAAGGTCCCTTCCTGAAACTCTCTTATTCTGCCTTCCCAAACCATTGCCCATTTAATGAAGAGAAGGACGAGGGGGGACATGATAGCAGTGTTCCAATATCTCAGGGGCTGCCCCAAAGAAGAGGGAGTCCAGCTATTCTCCAAAGCCCCTGAAGGCAGGACAAGACACAACGGATGGAAACTAAGCAAGGAGAGAAGCAACCTAGAACTAAGGAGAAATGCCCCGCGGCCTGAGCCCGGGGATGCCGGCAGCGCGAGGGGAGGCTTGGCGATGCAGCCGATGGGCGGGGCGTTCTGCAGATGCCCCGCGGCTCGCGGCTTGAGCCCGGGGATACCGGCAGCGTGAGGGGAGGCTTGGCAATGCAGCTGACGGGGGGGCATTCCGTGGATGCCCTGCGACTTGAGCCCGGGGATGCCGGCGGTGCGAGGGGAGGCTTGGCGACACAGCGGGCCACGGGGCATCTGCAGAACGCCCCCCATCGGCTGCGTCACCAAGCCTCCCCTTGCGCCGCCAGCATCCCCAGGCTCAAGCCGCGGGCCACGGGGCATCTGCAGAACGCCCTGCCTGTCGGCTGCGTCGCCAAGCCTCCCCTCGTGCTGCCGGCATCCCCGGGCTCAAGCCGTGGGCCGCAGGGCATCTGCAGAACGCCCCGCCTGTCGGCTGCGTTGCCAAGCCTCCCCTCGCACTGCCGGCATCCCCGGGCTCAAGTCGTGGGCCGCGGGGCATCCGCGGAACGCCCCCGTCGGCTGTGTCGCCAAACATTCTCCCGCACCGCCGGCGTCCTCGGCCGGAACCGGGGCAATGATCCGCTTCCCGCCAGGACCAACGCTGGAGTCTCCCATGCCGCCGGTAGGCCGCCACCTGGAGCATGTTGGGGGAGGGGGCGATGACAACTTCCTCATTGGCTCAAGGGGGCGATTCGTTCAAAAAGGTTAAGAACCACTGGACTAGATGACCTCCAAGGTACCTTCCAATGTTATTATTATTATTATTATTATTATGCATTCTCCCAGGATCTGCTCCCACCTAGAATATAAATCAGATCAAAGCAGCAGAATTAAAAAAAATTTCACAGCAAGGCCACCCCAGAAATAACATACAGGTAGTCCTCAGCTTATAACCCTTCGGTTATGACAGTTTGAAGTTTGCAACAGCACTGGAAAAAGTGACCTAGGACCGTTTTTCACACTTAACGATGCTTGCACCATCCCCGTGGTCACGTGATCAAAATTTGAACTCTTGGCAACTGCTTCATATTTACGACGGTCGCAGTATCCCGGGGGGGGGGGGGTCACCTGATCCCCTTTTGCGACCTTCTGACAATCACAGTCAATGGGAAAGTCAGATTCACTTAACAACCGTGTGACTCACTGAATCACTGCAGCGACTCACTTAACAACCGGGGCAAGAAAGGTTGTAAAATGGGGCAAAGCTCACTTAACAACTGCTTCAGCATCAGAAAGGTTGGGCTCAATTGTGGTTGTAAGTCAAGGACCACCTGTACGTCGTAACCAGACTGTCTATTAAGAAATGATACAGGTCATTAAAAAAAAAAAAAAAAAAGGGGCATAGCATTACAGGAAAGAGAAATTTGCATTTGTTTGGAAGTTTGCTGGAAGCAAACATTTCCGAGTGCTTCGTAGGGACTTTTTCCGAAAAGTACAATAATCAAACTAAAAGCATGACTGCTAATGTGCAAATAAATTATCCGGGGTATTATTGCAGACAGGACGACAATAAAGTCTCTCACAAACAAACAGAAGTGCAATAACCCTTTCGGAATATATATTATGTTCAAAAGGACAAACTCACAACAATTAGATCTCGTCCGATTGTGATTTTCTGCTTCAAGGATGGAAGAGATCAGATCCAGACACCACAATTCTGTTAAGAAGAATGGCTGAGATTTTATTATCTAAATTGTATGCATTTCCATCAGGAGGTATAAAAGTTTCTGAACTGTGGGAAGATGGTTGAGAGAAACATAGGTAGTCCTCAGCTTACGACCGTTTGTTTAGTGACTGTTTGAAGTTACAAGGATAATAATAATAATAATAAAGTTGGAAGGGACCTTGGAGGTCATCTAGTCCAACCCCCTGCTCAGGCAGGAAACCCTATACCATTTCAATGGCTGTCCAGTTTCTTCTTAAAAACTTCCAGTGTTGGAGCATTCACTGCTTCTGGAGGCAGGTTGTTCCACTGGTTAATTGTTCCAACTGTCAGGAAGTTTCTCCTCAGTTCCAGGTTGCTTCTCTCCTTGATTAGTTTCCATCCATTACTTCTTGTCCTGCCCTCAGGAGCCTTGGAGAATAGCTTGACTCCCTCTTCTTTGTGGCAACCCCTGAGACATTGTCCCCCCTCATCCTGTCCCCCCTCATCCTTCTCTTCATTAAACTAGACATACCCAATTCCAGCAACCGTTCCTTATATGTTTTAGCCTCCAGTCCCCTAATCATCTTTGTTGCTCTTCTCTGTACTCTTTCTAGAGTCTCAACGTCTTTTTTACATCATGGTGACCAAAACTGGATGCTGTATTCCAAGTGTGGCCTTACCAAGGCATTGTAAAGTGGTATTAACACTTCACGTGATCTTGATTCTATCCCTCTGTTAATGCAGCCTAGCACTGTGTTGGCTTTTTTGGCAGCTGCAGCACACGGCTGGCTCATAGTTAAGTGATTGTCCACTAGGACTCCGAGGTCCCTCTCACAGCTACTGCTATTGAGCAAGGTACCCCCTATACCACGGGTCGGCAACCCGTGGCTCCGGAGCCGCATGCGGCTCTTTGAGGGATCACCTGTGGCTCCGGAGCCCCCGCCGCGGGCGGGCGCGCATGCGCGGGCGGGTGCGTGTGCGCATGCGCGAACGGGCATGCGCGGGCGGGCGCGCATGCACGGGTGGGTGCGGCTCCCAGGGTTTTTTTTTTTTAGGGAAACGGGTCCGTGCGGCCCGTTGGATGTTTCGGCTGGCCGACCCATGCTCTATACTATACCTGTACATTTGGTACAAAGGCAACCTTTGTCGTCATTTTTTACTATGAGCACACTGGCCCACAAAACCCACTTATGCATCGTCGAGTGCCGGGTGGGTGTGGCCCATTGGCTGGGCGCCCATTGGTGGGCGTGGCTGTGGTGGTAACAGCAGACTGGGTGGGACTAAAAAGTTCAATCAATCAATTCCAACTTTGCAAGATCTTTTTTTTTTTCCCGCGAGAAATTGAAATTGACTGATTGAACCTTTTTTTTTTTTGCACACGGCGGCGGAGGCCTAAAGCGAAAAGGTTTTATAAAACCCAGCTGAAGGCCTAGGACTGGGGCGACAGCACGCGTGCCCACAGAGAGGGCTGCGTGTGCCGCCTCTGGCACCCGTGCCATAGGTTCGCCACCACTGCTATATACATACATATATATCTATGTCTACACCCATATATACATATACATACACATATATCACCGTCCATTTTGAATACATAGCGGAAAGAGGAGTTCACAAGGCTGACGCTGTATGTTCTACTTCAGATACCATTGGAAGCTGGTCAAGCAAGAAGTCTCTCACATTTAGTCTGAATTTCCTTTCTTGTCGTTTCCATGTGCCAGCTCCAGTCTTCCCCTTTAGGGAAGTGTTTTTCAACCCTGACAATTTTCAGGTGCATGGACTTCAACACCCAGAATTCCCCAGCCATCCTGCTTTAAGATGGTGGACTTCAACTCCCAGAGTTCCATGCTTGAACCTGTGCAACTCCGCCTCCTATTGAAGACCTGTTTCTTTTGAACAATTTGTATCCATCCATCCATCAGTCCATTCCATTCATGTTGTTTTAGTGTTTGACTGTGTGTCCGAGTTAATAGTTCCTCCATTGGGGTAACTAGAGGGCAAACCCCGTTCCCTTCTACCACTGATGATGTTACGTAGTTGGGTAATGAAATGTCTGCAAGAAAACAACCAAGCTCAGAGAGCACCAAGGACCCCACAGTCCTCCTCCTCCTCCTCCTCTACCCCCCCTCCTCCTCCACTTTGCAACCCTTATCTTCTAGCACTGATGATGTTACATAGTTGGGGAATGAAACACCTGCACAGAATCAATTAATCAATCAGAATAGTGCTGGAAGGGACCTTGGAGGTCTTCTAGTCCAACCCCCTGCTCAAGCAGGAGACCCTGTAGCATTTCAGACAAGTGACTCTCCAGCCTTTTTTTAAAACCCTCCAGTGATGAAGCACCCACAACTTCTGGAGGCAAGGTGTTCCACTGGCTAATTGTCCTCACTGTTAGGAGGTTTCTCCTTAATTCCAGGTTGCTTCTCTCTTTGACCAGTTTCCAACCGTTGTTTCTTGCCTTGCCTTCTGGTGCTTTGGAAAATAAGTTGACCCCCCCTCTTCTTTGTGGCAGCCCCTCAAATACTGGAAGACTGCTATCATGTCTCCCCTAGTCCTTCTTTTCTCTAGACTGGTCATACCCAATTCCTGCAACCGTTCTTCGTATGTTTTTGCCTCCAGTCCCCTAATCATCTTTGTTGCTCTTCTCTGCACTTTCCCCCCCCCCAAAGTCTTAACCTCTTTTATGTAATGTGGTGACCAAACCTGGATGCAGGATTCCAGGTGTGGCCTTACTAAGCCTTTATGAAAAGCCTTTGACTGCACCATTGTGGCTGCCATTTTGACTTTTTTGACCATCTGCTGCAGATGCCCCGATTGGCAAACTCATAGCAGATTTAGAGCAGCTTTGCTCCAATCCATTGATTGAACTGAAAGGCGAAACGAAGACCCCCCCCATGGAGTAATTAATCCACTACCCAGAACCACCTTCTGTAAAATCTCCCCCTGAGCAGGGTCATTTTACTACTTGATGTACAGCTTTTCTCAACCCACAGCTTGCTTACATCTCTTATGATGTATCATCTCTGTGCTGGCCCTCAGCCTACTTCCCCAAGATAGGATAATAATCCTTGATTTATTTTATGATATGAAGTCTTGCTGCCTTAAGAAATGCTCAGACAAACTTCATAACCGCATAAAAAAATAAATTACCGCTATAATTACTGTACAGTGGAGCAGAATCATACTAAGAGAATTAGTACTTCCACGCATTTCGGGGGAAGTGACTCTGCCAGCTAACAGGGAGAGAGAGCCAGGCTGAATGTCTGGGCTGGCCTCTGCTTATTTCCTTTGATAGGATGTCTCAATGTTCTAGAAGATGATTTACACAAGACAGTAGCATCCAGATTTGTTCTTTAGAGCAGCAATAGTCTCTCAGCAAAACAGGAACATCCATTCAGGCCCACCTTAAAAAAAACAAACACATTAGTCACAGAATTGCAAACTGGAAGGGTTGGCGGGATCCTTAGAGGTCATCTAGTCCAATCCCTGCTCAGTGTGGGACTGGATCATAGTATCATAGACTCTGGGTAGGTTGTTGCATGGTTGAACCTCTCTTATTGTTAGGAAATGCATCTAGTCTTATTCATTAAAACAGATCTACTGTGTCTCTTGATCAAATCCTCGACTTACAGCAGGGGTCTTCCAACTTGACCCTTTTATGACTTGTGGACTTCAACTCCCAGAATTCCTCAGTCGGCCATTTTGATGAAACCGCGGGCTTAGATCCAGACCAGGGGTCTTCCAACTTGGCTCTTTTATGACTTGTGGACTTCAACTCCCAGAATTCCTCAGCCAGGCACGAAGTCCACAAGTCATAAAAGGGCCAAGTTTGAAGACCCCTGACTTACAGCCATTCATTTAGTGTCCATTCAAAGTTACAACGGCACTGGGGGAAAAATGATTTATGACCATTTCTCATGCAAACAGCATCAACATTTGGACGTTTGGCAACTGACATGTACTTATGGCAGTTGCAGTGTCCCGGGGTCGCGTGATCCCCTTTTGTGACCTTCTGACAAGCAAAGTCAATGAGGAAGCCAGAGTCACCGAACAACCGTGTTACTGAGTTAACAACTGCAGTGATTCCCTTAACAACTGGGGCAAGAAAGGTCGTAAAATGAAGCAAAACTCACTTAACAACTGTTGTTTAGCAACAGAAGTTTAGGCCTCAAAATCCCTCCTTAGACCTGAAATCTGGCTGGGTGGCTTTGAGACAATCACCAGGAGACGAGTTCTAGTCACGCCTTAGACGGAAAGCTGATTGGGTGGCTTTGGGCCAATCACCAGAGATAGTGAGTTCTAATCCTGCCATAGGCAGAAAGCTGACTGGGTGACTTTGGGACAATCACCAGGAGACGGTAAGTTCTAGTTCTGCCTTAGACAGAAAGCTGATTGGGTGGCTTTGGGCCAATCACCAGGAGACAGTGAGTTCTAGTCCTGCCTTAGAATGAAAGCTGACTGGGTGACTCTGGGACAATCACCAGGAGACGGTGAGTTCTAATCCTGCCTTAGAATGAAAGCTGACTGGGTGACTCTGGGACAATCACCAGGAGACGGTGAGTTCTAGTCCTGCTTTAGACAGAAAGCTGATTGGGTGACTTTGGGACAATCACCAGGAGACGGTGAGTTCTAGTCTTGCCTTAGACCAGGGGTGTCAAACTGCCGGCCCGCGGGCCGGACGCGTCACCAGGAAACCGCGCCCACCCCATTGCCGGCAATGGAGAAAAAGCTCTGATACGTTGCGCGACGTCATGTGATGTCACGAGTTTGACATATCTGCCTTAGACAGAGAGCTGATTGGGTGGCTTTGGGACAATCTCCAGGAGACATCCCATGGGTGTTTTTTCCAAGAGTCCACTGGACTTTCTTGCTTTTCTTTGAAGACGTTTCTCTTCTCATCCAAGAAGCTTCTTCAACTCTGACCGGATGATGGGGAAGGATTTATACTCCTTGCAGACAGCTGGTCATTTGCCTTCTTTTAGAGAGTCTTTGAGGCCACTTTGTTCGTTTCCTCAGGGTCACCCGAGTACTGCAAATGGGTGTGGAGCCTTCTTGGACCTGCTGAAAGGACTGTGTGTTGCGGAGCTGTGCTTTCTGCAGGATGTTTTGTGCCCTGTATCCCCTCACTGTTGAACACCATTCCCCCCTCAGCCAGTCAGAGCCGAAGAAGCTTCTTGGATGAGAAGCGAAACGTCTTCAAAGAAAAACAAGAAAGTCCAAATTGCCTGCTGAAAAAGCACTTTTGGGACAACCAGGACCTGGATGACTGAGAATCTCCATAGACACGAAGGAAAAAAGAAGACACCGAAGCTTCGAGAGCAGAGGAAGAAAATGAAAAGCTTATTAGAGCAGGGCTTTTCAACCTGTGGTACGCGTACCACTTGTGGTACATTAATGAGTGGCAGGTGGTACGCAGCCCTGCCTAGCCAAGTGTAGTGGGGGAGGGAAAGAGCCAGCACAGGCAAAGACTTACAGTGAGAGAATCCTCTGGAGCTGCAGATTTTACTTATGAATGGAGCCATTTGGGGAGGCTGCCTTAGCCAGCAGCCAGTACTTACATTTTTTCTTCTTCTTTAAGTGCCGGCTGGGCTCCTTACTTTCCTTTCTAGCCAGTAGCTAATTCTTAAAGGGGAAGTGCCTTTTTAAGCTAGTTCACTCAGCAGCTTGTCTTTTTTGTCTCTGGAGGCCTTTCCTTGTTTGATCAATATATGGAAGAGGGAAAATATGGGGGGGGGGTTCAAATTCTTCCTTCAGAAGGAGATGGGAATGAGAAAAAGGGAGGCAGGGAAGGGAGGGAGGGAAGGAAGTCCCACCTTAGCAGTTGGCCACCAGCAGCCCTGCCATTGACTTTGCTTGTCAAAAGGTTGCAGAAGGGGATCACATGACCCTGGGACACTGTGACCATCATAAATATGAATCAGTTGCCAAGCATCCAAATATAAATCACATGACCCTGTTGCTGCAATGGTCATAAGTGTGAAAAATGGTCATAAGTCATTTCAGTGCAATTGCAACTTTGAATAGGTTTTCTTTTTGTCACCAAGTTTTTGACACCTTGCTACGTGGTACTCGAATATTGCCATATCCTAAAAGTGGTACAATCGGTGAAAAGGTTGAAAAGCCCTGTATTAGAGGATGCTCTGAAAGAACATGCTAAAGTACAGACATGAAAAGGAACTTGGAAGAATGTCAGGATTTAGGTTTGCAGAGATAATGTCTGGGGTGGGAGCTTCCATTAAGTCTTTTAAGCTGTGGAGTGCTTCAAGGACTAAGTGTGCAATCGCCACATCGCCATAAAGAAACGTCCATCGGAGACGAGCTTTCTTTTAGGCCATCAAATTAATTAATAGCAATAATCAGCAGGATTGCTCAGAGTCATGCAGTTAAAAGACACCACTGGTATTTGAAGCCACCGTCCAAAACAAGATGACATTTTCATTTCGAGCCAAGCAACAAAATTGGGACAGTTCAGCATCTTATTGGGTGTTAATTATAGAATTCTCTCTCCTATAACATTGGGTTTGTGTAATTCCTCCGCGCTCCTTCCACCCCGCCTCCCCGGTAGCATGCAAATTATTTCAGCCTCAGCTCAGGAAACGCAATTTTATCTGGCCACATAAGTACAGTTGGAATCATGGGGAGATTTTTCTCCCAACTAGTGTGGCTAAATGTTCACGGGGTGGTGGTGGGGGCTGCTGCAGAGGCCCTCAAAGTGAAGGTCACGTCCAAGGTCAAAGCACGAGGGCAAACAAGTAATCTCCTAATTACAAAGCAGGCCAGTTATGTGAAGAAATCCAGTGGTTGCATAAATGTAATTAGGATATCAAAGTGGGTGGCTTGGGAGCCTTCTGCATGGCTGCGCCTCGTAGCTAAAGCCCGTAGAGGCTCATGAAGCAGAAGAAAGCCATGCAGACAGAGGAACAGAAAATAAAGGCAGAGAACATATAAGGAACGGTTGCCGGAATTGGGTATGTCTAGTTTAATGAAGAGAAGGACCAGGGGGGACATGATAGCAAGTCTTCCAATATCTCAGGGGTTGCCACAGAGAAGAGGGAGTCAAGCTATTCTCCAAAGCCCCTGAAGGCAGGACAAGAAGCAACGGATGGAAACTAATCGAGGAGAGAAGCAACCTGGAACTAAGGAGAAATTTCCTGACAGTTAGAACAATTAATCCGTGGAACAACCTGCCTCCAGAAGTTGTGAATGCTCCAACGCTGGAGGTTTTTAAGAAGAGATTGGATAGTCATTTGATCTGAAATGGTATAGGTTCTCCTGCTTGAGTAGGGGTTGGACTAGATGACCTCCAAGATCCCTTCCAACATTATTATTATTATTATTATTATATATTATTATTTATTGTTGTGTAGATTGGACAGAGAGGCTGAGCTTTTCAGAGGAGAGTTACTATACTGGAAATAAAGCACCGTGTAATCCAGTGTTTCTTAACCTGGGCAACTTTAAAATGAATGGACTTCAATTCCCAGAATTCCCCAGCCAGAATCTCCCTGTCATCTGGTAAGGAAACCTTTTGAAAGTTTTGTCCATAACTGATGGCATCAAAGCCTGTTTTTTTTTTTTTTTAATGCAAAAGCTGCAATCCCAGGTATTTTGTTTGCCACTGAGTACTTCTACGATCTTCATTGTTTTATTTTGATTATTAATAATATCATCATAATAACATAGGATTTCTTTTTTTGGTGCTCAAGTACAAAGGCGTGTAAAGTAAGGAACTTAACGAAAACCGGAGGGTCTTTTGTTTTGTTTTTTTAAAAAAAATTGTAATTCAGCTATATTAAAAGTGTTGCGGATTAACACTTTTCATTTTACAAATGTTTGCCAAATAGCGAGACTGGCTGGGTGGCAATTATATTCTGCCCTGAGCAAAATATCCAGATGCTATCCCAAAGGCGCTTTTCCAAAAGGCAACTCGACTTTCTCGGGTTTTTTCCTTCGAAAACGTTTTGATTCCCATCTTAGAAACAAAATGTTTTGAATGAAAAAAAAAAAAACCCCAAGAAAGTCCAGTTGCCTTTTGGAAAAACACATTTGGGATAACCATGCCCGGATGACTGAGAAATTCCACAGACATCCAGATGCTATATAAATTACCCAGGGTATATAAACATGCAGTAGACAAAAATGTCATATGTTGCCCAAAAGCATCAACCATCTTGCAAAAAACATTTCATTTCTGTTTTATTTTTCTCTTGACCTTTCTTCCGGAGGAAGTTTCTCCCCATGTTTTATATCCCAGGAGGTATTTTAGGCTGGCCCAAAAATATTTATTTATTTATTCAATTTTTAAATCTGAGAAGCAGTCTCAACTTTAGCCCCTACAGATGTTAGGAAAGAAGAGAAAATCAAGATTTGAATTTGGAAGCAAGCGGAATCCACGTCACCTCCCTCTTTAGATTTTGAGTCTTTCTGCAAGGCTAAAAATACCTGAATTTAACAATCTTGCATTTTTCAAGTTGTATTTTTAACCTTTCAGGAAGTCAGTGACACAAAAATACCACACTGGGACTCTAAACTGCGGGGAATTGCTGTTGTCAATCTATAGCCACAAAGACTATTCCAAAAATATTATTACAGGTAGTCCTTGACTTATGACCATCAGTGAGCTCAGAATTACGCTGCTAAGTGAGAGATTTGTTAAGCGGGTTTTGTCCCATTTTACAACTTTTCTTGCCTGTATTACCAAGAGGGAATAGAATAGAATTAGAATTAGAATAGAATCTATTGAGAATAGAATAGTTTATTGAGAATAGAATAGAATCTTTATTGAGAATAGAATAGAATATTAGAACAGAATATTAGAATAGAATAGAATTTTAGAATAGAATAATATTAGAATAGAATAGAATAGAATAGAATAGAATAGAATAGAATAGAATAGAATAGAATAGAATAGAATAGAATAGAATAGAATATGGACTGGACTGGACTGGACTAGAGCTGGAAGGGACCTTGGAGATCTTCTAGCCCAGCCCCCTGCTCAAGCAGGAGAACCTATATACCATCTCAGACAAGTGACTGCCCAGCCTCTTCTTAAAAATCTTGATCACCTGAGTAATACGTTCAACGTTTTTTGTTTTTAAGAAAGAAAGAAAAAAACAACCTCTTTGACAAGTCCCAAAGCACCAAAGGTGCTTTTTTTTAGGAGGCAACTGGACTTTCTTGTTTTTCTTTGAAGACGTTTCGCTTCTCATCCAAGAAGCTTCGTCAGCTCCGAAGAAGAAGCTTTTTGATGAGAAGCGAAACGTCTTCCAAGAAAAAGAAACACAAAGAAAGTCCAGTTGCTTCTTGAAAAAGCACCTTTGGGACAACCGTGACCTGGATGATGGGAGAATCTCCATAGACACTCTTCGACAAAAGACACGGCAAATCAAAGCCGTGATGTCTGAAAATAATCGGGAATGATCGGGGAAAAGATTTCTCACTCCTTGGCAGCAGGGCCAAGGAGGCACCAATCCGCGTCAGTCCCTCACAAGACGGTTCTTTTAAGGAAGACATCACAACACGCACCGCCTTCTCCATATAGCTAAGCAGGCGTGTTCTGTATGTCAAACTGCCCCCCCCCTCCAACTGGCATTGCTAAGACGTAAGCAGCTATTATTCCCAAATGAAGCATTTGCTTGTTCACAGTAGGTCCCTTTTGTTTGCCCATGTCTCCTGCACCAAAACGTTTTGTCTGAATCATCACTCAAAACTCCCTTCCTTTCCCCCCCTTCCTCCTCCTCGCCGACGCTCCCTCGCTTTTCTTTTTCACGTTGGCAAGGAAAGCTCCTTCTGACTCACGGATTCCAAAATTGGATCACGTCTCGCTCCCGAAATGGAACTCTTGAATATTTTATTATGCAGATCGGGCTTGAATTTTATTTTATTTTTTTTAAAAAATTCTTTTTTGACAGTGCTCCGGGAAAAAAAAAAAAAAAAAGGCTGGATCCATCGGCTTCGGAAGAAAGGAAAGAGTTTGGGTTGCTGATGCTCAGGATCCTCGAGAGAAAGGCGATCCCGGGTTTAAAACGTCGACGTGAAAAATGTAGGTGTTCCTCAGGGCACGCAGTTTTCTTCTTTTCACACCCCCTCTGAATTTCTGGAGAGGCACGTAGTTTAATCCGCCTGTTTTGTGATGTCACGAATCACTATTAGTAAGGTCAGGTGTAGTGTGAAACAGCAGCAGCGAAAGCTCCTTTTTCTTCACCCAAATTTCCCAAGGCATCTTTTTCAACAAAATGTGAATTCTTCCAAAGGCAGTTTGTGTTCTGTGAGGTCTGCATTCTGCCTCTCCAGCCTTTTATTTTATTTTCATTTTTATTTATTAGATCTGCCTGCTGCTCACCTTGCTTCGAGACTGCCCAATAAAAACTGAGAATCCCTAGGAGAATTTCTCTTGTGTTGGAAGGATCATAATTTTCAACTTTACTTACGTTCAGGATTTTTATACAAAGGTCACCATGCCCTATTTCAGTCCTGAGGGTTCTCAGCAAAGTGTGGCAGTAAACAGTTTTGTAGCTGGCAGCACTGAGAAGGTGGACGGGAGATGGTTAAGGGGGTGAGAAAAATTTGCCCCACTTTGGGGCCACGCATTCTTACAGAACTGAAGCAGTAAAAAAACTTAGGGGAATACTTCTGTGGTCAGAGAAAAGCCTTTCTGCCATTCATTACAGCATGAGCCACGGTGGCGCCTTGGTTGAAATGCAGTATTGCAGGCTAATTCTGCCCACCGCCAGGAAGTTCGATCCTGACCGGCTCAAAGTTGACTCGGCCTTCCATCCTTCCGAGGTCGGTAAAATGAGGACCCAGATTGTTGGGGGCAAATAGGCTGACTCTGTAAACCGCTCAGAGAGGGCTGCAAAGCACTGTGAAGCGGGATATAAGTCTATTGTTATTCTTCCTTCCTTCTCTCCCTCCCTTTTCCCCTTCCTTCCTTCCCTTCCTTTCCATTTTGGTGCAGTGGTCAGAATACAGTATTGCAGGCTAACTCACTGCTCACTGCCAGGAGTTCGATTCTTGTCCTGCCCTCAGGCGCCTTGGAGAATAGCTTGACTCCCTCTTCTTTGTGGTAGCCCCTCAAATATTGGGACACTGCTATTATGTCACCTCCTGGTCCTTCTTTTCATTAAACTAGACATACCCAATTCCAGCAACCGTTCCTTATATGTTTTAGCCTCCAGTCCCCTAATCATCTTTGTTGCCCTTCTCTGCACTCTTTCTAGAGTCTCAACATCTTTTTTACATCGTGGTGACCAAAACTGGATGCCGTATTCCAAGTGTGGCCTTACCAAGGCATTGTAAAGTGGTATTAACACTTCACGTGATCTTGATTCTATCCCTCTGTTAATGCAGCCCAGGACTGTGTTGGACGTTATATCTGAAGAAACACTAAAGTGGAGATTAAGGCACAATAAGGAAGCAATGAAAGGGAAATTACCATTCTGTGAATTCACACTTTTTATTCGTGTTACTCTCCGGGGTACCTTAATATCCATCTGTAGTACTATCGTTTTTTAAAAGGAAGCATAGTTGAATTTTATTTTTCTGATTCACTGTTCTTCTACCTGGTCTGTCCGTGGCCTTTTACGAGGATTCGCTTCATTTTCTGCCGGGATCTGATTCGAATCTGAATCCTGAATATCTCTGAATCCATGAGACTGTGAAAACAAAGAACGAAACTGTTCAAAAACTGCAACCGATTAAACTGTAGAGCCCTCATAGGTAGTCCTCAAATTACAACAGTTCATTTAGTGACTGCTCAAAGTTACAATGGCACTGAAAAAAGTGACTTATGACCATTTTTCAATGACGACCTTTGCAGCCTCCCCATGATCATGTGATCAAACTTCCGAGACTTGGCAACTGGTTCATATTTATGACCACTGCTGCGTCTCAAGGTCATGTGATCACCTTTTGTGACCGTCTGACAAGCAAAGTCAATGGGGAAGCCAGATTCACTTCATAACCGTGTGACTAACTCAACAACTGCAGTGATTCATTTAACAACTGTGACAAGAAAGGTCGTAAAATGGGGCAAAACTCACTTAAATGTTTCACTTAGCAACATAAACTTTGGGCTCAATTGTGGTCGTACGTCGAGAGAGAGAGAGAGAGAGAGAGAGAGAGAGAGAGAGAGAGAGAGAGAGAGAGAGAGAAACAAAAAGCAAACACAAGAAACAAATACACAACAGGCCTATGTGAAACAAATACACAACAGGCCTATGTGAAACAAATACATAACGGGCCTACGTACTGCCTTTTCAATTGCAACCTGCAATTTAAGACACATCCCACTCACATACTCAAATAGGAGAAGGCAAAAATGTTATGATCAGAGGACTGGAGGCTAAAACATATAAGGAACGGTTGCTGGAATTGGGTATGTCTAGTTTAATGAAGAGAAGGACGAGGGGCGACATGATAGCAGTTTTCCAGTATCTCAGGGGTTGCCCCAAAGAAGAGGGAGTCAAGCTATTCTCCAAAGCGCCTGAAGGCAGGACAAGAAGCAACGGATGGAAACTAATCAAGGAGAGAAGCAACCTGGAACTAAGGAGAAACTTCCTGACAGTCAGAACAATTAACCGGTGGAACAACCTGCCTCCAGAAGCGGTGAATGCTTCAACACTGGAAGTTTTTAAGAAGAGACTGGACAGCCATTTGTCCAAAATGATATAGGGTTTCCTGCCTGAGCAGGGGGTTGGACTAGATGACCTCCAAGGTCCCTTCCAACATCATCATCATCATCATTATTTAATTTTTATTTTCCAAAGTTAAAATACAAAATAAAGAAAAAGAAGAAACAAGCTAACAACCATCAGACACTAGTAATAATAATAAAAGAAATGTGTACCCCCCCCCAAAAAGAATAACAAATATCAAATATATCATTCATACTGGCTGAACGCTGCCAAATATACGGTACCTGTTTTTAAGTTTTCAAATTTCTTAAGGAAAATATTTGGAAAGAGGAAGCTCTGTTAAAAAAGAAAAAAAAAGGGGGGGGATCTCTGAGGAACCAAAAGGTTAGCCTTGCTTTTCAAACCATCCCGCGGTGTGACAGATGGAATCACCGCAGCGAAGTCACGGTTAAAGGACAAAGCTGACTTCTTTGCCGAATCGGTGGGGGGTAACCCTACCTCTGTTCTTTCCTTCTGCTCAGAATTAGCCCCCTAAGAAGTAATTATTCCCCCGGTGTTCTTCCTGCCTGCTCTTAAAAACGGCAAACTGCGGGGTGGCTACCGATTGCTCAAAGAAGCAGCAAATTTGTTTCAGGAAGAGGTGCCGTTTCAAGCTGGCAGAACGTGAAAATTGTGGCATGGGTGACCGCTTTGAAAATGACCAGCTTGGTCTATCACACAAACAGAGAAGTGACTTATCTCCCAGATTAGGAGCAGCACTGCAAGGCCACAGAACCCTTTTTAAAAGGACAGATAAAGAGAGGATTGATTTCCCCAGTATTTAGGCTAGCCACCGCCGCTCTTCGAAAGCAGCCTGAAATAAGCCAGTGAGTAGAATAAGCAGAAATAGGAAGGGTTTCAGGGCTGCCTCAGCAGCTCATTGTGGAAATGGGTTCCTGAAGCCAAAAACGGGCAGCCAAAACACTCCAGCCATTGTATCAGCAGAAATACAAAAAAATAATGTCAACGCTGTTAACATGGGATGTTTTTGCTTTGACAACAGTGGGAGATGCAACCATTTTCTTCTTATGTTTTACTTTTAGAGTTAGAGTTAGATGATGCTGGGAGGGGAGGAATGTGCATGAGAGTTTAGCTAGACCTAACAATACTGGACCTAGTGTGTGAACCAAGGTGATTGAAATAAGAGATGATAAGAATTGGCGGGGCTGGAGAACTGGAGGGAAAGCCTGCATTTCAAACTAATTGGAGAATGTGATTTATGACTGTTCATTGGAGGAGGGAATTGTGCTTTGAGACTACGTGCTCAGGGGAGGGGAATCCAGTTTTGGGCTTCGACGGTGTTAGTGCCGATGCTGTGCTGCTCAAATAAAGATTCTTTAAGATAAACAATGCCTCCTGAAGTTCTTCTGAAGAGTTTCATCTGTTGGAACCATGACAAATAAATAAATAAATAAATAAAATCTACCACATCAAAAAGTGGAAGACTACCAACATCATTTAGATTCTAATTAGAGATACACGTAGTCCTTGACTTACGATCGCAATGGAGCCCCAAATTTCTGTTGCTAAGCAAGACAGTTGTTAAGTGAATTGTGTCCCATTTTAAGACCTTTCTTGCCACAGTTAAGTGAATCACTGCGATTGATTTATATTGCCTTAGGTCTGTATGCAGAGGTATGCAAGTTTGTGTGTTAAGTAGAGGTCCCCAACCTTTTGGGCACCACCAGGGACCGGTTCCGTGGAGAGAGGTTTTTCCACGGACCGGAGGGTGCGTGGTTTTGTGTGCTGCCTGCATCCCACGGATGGAACTTTGCTTGTTTGTGCGGACCGGTTGCTGGCATGCTGCGGCCCGGTACCGGTCCACAGACTGGGGGTTGGGGACCCCTGTGTTAAGTAGATCTCACTTTCCAGAACAATCTCTAGGAATATCTTTATTATGGGGAAGAAGGCACAGATGAAATTTCTGTAATAAAATAGGCAGGACCTGTTTCTTTTACCATCACCAAATATGAGGTAAACATTAACCCTAATGTTATTTTGTCTGAAAAGGAATGCCCCCAAGTCTATTGTATATATATATATATAAAAAAAAGAAACAGTTAAAATAAGAAAATAAAATAAAATTAAGGTTTCTAGATTTCAGGCAGAATCTCAGTCCAAAACATATACATGAATTGGATGTTTACAGATTAAGCAAACTGAAACCTCATTGCTCTCTGTTAGGCCAAAATTGGGGGGGGGGGGGAATATTCATTTTATTAAAATTTCTACACCAGGGTTTTTCTTGTGCAGATTTTAGCACTTGACAAGTTTTTAGAAGGCAATGTGAATTCACTGTAGAATAAAATAATGTTCCATTGTTCAAGAGGGTGGCGAATTAAGTAAGATGAGGTAAATATTACAACCTCTACATTAAAACTGAAGGAGCTATGTCATTAAAGTACAGGTAGTCCTTGATGTACGACCACAGCTGAGCCCAAAATTTATGTTGTTAAGTGAGACATTTTGCCCCATTTTACGACCTTTCTTGCCAGAGTTGTTACTGCACTGCAGTTGTTAAGTGGACCTAGCTTCCCCACTGATTTTGCTTGTTGCAAAAGGTGATCCTATGACCCCGGGACACGGCAACCGTCATAAATATGAGTCAGTTGCCAAGACTCTGAATTTTGATCACATAACCATAGGGATGCTGCAACGGACGCAAGTGTGAAAAGCGGTCATCAATCACTTTTAAAATGCCGTTGTAACTATGAACGGTCACTAAACGAACTGTTGTAAGTCAAGCACTACATGTAAGTCGCAAGACTAGAGATTCTGGTTGTTTATTCTATTTATACTGGCATTTTCTGAGCAGAGAAAAGAGAGTTAAACTTTGCGTCGTATATGAGTAAAACTGACACGTTTTCTGTGACTAATTTTTATGTCAGGAAGAACTTTGAGAAAATGTTTTTTTGCATCTATGATTTCCACCCTCACTGTTCTGCCAAAAGCTATCCTACTGCTCCCATTTCTGGGTAATCATGACAGCATCGCCCCCAAAATAAAACTGCGACCGATGGGCTTTGCCAAGAACCAAACAAGAGGAAGCTTTCACTGACTGTTTGAAGTTACAACGGCTTTGGAAAAAAGTGGATTATGACAGTTTTTCATACTCATGGCCGTTGCAACGTCCCGTGGTCACCTGATCAAAATTCAAAAGCTTGGCAACTGGCATGTACTTATGACAGTTGCAGTGTCCCGAGTCATGTGATCTCCTTCTGCGACCTTCTGACAAGCCAAGTCAATGGGGAAACCCGATTTCCTTAACAAAGGTGTTACGAACTTAACGACTGCAGCGATTCACTTAACAGCCGTGGCAAGAAAATGGGTCAAAACTCACTTAACAACTGTCTTGCTTAGCAATGGAAATTTTGGGCTGGATTGTAGTCATTGTAGAGCACTGAGGCCAATTCACAACATGGTGATTTCTACACAGTAGATCACAGAGGCCAAACAACGAGACGGGCGGTTTCTAAACATGATCAATAAATAAAACAATCTTTTTCTTCCAAATGGAAGAAGCCCTCAGGAAATGAAAAGAAAGCAAAGACAGCTTTCCCTTTCTATGGCCATGGGAAAGGAATTGCCAGGGTTGATTTAAAGATTTTATTGCTGAAATGGTTCACATTACAAACATTCATGGGACTGAAAGTTGCTTATAATAATAATAATAATAATAATAATATAATAATAATAATGTTGGAAGGGACCTTGGAGGTCTTCTAGTCCAACCCCCTGCTCAGGCAGGAAACCCTATACCATTTCAGACAAATGGCTGTCCAGTCTCTTCTTAAAAACTTCCAGTGTTGGAGCATTTACTGCTTCTGGAGGCAGGTTGTTCCACTGATTAATTGTTCTAACAGTCAGGAGACTGTTGCTTCTTGTCCTGCCTTCAGGCGCTTTGGAGAATAGCTTGAGTCCCTCTTCTTTGGGGCAGCCCCTGAGATATTGGAAGGCTCCTATCGTGTCGACTCTCGTCCTTCTCTTCATTAAAACTAAACATATCCAATTCCAGCAACCGTTCCTTATATGTTTCAGCCTCCAGTCCCCTGATCCTCTTTGTTGCTCTTCTCTGCATTCTTTCTAGAGTCTCAACATCTTTTTTACATCGTGGTGACCAAAACTGGATGCCATATTCCAAGTGTGGCCTTATCCAACAAAACTTTCCCCCCCCCACGGGGTCCTTGATACTCTCTTGAGCTTGGTGGTTTTCTTGCAGACCTTTCATTACCAAACTAGGTAACACTATGTCCATACCTTGTGAAATTAAGGAGTTTTCATCATGTCATCACAAACTCAACCATTGTTTCAATTGGGAAACTGTGAGTATCCTAGACCAGGGGTGTCAAACTGCCAGCCCGCGGGCCGGATGCGTCATGACAAAACCGCGCCCACCCCATTGCCGACAATGGGGAAAAAAAGTCGTGATACGTCGCGACACGTCACGTGACGTTGCGAGTTTGACACCTCCGTCCTAGACCAAGCTAAATTAAAAAACCCTAGAGAATTCCTGGAAGCCTGGCACTCAGACCAACCAGCCACTAACAGGCACATAGAGATATACAATATCTACGTACCAATCAAAAAGACTAAAACGAAGCAAAAAGACCAAAACACCTCCTTACCAGCAAACTGTCAACGCTGCTAATATCAGATGTTTTTGCATTGACAACAGATGGAAATGTAGCCATCTTTTTCCCTTTCACTTTTAGAGTTAGATGATGCTGGGAGGGGGGATGTGAACGAGTGCCTAGCTAGACATAACAAGACTAAACGTAGGGTGAGAATCAAGGTTATTGAGCCCAGAGCTGATAAAAGAATTGGCGGGCTGGAGAACTGGGGAGGAAGCCCCCGCTTCAAGCTAATTGGGGAATGTGATTTATGACTGTTAATTGGAGGAGGGAATTGTGCTTTGATACTAGGTGCCCAGGGGAGGGGAATTCAGTTTTTGGCTTTGATTATGCAGTGCCAATATTATGCTACTCGAATAAAAGTAGACTCTAGAAAGAGTGCAGAGAAGAGCAACAAAGATGATTAGGGGACTGGAGGCTAAAGCATATAAGGAACGGTTGCTGGAATTGGGATTGTCTAGTTTAACGAAGAGGATGAGGGGGGACATGATAGCAGTGATCCAATATCTCAGGGGCTGCCCCAAAGAAGAGGGAGTCAAGCTATTCCCCAAAGCGCCTGAAGGCAGGACAAGAAGCAACGGATGGAAACTAATCAAGGAGAGAAGCAACCTAGAACTAAGGAGAAACTTCCTGACAGTTAGAACAATTAACCAGTGGAACAACCTGCCTCCAGAAGCGGTGAATGCTCCAACACTGGAAGTCTTTAAGAAGAGACTGGACAGCCATTTGTCCGAAATGGTGTAGGGCTTCCTGCCTGAGCAGGGGGTTGGACTCGATGACCTCCAAGGTCCCTTCCAACTTTTTTATTATTATTATTATTATTATTATTATTATTATTATTATTATTATTATTATTATTATTATTATTATTATTATTATTATTATTATTATAATAATAATAATAAAAGATTCTTTAAGGTAAACAATGCCTCGAAGTTCTTTTGAAGAGTTTCATCTGTCGGAACCATGACATAATCAACACCCAGATGAGCCGAATTTAAATACCAAGATTAACACTAGACCACGGGTCGGCAACCCGCGGCTCCGGAGCCGCATGCGGCTCTTTGAGGCCTTACCTGCGGCTCCGGAGCCTCCTCCGCCATTTTGGCGCGCGCATGCGCGCATGCATGGGCGGGTGCGGGGGGTGCGCGCGCGCAGGTGCGCATGCGCGAACGGCGCGCGCGCATGCGTGGGCGGGTGCAGGGGGCGCGCGCATGCGCGGGGGCGCGCGCGCATGCACGAACGCGCGGCTCCCAGCGTTTTTTTTTTTTAAGCTAAATGGGTCCGTGCGGCTCATCCGACGTTTCGGATGGCCGACCCATGCACTAGACCAACAATGAAGAAGTAAACCATATCCCAATCAAGGAACTACCAACACAGACAAACAGTAAACAACAGCCTAATCAAGGAACCAAGAACGCTCCCACCAACACAGAGAGGGCAAGTTACTAGTATAAAAATAAGAGCAAAACCCACTCCAATTTAGGATTGATGATGTTACCTAGTCTGGTAATGAAACGTCTGCAAGAAAACCATCAAGCTCAGAGAGCACCAAGGACCCCACCGTTCAACCCTGACCTACAAACATTCTCTTTTTTTGAATTTTTGAATTTATTCCCCCCCATCATCGCAATATTCATAGTTCTACTTTGATCCTAAAACACATTCAGAACTCAAAAAGGCAGTTCTAAAAACCCATATGAAATGCTATGGCAACATGTTTCCAGGCAAGGAAGCGCTTATAGTTTGGTAAGCTTGTCTGCTTTTGACATTTGAAGAGCAGTTTTAAATTATTTTGGCTTAGCTCCCTGTTCTGCAGAAAGTGCCCGTGAAATTTGGCTAGTTACGATGTTTATTTCAGGATTATGCTCAGACAATTTCAAATGCCATCAAAAATACCTGGAAAGCTTCTGTATTTCTTTATCCTATTCAGTCCACTTAAGGCCTCGTTCCTGCCGTATTCCAATGGGCATTATGATTCAGCGCTACCTGACAATTCCAGGGTTGGCTATACAGGTAGTCCTCGACTTACCACCACCATCGAAACAAACATTTTCTGTTGCTAAGTGAGAAATTTGTTAAGTGAGTTTTGTCCCACTTTACGACTTTTCTTGCCACAGTTGCTAAGTGGATCACGGCAGTCGTTAAGTCAGTTACACAGCTGTTAAGTGAATCTGGTTTCCCCATTGACTTTGCTTGTCTCAAGGTATAATAATAATAATAATAATAATAATAATAATAATAATAATAATAATAATAATAATAATAACAACAACAATAATAATAATAAAAAAAAAAAATTTGGAAGGGAACTTGGAGGTCATCTAGTCCAACCCCTTGCTCAGGCAGGAAACCCTATACCATTTCAGACAAATGGCTGTCCAGTCTCTTCTTAAAGACTTCCAGTGTTGGAGCATTCACCGCTTCTGGAGGCAGGTTGTTCCACTGGTTAATTGTTCTAACTATCAGGAAGTTTCTCCTTAGTTCTAGGTTGCTTCTCTCCTCGATTAGTTTCCATCCGTTGCTTCTTGTCCTGCCTTCAGGCGCTTTGGAGAATAGCTTGACTCCCTCTTCTTTGGGGCAACCCCTGAGATATTGGAACACTGCTATCATGCCCCCCCTGGTTACAAAAAATGATCACATGACCCCGGGACATGGCAGCTGTCATAAGTACATGACAGTTGCCGTGCGTCTGAATTTTGATCACGTGACCACAGGGATGCTGCATCAGCCGTAAGTGTGAAAAACAGTCTTCCAAGTCACTTTTTCCAGTATTGTAACTTTGAACTGTGACTAAACCAACTGTGGTAAGGCAAGGACCACCTGTAAATTAACTAAATAATAATAAGTAGGACCTTTCATTTAACAAAGAACACAGCTACCAAAAATCCCAGTCAGGAAATACTGAAGACAGTATAAAAAGCCAATGTAGCTGCACAAAATTACCTTAACGAATTTCTGGGGGGGAAATGCAAATAAAAGATGGAGAGAGGATCAAAACATCAAAGACGGTTATAGACAGGAAGAGCCGAATTACTGTGAGGGTGTCAAGAATGGTAAAGCACTGACTATTGTGGGGGAAATAAATTTAAAGGAGAACTCTAAAAACAGGATCTATGATAAGGTGATCTAGATGATTAATTAGGAAAGAAGCTTAATAATGAGGTGGAGGATCTTCGTAGATATTTAACTGTTATCTTCTAAAATTATCAAGAAATGTACTAATTTAAGGTGGATAAAAGAGAATATTATTGGAAGAAGAGAAAATCAAGGAAAGCTACTAGGGGGAATATGGAACTCTAGAAACTCACTGTTATTATTTGTAAATACAAACCCAGACAACACAATTGTTTGCCAAATATTGATGGTGTGTGTAAAAAAAACCCCAAAAAAACATTAAAAAAAAAAAAAAGAATGCTAAAGCTCAGAAGAAACTCAGCTTGTCAAAAGGAGTTACGAGTAATAAGAAGGGCAACTTCAAATAAGTTTAAAGGAAAAGAATCAATATACCAGCTATCAAAGCTGACACCAGCCAGAGCATAGAAAAAGTCGAAAAAATAGTTCATGATTGGAAGACAAGGAGAGAGGCCTGGCCCACAGAATCACCAAGGATGAATGGATAGCATCGTCCTCGTTCAGTGAAGGATTTGACTAACAAAGAGCAGGACACTGATGATCTAAATGTTCCCTTCCAAATTTATAAATCATAATAGAGACAGGATGCAGAATGAAGGGAACATAGTTGTTTAATTTGAATATAATGTCAAGCCGTAGCTAAGGAAACTAATAATGGGTAGGGCCTGTATCTGCATGGCATATGTTATCTGTTGACTTGCAAATCAGATAAGTAGGTCACCAATGCATCATTTGTTTAATCCTTCCTTTGCTACTTGAAATTTACATACTGTTAAAACTCTGCTGTTTTGTCTTTTTGTAACCTTTAACTGAGCAAAATGGTGCAACTTTTTGAACCAAGGTACCTCAAATGGGCTCACTTAAGAGAATGCATCCCAAATTTGTCTAGTTTTCACATTTTATTGATTTTTACCTATTTTATAACAACATGCAAGCCCCGCCCAGAGTTACCTTGCAGGGGAGACGGGCAGCATAAAAGCTTAATAAATAAAACAAATAAAAATCCAGAATTTTATACAAGATTTTAGGACGTAAAAATGATTGTAAGCCATTTTATGACATATAATGCCAAATGTCATACACCAATGCCGGTGGTCAACTCCTGATTGTTTTGACAGTTCAACTTTGGGCTACTTTCACGGCAGACACATCTCTGGATACGTCCCTGAACTAGAATCTCTGCCATTGTTGAAGACATTGGTGAATTTAGAAAAGAAATATCTCTGAAAAGATGACCCAACAGGTTGCGGGTGTCTAGTGTTATTTAAAACTCTGGCCTCTTAAGACGCTGGAGGGTTTTAAGCAGATGGAAAATGAAAACAGAGCGGTAGTCTCAAATCATGATTTGCTGTGAGAGACCAAAAAAAGGAAGACTATTAGATGACCACATCAATCTGCAGTTAACAGACTCATGCTGTGCACAGCATCTGAAAGAAGTCAATATAGACATTACTATCACAGGTTGACCTAAGGAAGCTTTTGCTGGTTTTTAGTCCCTGCTGAGCTGGTTTAGAATAGAATAACAGAGTGGGAAGGGACCTTGGAGGTAATCCAGTCCAACCCCCTGCTCAAGCAGGAAACCCTATACCATTTCAGACAAATGGCTATCCTGTCTCTTCTTAAAAACTTCCAGGGTTGGAGCATTCACCGCTTCTGGAGGCAGGTTGTTCCACTGGTTAATTGTCAGGAAGTTTCTCCTTACTTCTAGGTTGCTTCTCTCCTTGATTAGTTTCCATCCGTTGCTTCTTGTCCTGCCTTCAGGCGCTTTGGTTCTCAACTTGCAGTGCAGCGGCGATCCGTTTTCACGCCCCGAGGCACGGCGGCCCGTTTCGCACCGTGAGGTACGGCGGCAGTGGCCCATTTTCACACCCCGCGGCCGCGGCACTAGCACAAGTGAGGGGTGTGCACGCACACTGGCCAGCCTGTCCCGCGGCCCACAGGTCGGCCCACCCCTGGTCTAGATATTGATGATTTGAGTCTCTCTCTGTATGCTGCTGCTTCTCTGCGGACAGAGCGGACCTATGTAAAGCTACAAAGAAGCAACCCTGGATGGAACCAACGGAGGCGCTGGCACCTGGGCCTGACGAAAGCTGGGCAGTATGGAAATTGTTGAATAGACTGCACACGGGTACGACAAGATCCAGAGACACGCTGAACAAATTGGGCTATCCCAGTGGTGGCGAACCTATGGCACGGGTGCCAGAGGCGGCACGCAGAGCCCTCTCTGTGGGCACTCGCGCCATGCCCCGGAGATGGCAACCATCCCTCTTCAAGCAGCCGCCCGCTAACTCGCCGAGGTCCCACATGGCCAGATGCATCCCAGCACAGCTGGTTTTCCTCCCTCCCTCCCTCCCATCCCATCCTTCCTGGCCTCGCATGCTCTCCTTTTCCCAGGCACCACCCACTGCATCGCCTCCTCAGCTGTTGGCCGGCCGTCCAACTCAGAGGCGGCTTCTCTGAACTGCTGGGGGCGGGCTGCGGAGCCCTAGAGTGCGCCAGTTGAGGGGCCACTAGGCTGTGGCTGCTGACGGACACCGTTGGCCCCCATGCGCTCGCTGGCCTCTGTGTGCGGGGGCCGATGGTGTCAGGCAGCAGCCGCCCCGGCCCCTGCATCGCCTTGCCCTGCGACAATGGCACCCCCGCCCTGCCTCACCTTGCCTCACCTCACCCCGCAGGACGAGCCTCCTGCCCACTGCCCCACCTGCCAGAGACCCCCTGGATCTCCCCCAACCCTGTCCGGCCCCCACAGGAGGAACATCGAGGTGACCACGCCTACCTTGACCACACCCACCCATTCTGCCATGACCACCACAGCCACGCCCACCTGGCACCCGGCGATAAATAAGTGGGTTTTGGGTTGCAGTTTGGGCACTCGGTCTCTAAAAAGTTCGCCATCACTGGGCTATCCGGTTGCTTCTGCCCTTTGCGATTGTGGTGACACGCAGACAACAACACATATGTGTGTCTGCCCTTTGCGCTCCGATCAGCGTACACTTTGAGGACTTCACGTCAGCACGACAGAACGCAATGAAGGTTTCTAGATTCTGGGCAAAATCTGTTTAATTTGTACATGTTTTCATCTTGTATTTTATATTTTAAATTGTAAATTATATACAGGTAATCCTCAACTTAAAAACAGTTCATTTAGTGACCAAAGTTACAACAGCACTGAAAAAAAGTGACTGAAGACTGTTTTTCACACAACCATTGCAGTGTCACATGATCAAAATTCGGATACTTAGCAACTGACATAGTTACTAACTTAACAATTGCAGTGATTCACTTAACAACTGTGGCACAAAAGGTCGTAAAATGGGGTCCATTCACTTAACAAATCTTTCACTTAAGCAACAAAAATTTTGGGCTCAACTGTAGTCGTAAGTCATTTTACTTATTTTAATTGTGATGCTTCTGACATGAATAAACAAACTATCCCCGGTTCATCATGAAGATGTGTGACTAGGGTTGATCTAGGGTTAGCATTTCATTCTCACTTTATTGTTCCCAGTTCTGGTCTCTTCCACAATTGTACTTACCGTAATGCAAAAGGCTACAGTTGACTCCTTCTGACTCGGAGACTTGTACAACGTTGCCAGCCTGGAAATAATAAACAAGCAATCATGATTACTTCAATGACACGGACGAATGTTTAGATGGAAGGTTTACAAAGAGTTGAACAACATGAAGCTCACCACATTTCATTGGCAATTATTTGTGTTTATATTGCCTTATTTATAATAATAATAATAATGTTGGAAGGGACCTTGGAGGTCATCAAGTCCAACCCCCTGCTCAGGCAGGCAACCTTATACCATTCTGTGCAAATGCTTGTCCAATTTCATTATTACAGATTCAAAGAATTACACCATTGCTATTAAGTCAGTGAAAGGACATAGTCAATTCAGTGAATGAAGGAAAATATTGTAAAATCAAAAACATGGTTTGTTAATTTTAGCTTTTTTCTTTATATCCTGCCTTTTTATCAATATATAGGTAGTCCTTGTTTAAAGATGCTAATTGGCACAGAAAACTCCATTATAAAGTGAAGCACTTTTATGCAGAAAAACCAGTTCTGGCTATCCTGGTTACTATCGTTAAGTGAGGATCTCACGTGGCTACAATTTTTGACTTCCCGCCAGCTTCCCCATTGACTTTGCTTGTGGGAAGATCACAAGTTGCGATCATGGGAACTACAATGGCAGGTATGAGGTCCAGTGAGGACTACCATTTATTCATCATTATTGTAAGTTTGAATGGTCGCTGAATGAGTGGTCAGTAAACAATGATCTAGACAACTGGAATGGCTCCCATTCATTTTAACAGGCTCGCACAGAGGAAGATAACAGAATAACAGAGTTGGAAAGGACCTTAGAGGTCTTCTAGTCCAACCCTGCTCAAGCAGGCAACCTTATACCATTCTACGCAAATGCTTGTCCAATCTCTTCTTGAAAATCTCCACAACTTCTGGAGGGAGGTTGTCCCACTGGTTAATTGTTCTCACTGTCAGGAAGTTTCTCCTTAGTTCTAGGTTGCTTCTCTCTTTGGTTAGTTTCCATCCGTTGCTTCTTGTCCTGCCTTCAGGGGCTTTGGGGAATAGCTTGACTCCCTCTTCTTTGGGGTGGCCCCTGAGATACTGGAACACTGCTATCATGTCCCCCCTCATCCTTCTCTTCATTAAACTAGACATTCCCAATTCCAGCAACCGTTCTTTATATGTTTTAGCCTCCAGTCCCTTAATTATCTTTGTTGCTCTTCTCTGCTCTCTATTTAAAGTCTCAACATCTTTTTTTACATTGTGGTGTGATCACTGTCGTATTGCAGTGTTCCCCAACCTCAGCAACTTTAAGATATGTGGACTTCAATTCCAATGCTGGGGAATTCTGGGATTTGAAGTCCATATATCTTAAAGCTGCTGAGGCTGAAAAACAGTGCCCTCCTGTCTTAATTTAAAAGACTATAGATATGGACCACAGGTATTTTACAGCTTGTGACAGATGGTCCGACACGAACAGTAAGGAACAGAAAATAGTGGCTGTGTTTGAAAAAAGGGAAATGATTATAGAAACCTGGCCTGCTTTGCAATTCTGCGTTCTTAACTTGACGCCGTATTTCAAGTTCACAATTTTGAACTTCTTAACCGCAGCCGGCATTTTCGAAAACCAGAGAGATGGAAATAAACCTTTTGAAATCATTGCAACTGCACTGAAGTTTTTTTTTTGGGTGTGTGTTCAATCTGAAATCTTAATTCGCTAAAACCCACAGGGAGGGAGGACTTTTGAACTTGCTATACCCCAGGAAAATACTCAGCCTTCCCCTGGGGTAACCTGCCAAGATTCCTGTTAATTATTTTTAGGGCTCTGGATTTCTTTTCTTCTCTCCGTGCTATTCTATTAGAAAGCAAGTAATTACCGCCCAAGGAAGATTATCACACCACATTTCGGTCGCACAGGGAATTCCTTAGAACATTTAAATCGGTGGGTGTACTTGATAGAAATAGCCTTAATCGTGAGATACCCTGTCATGTTTCTAAGAGGCTCTCAAACAGAATTCCACCAGGTGCCCCTCGGATGCAATGGATATCTGTGTTTGAAGGAAGGGACACCCCACCATCTAAATTACGTGACACACTTAAAGCGCTGGGAGAAGAGGGAGTTTAGGTTTTAACACCATAATTGAATCATGGCTAAGGTTACACTGTGTTCCAGCTGTACAACAAAGCGGTACGGCAAGAATCCCCACAGCATTCTGGGGAAAACAATGTTACAAAGGAACAGCTTAACTCGGATTTATTTTCTTAATTGCGAAGCTCCGGTTTTCCACAGGTTTCCCGTTGATATAAAAAGAAAGGCTGCCTTGACTAACACACGGCTGTCTTGCGGTCTCACGCTCTTTTATCTTTAAAATGTGAATGTTTGGATAGGTTTGGTAGCTACTACCTGCTTTAGATAAGGCTGCTGCCCAAAATGGCAAGCTACGTTAAAGGGATAGAACAACAGCCCCTGGAACTGCCTCGCCGCCGAGAACTGATTTATCCTTCGAGTTAAGAAAAGTTGTCATTCGTATTTAAATGATGCTCTTCGTTCTCCTGCATCCAAATCTGATCTTTATGTATTTTGTCCACGGTACCTGTACACCTCAACTTCAATATTACTAAGGAACTGGCTGGTTCTGGCATAAGTAGGCCGATTCTGCCACTTGTCTCTTAAAAGTGCCTTTTTTCTGTTTTATTTTTAGAATATCTGAAGTGGTCTGGAAGTTGAGTCATGGCAACTGGAGTCCTTTTCTAGCTGGTTCGAAAATTTCAAACGATATGCTCGACTCAGTTTTCAGGCTTTCAAGATACACCGAATTATTAGCAAATCACACAAGCTATTCTGTACTACTACATACTAGGCTAGTGTACACAATGGTTGGCTAGTTCGTAGCTCATGTAGCTACTGCAGCTTTTTCCTGTCTAGCTGTTCATAGGCTTTTTTTTTTTGGTGGGGGAAGGGAATTTGAAATAATTTTGAGAACTTTGTTGAAGCGTGTTTTTAGATAAGTATTTAAATTAAAGGCAGGACGTTCATTCCACAGCTGGTGTATGCTACAGGGAGGATGGGAAGAGAAGTAGAAAAGATAACTGAGTGTATCCTTGGTTTTAGTTACAAACTCAACAGCTAATTTTATTGATTGGTATCCATTTTTTAACTCACCTCTGCTTGTTATTCCAGTGCAAAATTAAACGTATGGTGGCTGCATGACCCCAGCTTTCCCCTACAGAAGGAGAAGGGGAAGAAAAGAGGAAGAAAAAAGAATTATTACCAATTATTCTTCAAACATATTTTAAAAGGTACACAGCTGGTACATACTGCAGCTAGGAAGCGCCAGCTGCAAAGAAATAATAAATAAAATTCATGATAGGAAAACTAACAGTTATGAGCTAAGATAAACCCTCCAAGCTTTGAGAAGGTAAGCAGGTTTCCTATGCAAAAGGGAGCACCGTGATACTAAATACTTGCACAGACAGAATGATTGATTGTGATAGAACGATTCATTAAGACATCCCTGCTCCCTTTCTGCCTTGCAGTTGAATGATTGACGTGAATTTTCTTGGAGGCTTTCAGAAAATTGAGTTAGAAATATTTGGGAATAAATAAAAGTGTTTTTTTTTTAAAAAAAAAAAACCTCACAAATACAGAGGAAAATATATGTAGCTTGGGGTTGAATTGTGGAGTCCTTGGTGCTTTCTGAGCTTGGATGTTTTCTTGTAGATGTTTCCCTACCCATCTAAGTAACATCATCAGTGCTAGAAGGGAGTGGTTTTGTGCAGTGAAGAAAGAGAAGGAGGAGGAAAGGGAAGAGGAGAAGGTGGGTGGTGGAGTCCTTGGTGCTTCCTGAGCTGGATTGCTTTCCTGCAGATGTTTCACTGCCCAGCTAGGAAACAGCAGTACTAGAAGGAAGTGGAGTTTCTGGAGAAGGAAAAGGGGAGGAGTGGAAAGGACAGGAGGAGAAGGACAATTGTGGAGTCCTTGTCTGAGCTAGGATGTATTCCTGCAGACATAATAAAAGTAGTAGTAGTAGTAGTAGTAATAATAATAATAATAATAAAGTTGGAAGGGACCTTGGAGGTCATCTAGTCCAACCCCCTGCTCAGGCAGGAAACCCTATACCATTTCGGACAAATGGCTGTCCAGTCTCTTCTTAAAAACCTCCAGTGTTGGAGCATTCACCGCTTCTGGAGGCAGGTTGTTCCACTGGTTAATTGTTCTGTCAGGAAGTTTCTCCTCAGTTCCAGGTTGCTTCTCTCCTTGATTAGTTTCCATCCGTTGCTTCTTGTCCTGCCCTCAGGCACTTTAGCTTGATTCCCTCTTCTTTGGGGCAGCCCCTGAGATACTGGAAGACTGCTATCATGTCCCCCCTGGTCCTTCTCTTCATTAAACCAGACATCCCCAATTCCATAGCAACCATTCCTTATATGTTTTAGCCTCCAGTCCCCTAATCATCTTTGTTGCTCTTCTCTGCACTCTTTCTAGAGTCTCAACTTTTCACTACCTAACTAAGTTAACATCATCAATGCTAGAAGGGAGGGGGGTTGCTCTTAGTCTATACAGAGTTGCTCCCCCTGCCAGTCTTGGTGGGGACGCACCGAGGATTTTGCCTCACAAAAAAGGTACTCCTGAATGAAATAACACGGTCTGCTTAGCCCAGTCAGGCAAATATTTATCAATTTTATTTATTTATTCTTTCAATATCTATAGCCACCCATCTCGAGACAATACCTGAAAGTGTCATGGTTCCAACAGATGAAACTCTTCAAAGAACTTCGAGGCATTGTTTACCTTAAAGAATCTTTATTTGAGAAGCACAGCATCGGCACTAACACCGTCGAAGCCCAAAACTGGATTCCCCTCCCCTTGAGCACCTAGTATCAAAGCACAATTCCCTCCTCCAGTTAACGGTCATAAATCACATTCTCCAATTGGTTTGAAATGCAGGCTTTCCCTCCAGTTCTCCAGCCCGCCAATTCTTATCATCTCTTATTTCAATCACCTTGGTTCTCACACTAGGTCCAGTATTGTTAGGTCTAGCTGAACTCTCATGCACATTCCTCCCCCCCCCCCCGCATCATCTAACTCTAGCTCTAACTCTAAGAGTAAAACACAAGAAGAAAAGGGTTGCATCTCCATCTGTTGTCAAAGCAAAAACCTCCCATGTTAGCAGCGTTGACGGAAAGTTTTTCATTTGTTCGTGAGCTCTAAACCAAACCTTGCCTCGGATAGAGAAACCTTCTTCCCCAGTCTTGTCTAAATAAAGAACAAAGGCGGCCAAAGTGCTCGTGAGGCTGGGGCGTCTGTGATTTATATGCAACACCTCTGGCAGCCAAGGCTACCGATAGCCTTTCTCTCCTTTTAAGCAGGACAGTCCTCCTTTATTCACCACTTTTCCCTTATCTTTACAACTCTCCAGACTCTGCATCTGGAAATATAACGCAGCCATTCCTGGAATGGTTCTCTTCTACAGTAGGCTTCAGCTTCAGGAGCCGAAGGTTTCTTTGCTACCTTTGACGATCCATGCTCAAACAGCACTTCCCTACTGCAATCTGCTTTTTGTTTTTTTTTGCTTATTCATTTATTTATATCCCACCTTTATTATTTTTTATAACTAACTAACAAGGTGCTGAACATGCCTAATATTTCTTCCTCCTCCTATGTTCTCCATAATATCCCTGTGAGGTGAGTTGGGCTGAGAGACAGGGACTGGCCTTAGGTCACCCAGCCAGCTTTCATGCAAAGGTGGGTTTAGAACTCAGCGTCTCCTGATGATTGGCCCAAAGTCATCCAGCTGGCTTTCAGGTCTAAGGCGGGACTAGAACTCTTGAGTCTCCTGGTGATTGGCCCAAAGTCATCCAGCTGGCTTTCAGGTCTAAGGCGGGACTAGAACTCTGAGTCTCCTGGTGATTGGTCCAAAGTCATCCAGCTGGCTTTCAGGTCTACGGCGGGACTAGAACTCTTGAGTCTCCTGGTGATTGGCCCAAAGTCATCCAGCTGGCTTTCAGGTCTACGGCGGGACTAGAACTCTTCAGTCTCCTGATGATTGGTCCAAAGTCATCCAGCTGGCTTTCAGGTCTAAGGCGGGACTAGAACTCTTGAGTCTCCTGGTGATTGGCCCAAAGTCATCCAGCTGGCTTTCAGGTCTAAGGCGGGACTAGAACTCTTGAGTCTCCTGGTGATTGGCCCAAAGTCATCCAGCTGGCTTTCAGGTCTAAGGCGGGACTAGAACTCTGAGTCTCCTGGTGATTGGCCCAAAGTCATCCAGCTGGCTTTCAGGTCTAAGGCGGGACTAGAACTCTGAGTCTCCTGGTGATTGGTCCAAACTCATCCAGCTGGCTTTCAGGTCTAAGGCGGGACTAGAACTCTGAGTCTCCTGGTGATTGGTCCAAAGTCATCCAGCTGGCTTTCAGGTCTAAGGCGGGACTAGAACTCTGAGTCTCCTGGTGATTGGTCCAAACTCATCCAGCTGGCTTTCAGGTCTAAGGCGGGACTAGAACTCTGAGTCTCCTGGTGATTGGTCCAAAGTCATCCAGCTGGCTTTCAGGTCTAAGGCGGGACTAGAACTCTGAGTCTCCGGGTGATTGGCCCAAAGTCATCCAGCTGGCTTTCAGGTCTAAGGCAGGACTAGAACTCTTCAGTCTCCTGATGATTGGTCCAAAGTCATCCAGCTGGCTTTCAGGTCTAAGGCGGGACTAGAACTCTGAGTCTCCTGGTGATTGGTCCAAAGTCATCCAGCTGGCTAGCTTTCAGGTCTAAGGCGGGACTAGAACTCTTCAGTCTCTGGTGATTGGTCCAAAGCTCATCCAGCTGGCTTTCAGTCTAAGGGGGACTAGAACTCTGAGTGCGGGTCATCCAGCTGCTCAGGTCTGGTCTAGAACTATGAGTCCGGGTGATTGGCCCAAAGTCATCCAGCTGGCTTTCAGTCTAAGGCGGGACTAGAACTCTGAGTCTCCGGTGATTGATTGGCCCAAGTCATCCAGCTGGCTTTCAGGTCTAAGGCGGGACTAGAACTCTGAGTCTCCGGGTGATTGGCCCAAAGTCATTCAGCTGGCTTTCAGGTCTAAGGCGGGACTAGAACTCTTGAGTCTCCTAGTGATTGGTCCAAAGTCATCCAGCTGGCTTTCAGGTCTAAGGCGGGACTAGAACTCTGAGTCTCCTGGTGATTGGCCCAAAGTCATCCAGCTGGCTTTCAGGTCTAAGGCGGGACTAGAACTCTTGAGTCTCCTGGTGATTGGTCCAAAGTCACCAAAACCAGCTTTCATAGCTAAAGCAGAACTAGAACTCACATTCTCAAGGTTTTTAACCAGGTGCCTTAACCACTAGACCAAATTATCTGAAACTGTCACAAGATGTTCCACAAGCACCTTCATTATTCCTTGCCTTGTCACTCGAAGAAATCTCCAGCTTTAGATCCATGCAGAGATGGGAGGTCTGAGGGGACAGGCAGGGCCAGAAAAGCTATAGGGACATGCCTATAAGTTACTAGAGGTTGAGCCTGACTCAGAGATTTTACTGCTTACCTCTTCTCAGAAGTCCATGGGAAGTAACAGTTGCATAGCTGTATCATGATAAAATTATTAAAGATGGGATAAAAATATAATCAAATGAATGAAAGAATGGAAAAAGGAGATGATGGTTTTTCCCCCCCAACAGATGGAAACTAATCAAGGAGAGAAGCAACCTAGAACTAAGGAGAAACTTCCTGACAGAACAATTAACCAGTGGAACAACCTGCCTCCAGAAGCGGTGAATGCTCCAACACTGGAGGTTTTTAAGAAGAGACTGGACAGCCATTTGTCCGAAATGGTATAGGGTTTCCTGCCTGAGCAGGGGGTTGGACTAGAAGACCTCCAAGCTCCCTTCCAACTTTATTATTATTATTATTAATCATCGCACAATCAGCCAGATGTTCAGACTGGATTTGGCATTTTTGTCTACCTATCGAGTCCTTACCAAGGACCTGGGATAGGCAGATGTGGATATTTGATGGTATTACATTACTACTACTACTACTACTACTACTATTATTATTATCCCTCTCTACTCTGTTCAAGATTATGCTATGGGGGTGGCGGTGGTAAATGCATAAAACCTGTTTTTTATGATGCTTGTAAGCCGTCCAAAGTTGCTTGATAGTGAAACAGGCAGCATATTAAAGAATTCCGACTGGTGGGGTCCAGGAAGAGGGACTTCCCTTCCGTTGCTCCTACCTTGTGGAATGCTCTCCCCTTGGAGGTGAGGGAGATCCCCTCTTTCCTGGCCTTCTGAAAAGGAGTTAAAAGACAGGACTCTGCGGCCTCATGTGGGGAGCATGAAGCCATGGGGCTGGTTATTCCCTCTGAAAGCTCTCCCTTTGCTTTTTAACTAATTTTAATCTCTTGCCCCCTAATTCTTTTCAACTTACATGTACTGTTTTATATTTTAACATTTTATCATGCACTGCCCAGAGTCCCTCATTGAGGAAGACGGGCGGTACAGAAATGCAATCAATCCATCAACTGATCAATATTTCAAAAACGGAATAACGGAGTTGGAAGGGACCTTGGAGGTCTTCTAGTCCAACCCTCTGCTTAAGCAGGAGACCCTAAACCATTTCAGACAAATAGCTGTCCAGTCTCTTCTTAAAAACCTCCAGCATAGGAACACCCATAATTTCTGAAGGCAAATTGCTCCACTGGTTGATTCTTCTCACTGTCAGGAAATTTTTCCTTAGTTCTAGGTTGCTTCTCTCCTTGACTAGATTCCATCCATTGCTTCTTGTCCAGCCTTCAGGTGCTTTGGAGAATAGCTTGACTCCCTCTTCTTTGGGGCAGCCCCTGAGATATTGGAACGCTGCTATCATGTCACCCCCTAGTCCTTCTCTTCATTAAACTAGACATGCCCAATTCCAGCAACCGTTCCTTGTATGTTTTAGCCTCCAGTCCCCTGATCATCTTTGTTGCTCTTCTCTGCACTCTTTCTAGAGTCTCAACATCTTTTTTATATCGTGGCGACCAAAACTGGATGCAGTATTCCAAGTGTGGCCTTACTTTATAAAATGGTATTAACACTTCACGTGATCTTGAACATACCTGCTTCTAAGTTAATATGGGGAAGGGGTGCACCAGGGCTCCTTCTTTAAAAGACCTCATATGAAAGCAAGGGCTTGTACTGTTTCTGGGTTAAATTGTGCCTCTATAAAAGCCCAACGGAGAAATCCCAACCTAACCAAATTCTCCACTGATTTCTCTTTGCAAAGGGGACTAAATCCTTGTATGTGCTTTGCCTTCGAGATGTTTAATTACTTAGGAAAGTGGAGCAGACCTTAGCAATCTTGTCAGGCTTCTTCCTGTTTCTCTCCCCCCCCCCCTCTGTAATACAGAACTTTCCTGTGAAAGGATTTGAATGCAATCATTTAAAAGCCAAGGCCAGAGCCAAAGAACAATAAAGGCACAAACAAAATGGAATGCAGCTCCTGAGAAACTGGGGTGGCTTTTGAAGGAAAGAAACTTAATTATTCTTGCTGAGGTTTGACCATGTCATTTCATTTCCAGACAGATTTATCGAGCCTGTCTCTCAACCCCGTTCTAGACACGGCTGCTGTGTAGGCAGAAGATGGGTTGGATTTTAAAGCAGCCATTGAAGGGAAATGCCGAGAGCTAGCTCGCCCCGATTTGTCTCAAAGCTGCTCCAGAAGCATAAAATTGGGCATCTGCTGGCCTCTAGCAAGTACGCCGCAAACTCTACCCACTTCTTCATTATCACACCCAGAGGGAGAAGCGTTATCATTCTAATGGGAGAATTCTCAAAATGAAATGTCTAGACTCCGGTGGCACGTTGCCAGGTCTCATCACCAGGCTGGCATGAGATTTAACATTTGCGAGCTGAGATTAGCGTGCGAATTATGAATACCGTTTCCATTTTCAAACCAGCCGGTGGAAGGGAAACTGTTTGATACTCCGTGGCAAAATGCAGGGCTTCTAAGCGACCCTGGGAGATTAATATCTGATCTCATTGCTAAGAAATATCAAGTAAAAGCCATCTCCAGGATAAGCCCAACTCGGGAGTTCGGCTTTGTTAAAGACAGATTTGTTAACAAAGCCCTTAACCTAATTCTTATAACGCTTGGTAGATTCCCCTCTGCTTTTATCTGTAGGGCTTTCTAAAGGAACGCATAAAGCAAAATGAAAACAGAAAAACAAGCAAGCTATAATAATCATTATGGTCTGCGGTCACTTTTATGGAATAAACAATTTCTAAAGACCTTTTCACGAATAAAATAAAATGGAGGGAGGAGAGGGAACAGTGGATTTGTTGATGCTGCCACTGATAACAAACTCTGCCCTACTTGGAAGTAATTTGAAAAAGAGATGATGTGAGAGAAAGCAAAACCAGGTTCCTTTTAATGTACAACTTCTTTTTGACACATTAAGAAAACCAAGATCATGGCATCCGGCCCTCTCAATTCCTGGCAAATAGATGGGGAAGAAATGGAAGTAGTGACAGATTTCATCTTCCTGGGCTCCAAGATCACCGCAGATGGGGACTGCAGCCAAGAAATTAAAAGACGCTTGCTCCTGGGGAGGAAAGCTATGGCAAATCTAGACAGCATACTAAAAAGCAGAGACGTCACCCTGCCAACAAAAGTGCGTATAGTCAAGGCCATGGTTTTCCCAGTTGCAATGTATGGCTGTGAAAGTTGGACCATAAGAAAGGCTGAGCGCCAAAGAATTGAGGCCTTTGAACTATGGTGCTGGAGAAGACTCCTGCGAGTCCCTTGGACTGCAAGGCGATCAAACTGGTCAGTCCGAGAGGAGATCAACCCTGACTGCTCTTTAGAAGGCCAGATCCTGAAGTTGAGACTCAAGGACTTTGGCCACCTAATGAGAAGGAAGGACTCACTGGAGAAGAGCCTGATGCTGGGAAAGATGGAGGGCAATAGAAGAAGGGGACGACAGAGAATGAGGTGGCTGGATGGAGTCACTGAAGCAGTAGGCCTGAGCTTAAATGGACTCCAGAAGGTGGTAGAGGACAGGAAGGCCTGGAGGAACCTTGTCCATGGGGTCGCGATGGGTCGGACACAACTTCGCAACTAACAACAATAACAACAAAAAGCCTTGCTAAAAAAGTCTAAAAATATCAGAAATATTTATTAATAACTGGAATGCTGTAAAAGCGGAGAGCCTGTTTGGTGTAGTGGTTAAGGTGTTAGAAATCAGGTGATGGTGAATTCTAGCCCCGCATTAGCCCTGAAAGCTGGCTGGGTGACTGGGCCAATCACCAGGAGACCGCGAGCTCTAGTCCCGTCTTAGGCATGAAAGCCAACTCTGGGATTTTGAGCCAGTTGCTCACTCTCAGCCCAACCCACCTCACAGGGTGGTTGTGGTGGGAAAAACAGGAGGAGAAATGTATTAGGTATGCTCGCTGCTTTGACTTACTTATCAAGTAATAAAGGTGGGATTAAAATCTAATAAATCAATAAAGCAAGCAAGTTACAAAATTGGTGGAACAACATGTATTCCCAATTTGATCATGGTGCTTTCAAAGCATCTTACAGGTCTTAAAGCAATCCAAGAAAAATGACATAATACATCCTACAAGCTCCTAAGTCTTTTTTTTTTTTTTTTTTGGGGGGGGGGTGCTGACCAAACATTCTGGGCCATAATAATAATAATAATAATAATAATAATAATAATAATAATAATAATAATAATAATAATAATAATAAAAGTTGGAAGGGACCTTGGAGGTCATCAAGTCCAACCCCCTGCTCAGGCAGGAAATCCTATACCATTTCGGACAAATGGCTGTCCAGTCTCTTCTTAAAAACTTCCAGTGTTGGAGCATTCACAACTTCTGGAGGCAAGCAGTTCCACTGGTTAATTGTTCTATCTGTCAGGAAATTCCTCCTTAGTTCTAGGTTGCTTCTCTCCTTGATTAGTTTCCATCCGTTGCTTCTTGTCCTGCCTTCAGTTGCTCTGGAGAACAGCTTGACTCCCTCTTCTTTGGGGCAGCCCCTCAGATACTGGAACACTGCTATCGTGTCCCCCCTCGTCCTTCTCTTCATTAAACTAGTCATACCCAATTCCAGCACCGTTCTTCATATGTTTTAGCCTCCAGTCCCCTGATCATCTTTGTTGCTCTTCTCTGTACTCTTTCTAGAGTCTCAACATCTTTTTTACATCGTGGTGACCAAAACTGGATGCAGTATTCCAAGTGTGGCCTTACCAAGGCATTGTAAAGTGGTATTAATACTTCACATGATCTTGATTCTATCCCTGTTAATGCAGCCCAGCACTGTGTTGGCTTTTTGGCAGCTGCAGCACACGGCTGGCTCATATTAAGTGATTGTCCATAGGACTCCGAGATCCCTCTCACAGTTACTGCTATTGAGCAAGGTACCCCCTATACTATACCTGTACATTTGGTTTTTCTTGCCTAAATGTAGAACCTTGCTTTTTTCACCATTGAATTTCATTTTGTTAGATAGCGCCCAGTGTTCAAGTCTGTCCAGGTCCTCCTGTATCTTAAGCCTGTCTTCTGGAGTGTTGGCTATTCCTGCCAGCTTGATGTCGTCTGCAAATTTGATGAGTTCCCCATCTATCCCCTCGTCCAAATCGTTGATGAAGATGTTGAAGAGCACTGGGCCCAGAACAGAGCCCTGGGGCACCCCACTGCACACTTCCCTCCATGTAGATGCGGTTCCATTGAGGACCACAATCCTCTTCAATCTTGATGGCTGAAACTGACCGGCTTCAACTTCAAAGAGATTTTGAGGAACCATGATTTGCAAAGTCAATGGGAAAGCCAGGTTCACTTAACAGCTGTATTACTAACTTAACAGCTGCAGGGATTCACTTCACCCCCGTGGCAAGAAAGGTCGTAGAATGGGACAAAACTCACTTGACAAATGTTTCACTTAGCAGCGGAACTTTTGGCCTCCATTGTGGTCATAAGTCAAGGACTATTGGTGGTCTCCCGCTCAGCTTTAAGAAAGGAGACAATTGGATAATAGTTGGAATCCAAGGGCACCTGCACTTATTCACCCAGAGTCCAAACAGGGCAAATGAGAGAGAGGGAGAGAAAAGAAGAAGAAGAGGAAGGAGGAGGAGGGGGGGGGAAATGGATGGATGGACAGACAGATGGATGGATAGATGGATAGAGATGAGAGAATGATAGAGATGATAAATGAGAGGGGAGAGGGAGAGGGAGGGAGAGAGAGAAAAGAAGGAGGAGGAGGGGGGGATGGATGGATGGACAGATGGACGGATAGATGGGATAGAGATGAGAGAATGATAAATGAGAGGGGGAGAGGGAGGGAAAGAAGAGGAGGGGGGATGGATGGATGGACAGACAGATGGATAGAAATGAGAGATGAGAGAATGATAGAGATGATAAATGAGGGGGAGAGGGAGAGAGAGAGAGAAAGAGATGGAGAGGGAGGGAGAGAAAAGAAGGAGGAGGAGGGGGGATGGATGGATGGACGGACAGATGGATAGAGATGAGAGAATGATAGAGATGATAAATGAGAGGGGGAGAGGGGGAGGGAGAGAGAGGGAGGGAAAGAAAAGGAGGAGGGGGGATGGATGGATGGACAGACAGATGGACAGAAGTGAGAGATGAGAGAATGATAGAGATGATAAATGAGAAGGGGAGAGGGAGAGGGAGGGAGAGAGAGAAAAGAAGGAGGAGGAGGAGGGGGGATGGATGGATGGACGGATAGAGATGAGAGAATGATAAGAGATGATAAATGAGAGGGGGAGAGGGGGAGGGAGAGAGAGAGGGAGGGAAAGAAAAGGAGGAGGGGGGGATGGATGGATGGACAGACAGATGGACAGAAGTGAGAGATGAGAGAATGATAAAGATGATAAATAGAGGAGAGGGAGGGGGAGGGAGGGAGAGACTCCAATCTAGAGGAATTCTCTGTTGCTTGCTGGAGATTATTGTCTTTCCCTCAACTGTTCCAAGAACAGAGAGGAAAGTACTGACTGGCAGCTGAGGGAGCAGATGGCCACCCTCGGGGAGCTGGACCCAGCCCACGGATCGCCAGTTGCCGACCCTTAAATCGATTAGCTTTCATTTGCTTTGCAGTCTGATTGTCTGCCAAAAAGACATGTAAGACCGCAGGGGAAGGCAGGGCAGGAGACAATCGGTCAGCGTTTGAAAGCAAAGGTATTTTTTTAAAAATTATTATTATTATTGTTTATCTGCCTGCGCACTTCCAATCCGGCGTCCTCCAAGGGCCGCGCTTTTGATTCTCTCCAATTTATCTGGCATCTCTGCCAAGCGGATGAACTGCTGAACACACATTAAGGGCGCTGCGCCTTTGCACAGCTGCCCCCTGCCCCGACCATCAAGGGAGCCGTTATGTGATTCAGAGGCAGAAGGAATGCAGGGAGCTATTTTAAAAGCATCGCTCTTCGGTCATCCACCTAAGGCGGCTTTAACCCAGATCTTTGCCCTCTTGGGGGGGGGGGGGAGAGAAGAATGAATCTGGACCTCTTCTAATCGAAGTGAAGGAGCCCCTTTTAAAATTGCCAGAAAAGCAGAATCTCCGATGATAAAAGCTCAGGCTGCTGTAAACACGAGAGTTTAAATACAACACAGGTAGTCCTGGTGCTGGAGAAGACTCCTGCGAGTCCCCTGGACTGCAAGGCCATCAAACCGGTCAGCCCTAGAGGAGATCAACCCCGACTGCTCTTTAGAAGGCCAGATCCTGAAGTTGAAACTCAAGTACTTTGGCCACCTAATGAGAAGGAAGGACTCACTGGAGAAGAGCCTGATGCTGGGAAAGATGGAGGGCAATAGAAGAAGGGGACGACAGAGAACGAGGTGGCTGGATGGAGTCACTGAAGCAGGAGGCGTCAGCTTAAATGGACTCCAGAAGATGGTAGAGGACAGGAAGGCCTGGAGGAACGTTGTCCATGGGGTCGCGATGGGTCGGACACGACTTCACAACTAACAAGTCCTTGACTTACAAAAGTTCGTTTAGTGACAGTTCAAAGTTACAACGGCACTGGAAAAAAAGTGACATTTTTCACACTAATGACCGTTGCAGCATCCTCAGGGTCGTGGGATTTACATCTGGATGCTTGACAACTGACTCACATATACGACGGCTGCAAGTGTCCCGAGGTCATGCAATTCCTTTTCGCAACCTTCTGACAAGCAAAGTCAACGGGGGAACCAGATTCCCTTAACAACTGTGTTGCTCATTTAAGAACGGCGGTGATTCACTTCACACAGAAGTCGTCAAATGAGGCAAAACTTCACTTAACAAATTTCTCACTTGGCGACATAAATTTAGAGCTCAATTGTGGTCGTTAAGTTGAGGACTATCTGTATACGTTCCGGCAATGTCACATAACAGAGAAAAGCAGTCAAGACACATAAGAATTACTTTCAAAGGCTGAGGGGAGGGGTGAGGGAGAAAAAACCGAGCAAAGAATTGTAACATGGATGCCACCCAAATCATCATTTTGAGATGATCGACCGATGCGACAGGAAAGATTTTCTGTCTACAACTTCAACACATTTGCATTGGAAGATCTGCTGCAGTACGGGCTGTTCTCAGAAAACTAAACCGTGTCAGATCTGGCTAGAACTGGGATGGAAGCACATCAGGGAATCACAGGCTATAAGCTAAACAAATCCCAAACAACCTGAAATAAAGCAATGGCAAACCACCCGAAGAGCTGCCAAGAAAATTAAATGGATGTGTTCAGGAAGTCCCCAGCAGTCAAGTTCACCTCAAAGGACACTTTACTTAAAAATAAAGAGAGATTTGCTTGGCAGGAAGCAGTGGAAAAAAAAAAGAAGAAGAAGTGCTCTCTGTAAATCTTTTATTTGGGCTCTGTTTGGCTTCCCCAGTTCTTTAACTCCAAGTTTTGATTCAGCAGATCTCATTTCAGCAAAGAAAATTCTTCGTATTTTATTACCTTCAGTATCTTTACCTCTCCTACGGGGGAGATGGGCGGCATATAAATTTAATGAACAAATAAAGACTCTTCAACCAGAGTACATCTGTCATGGAATGGGTGGAGGAGCTTGGGAAATGAGGAGAAGAGAAGTTGGCTAGTAAACAATCAATGATTGCTCTTATCATTTCAAGGCGAGGGAATTGTAATTTATTTCTGAGATCTCGGACACTGGTCAATTTGGTCTTCCTAAGTTGCCCCTTTAGTATTTCTAGAGATGTTTTCATATCAAGAATGCCCCATATTAAGTTAGCAGCTCCACAGTTAAAATTGATTATTTCTGTAGTTCCTGCGATGACAACAATTTCTGAAATTCTCTTTGTCTTTGGCTACAAAAATAACTAAGAGTCTCGGGACAACTTAAAACTAGCCAATATATTATTACATCAGCTTTTAAGGACTAAAATAACAAGAGATGGAAAGGATCTTGGAGGTCTTCTACTCCAACCCCTTGCTCAAGCAGGAGACCCCATATCATTTCAGATAAGTGACTGCCCAGTCTCTTCTTGAAAGCCTCCAGTGATGGAGCACCCACAACGTCTGAAGGCAAGCTGCTCCACTGATTAATTGTCCTCACTGTTAGGAAGTTTCTCCTTAATTCCAGGTTGATTCTCTCCTTGATTAGTTTCCATCCATTGCTTTTTGTCTTGCCTTCTGGTGCTTTGGAAAATAGGTTGACCCCCTCTTTTTTGTAGGGGTCAACCTATTTTCCAAAGCACCAGAAGGCAAGACAAGGAACAATGGAAACAATGAATGGACTACAGGCAGTAGATGCACTCACAGCTAAGGCCATGGCAAAACAGAGTTATAAAGCATGGGACTCCTAGTCCCGATAAAACGTTCTCTGTATGAATAGACCTTCAGAGAGAATTCTTTGGAAAACAAGACTGACCATCACTGTACTTTTTGTTCCCAAGGGAGAAAGTGAAATGTAAGTAGAGGAGGGGGGAAAAAATCTCCTCTAACAGGAAGTAAAAATGCTTACCTAAGGCAGGTACCAAAGAGGAACGACTTTGTTCAAAGCGTGTGGTCATCTGATTGGTCAACACTACCTGAAAGAAGCAAAAAAAAAAAGGAGAGAATTTACATCAAATATAGGTAGTCCCAAACTTACAACCATTCAGTGACCGTTCAGTTACAATGGCACCGAAAAAAAGTGACTTATGACAGTTTTTACACACTTACAACCATTGTATCTTCATGGTCACATGGTCAAAATTTAGATGCTTGGCAACTCCTATTTATGACCGTTTTACCATCCTGGGGTCACCTGATCAACTTTTGTGACTTTCTGATAAGCAAAGTCAATGGGGAAGCCAAGATTCACTTAACAACCGTGTTATTAACTGAACAACTGCAGTGATTCAACTTAACAACTGGCCTCAACTCCCAGGATTCCCCAGCCAGCATGGGAGTTGAGGTCCACAGGATGAGAAACACTAGCTTAGACTATAACAGCCCTTGTCACTGATTGCTGGTCATGCTAAGTTATGAAGTTGGATCCCATCAAAGTTGTCACAAAGAAGAGGGAGTCAAGTTATTCTCCAAAGCACCTGAAGGCAGGACAAGAAACAATTGATGGAAACTAATCAAGGAAAGAAGCAACCTGGAACTAAGGAGAAATTTCCTGACAGTGAGAACAATTAACCAGTGGAACAACCTGCCTCCAGAAGCTGTGAATGCTCCAACACTGGAAGTTTTTAAGAAGAGACTGGACAGCCATTTGTCTGAAATGCTATAGGGTTTCCTGCCTGAGCAGGGGGTTGGGCTAGGTGACCTCCAAGGTCCCTTCCAACTTTATTACTATAACTTTTGGAGAGCCACAACTTCCCCACCTCTGCCACAAGTAGATATGGTGTGGCCACTTTCCCTAATAATAATGATAGCAATAGCACTTGAGACTTATGTACCGCTTCCCAGTGCTCTACTACAGCCCTCTCTAAGTGGTTTACAGAGTCAGCCTATGACCCCCAACAATCTGGGTCCTCATTTTACCGACCTCGGAAGGACGAAAGGCTGAGTCAACCTTGCGCCGGTGAGGCTCAAACTCCTTGACAGTGAGCTGAACTCGCCTGCAATACTGCATTCTAACCGCTGCGCCGCCCCCAGACTTAACAATTGTCATTAAGAAAGACAAGAAGTCTGGGTAGTGGACCTGGAGACAGGCGAGTAGAAGAGAAAGAACTGGAGAAGGTAACAAAATGCAAAGAGCTGCAAGCAGAAATAGAGCCACTGTGGCAAAAGAGAGCAAAGGCAGTGCCACTAGTAGTAAGTGCCTTGGGTGCAATACCAAAAAAAAAAAAAATGGTGGAGAGAATTCTAGGGGTTAAAGGAGGTGGTGGGAACAATCCCACTAGTTTTCTGTCTGAGACATTTGATCATCTGAATCTTGACTTGTTCATCGTTGCCAACATTTAGCAAGCAGACCTCCGTCCTTGTACCAAAAGACTGCCATTTTTGAGTTATCTTAGCAGTACAAAAGGTGCCCATCAAGCCCCCTATGTTGGTCTACCTGAGTCAGTAACTCAAAACAGGACCTACGAAGGATTTGTTCATCCAGCACATTATCTAAAGAATCCGATGTCAGCGTCCAGTGCAGAATAACAGAATTGGAAGGGACCTTAGAGGTCTTCCAGTCCAACCCCCTGCTCAGGCAGGAAACCCTATACTATTTTAGACAAATGATTGTCCATTCTCTTCTTAAAAACTTCCAGTGATGTAGTACCCACAGCTTCTGGAGGCAGGTTGTTCTACTGGTTAATTGTCTTCACTGTCAGGAACTTTCTCCTTAATTCCAGGTTGCTTCTCTCCTTGCTTAGTTTCCATCCATTGCTTCTTGTCCTCCTTTGGGTGCTTGGGAAAACGAATTGAGCCCCTCCTCTTTGTGGCAGCCCCTCAAATACTGGAATGTGTTAAACTGGGGTGCAGATCGATTAAACTGGGGTGCCTCTGAGTATTCTTAGCTGGGGGTATTGCTGTAATGTACTACGTGAGGCTTCCCATTGGTATTTTGTTTAGCCAGCTTGGGAAGCAAGATTTTAGGCTCACAGACTGATCCACTAGGGCTGTCCTGTGTTGTCTTCTAACACTATCTGAGTAAAAAACACATGGACAGGCTTATTTTTAGCAGCCCGGCAATAAAAAAGAAATCCCAGCGTACATACAGAATCACGGCTTAAAGAGGAACTATGTTACCTGGAAACAGGAAATAAGTAACATTCCAGAATGTGCCTAAGCAGATTCATTCTGGAACAATCCTTTCTAACCTGGGTAGGCTGAAAAAAGCCCACCTATAAATAGCTGTAGCTCAAGCCTGTCATCCGTTGGCAGGAAGCCAGCTAGGACTGCAGCACCTCCAGGCAGAGGTCAAAGGATGCAACAACAAAGGAGAGGAAAGGCAGTTTACGAAGGAATTTCTTCCACACTGTCTCTCAGCAAGACTTGTTTTCTCTTTACAGGATTCTGTCTGTCTGTCTATTATCTGTCTGTCCGTCTGTCTATCTCAAAGGTGCTTTTCCAAAAGGCAACTGGGCTTTCTTTATTTTTCCTTGAAGATGCTTCTCTTCTCATCCAAGAAGCTTCTTCAGTTCTATCTACCTATCTAGCCGTTTTAGGCTAGATAAATAATAATAATAATAATAATAATAATAATAATAATAATAATAATAATAATAATAATAATAATAATAATAATAATAATAATAATAATAATAATAATAATAATAATAATAAAGTTGGAAGGGATCTTGGAGGTCTTCTAGTCTAACCCCCTGCTCAGGCAGGAAACCCTATACCATTTCGGACAAATGACTGTCCAGTCTCTTCTTAAAAACTTCCAGTGTTGGAGCATTCACCACTTCTGGAGGCAGGTTGTTCCACTGGTTAATTGTTCTAACTGTCAGGAAGTTTCTCCTCAGTTCCAGGTTGCTTCTTTCCTTGACTAGTTTCCATCCATTACTTCTTGTCCTGCCCTCAGGCGCCTTGGAGAATAGCTTGACTCCCTCTTCTTTGTGGCAGGTATATATAGGTAGGTATATATATATATATAGGTATAGCTATAGGTATAGCTATATATAGTATAGCTATAGGTATAGCTATATATATATATATATATATATATATATATATATATATATATATATATATATATGTGTGTGTGTGTGTGTATATATATATATATATATATATATATATATATATATATATATATATATATATATATATATGTATATATATGTATATATGTATATATATATGTATATATATATAGCTATACCTATATATAGGTATAGATAGGTATATATATATATATAGCTATACCTATATATAGGTATAGATAGGTATATATAGGTATATATGTGTGTGTGTGTGTGTGTGTGTGTGTATATATATATATATATACCTATATATAGGTATAGATAGGTATATATACACCCAATACTCTTCCTCTTCTTCCTATTTTCCCCACAACAACAACAACCTGGTGAGTTGGGTTGGGCTGAGAGTGCGTGACTGGCCCAATCAATAGCATTTAGACTTGTATACCACTTCATAGTGCTTTACAGCTCTATGGGGCTTACAGAGTCAGCATCTTGCCCCCCAACAATCTGGGTCCTCATTTTACCCACCTCGGAAGGATGGACGGCTGAGTCAACCTTGAGCCGGTCAGGATCGAACTCCTGGCTGTGGGCAGAGTCGGCCTACAATACCACATTTCTTACCACAGCGTCTCCATGGCTCTTCTAGAACTCTCAATCTTCTGGTGATTGGCCCAAAGTCACCCAGCTGGCTTTCATGCCAAAGGTGGGACTAGAACTCACCATCTCCTGGTGATTGACCCAAAGTCAACCAGCTGGCTTTCATGCCTGGCAGGACTAGAACTTACTATATCCTGGCTTCTAGCCTGGTGCTTTAACCACTAGACCAGGGGTAGGCAACCTTGGCTCTTTTATGACTCGCATGGCTGGCTCAGGAATTCTGGGAGTTGAAGTCCACGAGTCATAAAAGAGCCAAGGTTGCCTATCCCTGCACTAGACCAAACTGGCATTTATATTTATAAAAAAAATACGGTGACAATCAAAAGGCAGGAAATCCTTAACCCACTTGAAACTCATACAAGATGAGATTTATAAGAACAAAGGAATAGCTGGATTCTCGTATGTCAAGCTAGCGTTTGTTGAATCATACTCTGTTGAATAAATAACTGGTTTCAGATAATATATTAAGCTAGAAATTATGGTTTAACAGCCACAATTGACAGATTTATAGAACACGTCAAAAAATACACCACAGTGTGTTGCATTGAATTTTCTGTCCAATGTTTAGTTCACTACTTCGAGTGTCGCAAAGTTATACAGGTAGTCCTCGACTTACCACGGTTCGTTTAGTGACCGGTTGAAGTTACAGCGGCACTGAAAAAAGCGATTTATGACCGTTTTTCACACATGCAACCACTGCAGTGTCCCCCAGGGTCATGTGATCAACATTCAGACACTTGGCATCTGACTCCTATTTATGACCGGTGTAGCGTCCCGGGGTCACGTGATTCCCCTTTGGCGACCTTTGCAACGGGGAAGCCAGATTCACTTAACAACCGGCTTACTAATTTAACAAATGCAGTGATGCACTTAACAACTGTGGCAAGAAAGGTCACAAAACGGGTCAAAATTCACTAAACGAATGTTTCACTTAGCAACGGAAATGTTATGGCTCAATTGTGGCCATAAACCGAGGACCATTTATCGACTTAGCCACGTATCTCCATTCTTCCTCAGACTCACAGCTAAGGTACGGTCATTTGCGATGCGTATCAACTGTTGGGCCAGGCCGTTCAAAAGTCTTGTTCGCAGCGACAGATCTTCGAAGTCATGGCGGAAAGGAAAGGCGATTCCATCAATCACAATCAACTGCACCTAAGGGTCAGATAGAAAACAGAGAGAGCTTCATTTCCACGGAAATCCGTCTCAGAAAAGCTGGGATGCCTGTAAATAAGTTATTCTCTCTCTCTCTCTCTCTCTCTCTCTCCTCCCTCCCCCCCCCCCTCTCCTCTCTCTCAAGGGATCCCTCACTATTAACCAAAGGGCTACTTGACATTTTATGGTTGAGGGAAATTAAGTATAGATCATTTGAGTGGTTATTCTATTTGCAGAATTTCAAGTTATAAAACCATGATGAAGCTCACAGGAAATGGCTGCAGTTTTTTCTCCATCAGATGTTAAAAAAAAAACAAAAAAAAAAACACCCAAGAACAGTAGCATCTTAAATGAGCCTCCCACGATTCTCAGATGTTCTGACTGTTATTGTGCTTAGCTATTAGAATGACCTTTAAATGGAGAAGAGGTCAGGTATTAGCTCAGAAGAGATACTGATGTCGGTCATTAGATCATTTCAAATTGGAGAATTTCCCTTAAAAAAAAAAAAAACCTTTATGCAAATAGGTGATTTGTTTCAGAAAATGTTTAGTTTGCAGGGGGGAAATAATCAGTCACATTACTGATTATAAAGGAAAGCTTTTTTTTTTTTTTTTTTAAATTCCAGCTGTTATTACCCAGTGTTTAGTTCTGAGTTCCCATAATAAACACCTGAGGTAATGAGGAGTTTATAGTGACCACTAAATCTATTTCAATCTAACTTCCTTCCTGACAGTTAGAACAATTAACCAGTGGAACAACCTGCCTCCAGAAGCGGTGAATGCTCCAACACTGGAAGTTTTTAAGAAGAGACTGGACAGCCATTTGTCTGAAATGATGTAGGCTTTCCTGCCTGAGCAGGGGTTGGACTAGATGACCGCCAAGGTCCCTTCCAACATCATCATCATCATCACCATTATTATTATTATTGTTATTATTTCAGGTTCCATTCTCTGATTCGGCTTTAATGGCAGAAAGCAGCAGTTTAAAAAGAGCTAAACAGCATCAGGATAAGGTCTAGTGCAGGGGTAGGCAGCCTTGGCCCTTTTATGACTCGTGGACTTCAACTCCCAGAATTCCTGAGCCAGCCACGCTGAGGAGAAAGGGAGAGGTTTCCATGCTGAGCCATGCCGGCTCAGGAATTCTGGGAGTTGAAGTCCACGAGTCATAAAAGAGCCAAGGTTGCCTACCCCTGGTCTAGCTATATGTTGAAAAGCGTAACGACACGCTAAAGCCTGTTTCTTACAACCAAAAGCGGAGATTCTCAGGATTAACACTCGTGACATATAAACCCCTGGACTTACCATTGTAATTGAGACCAGAATTCGTAAAGTGCAACCTCATTGCTTGGTGACAGCAATCCTTACAAGCTTTGGTGGTGGTGTTTGCTTATGTGTGTGTGTGTATATATATATATATGTGTTATGTATTATCTATTAAATTCAAATGCTGCCCATCTCACTCCGAGGGTGACTCTGAGGGGCGTGCAATACAATAAAATAGGAATAAAAGGTAAAGGTTTCCCCTATCCAGTCATGTCCAAGGCTAGGGAGGCGGTGCTTATCTCAGCCAAGAGAGCCAGCGCTGTCTGAAGATGTTTCTGCGGTCACGTGGCCAGCGTGACATCAGGCCGCAGGGCAGAGTGGGCGGCAAAATACAGGCTACTGTTATCTTCCCACCAAAATGGTACCCATTTACCTACTTGCATATTTGCATGCTTTCGAACTGCTAGGTGGGCAGGAACGATAGGAATATAAAATGCAATTATAAAGTGAAACCAATTACAATTACAAAAAGAAAAAAAAAATTTAAAGAGAGAAAAAGTGAACTGTTAACTGAATTCCACAGTCACTAAGCAAGGCAACCTCCTGTTGGCTTCCCACAACCAATGTCTATGGGGAAGCTAGCAAGTCTTGACAGTTAGAACAATTAACCAGTGGAACAACCTGCCTCCAGAAGTTGTGAATGCTCCAACACTGGAAGTTTTTAAGAGATTGGACAGGCATTTGTCTGAAGTGGCATAGGGCTTCCTGCCTGAGCAGGGGGTTAGACTAGAAGACCTCCAAGATCCCTCCCAACTCTGTTATTCTATTCTATTCTATTCTATTCTATTCTATTCTATTCTATTCTATTCCATTCTATTCCATTCCATTCCATTCCATTCCATTCCATTCCATTCCATTCCATTCCATTCCATTCCATATTTTCTATTCTATTCTATTCTATTCTATTCTATTCTATTCTATTCTATTCTATTCTATTCTATTCTATTCTATTCTATTCTATTCTATTCTATTCTATTCTATTCTAATTCTATTATTCTATTCCGTTCCATTCCATATTTTCTATTCTATTCCATTCCATATATTCTATCCTATCCTATCCTATCCTATCCTATCCTATCCCAAGCGTGCAGACAGGTAAGTGACTGATGGTGGGTGGGGCAGGGAGCGAGGAGGTGTATAAACTATGGCCAGTTTCCAGAAAACAGAGATAACTTGACAGCCGTATAACTAGAAGTCAAAACACCCCAAAACATTTAGTCAAGGGAAAATAATCTTATTATTTCTATTTCTTGAAGTGGCATGGTGGAGCTGAAAGGGCGAAAGGATAGGAGCCTCAAACCTCCTGTCTCAAAAATGTTTTCGATATATATACACCCCAGCTCTGCCTCCTACAAGTCACGGCAGGATAATTCTTGCTGCCACCAAAAGGGGATGCTTTTGCTTTTCCCCCGATGTGTAAAAACTCAGTGCAGTTACTACCCAGCAGGGGACGGTTGGAACGAACGTTACCTCTGTGCCAGATTGTGATTTGGAAAAATCTTTCTTCCTACAAATTCCAAAAAAGCTTACAGCAGTCCTCCCTTTCTCCCCCGGCTCGACTTCATCAGACAAATTCTTACATCTTCCCCCACAGCCCCAACAGAAGTGCCTGCAGTTTCCAAGAGAACAAATGTTTTTTTCCATCTGGACCCGCAAGGGCTTGTGGGGGAATCTCTCTTTTGAGCTGGGTACTAAACCGAGAATTTTATCTTTTCAGGAACGTTCTTGTCAGAAAGATCTGCGACATACAGGTAGTCCTCACTTAACCGTCGTTCATTAAGAGGCTACTCGAACTCACGATGGTGCTGAACAAGAGACACCTAGGACCAATCCTCAAAAGCTCTGGCAGTTGAAGCGTCCATGATCACAATCGTGACGCTCAGCAACCAGCCTGGATTTCCAATCGTTCGCAACATCCTACTGTCATGGGATTGCGATCTGCAACCTCCATCCTGGTTTCCCACAATCAAGTCAATGGGGAAGCCGGTAGGAAGTCGAAAGCTGTGACCACGTGAGGTCCTTGCTTAACGATGAAAACTGGGGACTGCCGGAATTGTCATTGCTAAGGGAGGGAATCGTGTAACATCATGTTTTACAACGGCACTCTTTAGTGGCAGGCATTCTAAAATCTTGCTCCTGGGTCGGAAAGCTATGGCAAATCTAGACAGCAGACTCAAAAGCAGAGACGTCACCCTGCCAACAAAAGTGCGTATAGTCAAGGCCATGGTTTTCCCAGTTGCAATGTATGGCTGTGAACGTTGGACCATAAGAAAGGCTGAGCGCCAAAGAATGGAGGCCTTTGAACTGTGGTGCTGGAGAAGATTCCCGTGAGTCCCCTGGACTGCAAGGCGATCAAACCGGTCAGTCCTAGAGGAGATCAACCCTGACTGCTCCTTAGAAGGCCAGATCCTGAAGTTGAAACTCAGGTACTTTGGCCAGCTAATGAGAAGGAAGGACTCACTGGAGAAGAGCCTGATGCTGGGAAAGATGGAGGGCAAGAGAAGAAGGGGACGACAGAGAATGAGGTGGCTGGATGGAGTCACTGAAGCAGTAGGCCTGAGCTTAAATGGACTCCAGAAGATGGCAGAGGACAGGAAGGCCTGGAGGAACGTCGTCCACGGGGTCGCGATGGGTCGGACACGACTTCGCAACTAACAACAAATTCTAAATGGTTATCAAGTGAGGACTATCTGTATATTCTTACAAATTCTACAGAATACTAGAAAGCAAACCAGATCTTACTTATTTTTAAATGAGGAAAAAAAATGAGACGATGTAAATTTGAAGAAGGTGGGGAAAACTACGTATTGTTTATGCACTACACTTACAACCAGGGACCATTCAAAATTAGAGGCACTAAAAAAAGGGACTGACAACCGCTTTTCACACTTGCAACCATTACAGCATCCCCACGGTCACGAGATAGAAATTTGGATGCTCCACCACTGACTCATATTTATGACAGCGTCCCGGGGTCACGTGATCCCCTTTTGCGCCCTTCTGACGAGCAAAGTCAACAAGGAAGCCAGATTCAGTAAACAATCATGTGACTAACTTAACAACTGCAATGTTTCACTGAACTGTGGCAAGGTTGTTAAGTTGGGCAAAACTCACTTCACAGCGGTCTCGCTTAGCAACAGAAATTTTGGACTTAAGTGTGGGTTGTAAAGTCGAGGACTATCCGTACTGCAACTCTTAATACATTCTCTTCCCCTCTGGGAGGTGCACTTCTTTTTGGCCCTTACCTTTGGGTGTCCAGAGAGGAAATCTGGAAGGAGGTAAACCTGTGCCAGCAGCTCCATATAGTCATGGCAACGGAAGTAATAAATATGTGAAAGAATATTTTCAAGAGAGAAAGTCTCCAGGGCTATTTGATGATCTGAAGAAAAAAGGGGAGGGGAAAAAAAAACACCAATAAAAACCTATATTGAATTTATTGTTTATTCCTCATTCCTGGCTTGAGAGAGAGGCAGTTGACAGAGCAAGGTATGGGGAATAATCAGTTCCTTTCAGAGATAGCTTGTGGTAGTCTTTTGTAATAATAAATCACATAATCATATGATCAATCATACAGTATATATACCGAGTATGATCGAATGATAACCATCCCTAGATTGACATATGTAAATGACATATTATTATACATATAAATATAATACATAAATATTAAGAATATATTGTTGCATCTTAAAACATCTATTATGTGTTAAAACATCTATTATGTGTTGGAAGAAAATGCCTACTCCAAACTCTGACAAAACTCACTGCAGTTTCCAAATGTTCTGTACTGCCGCATTGCATAAATTTTCCCTCAGAATTTTGTCAAATACCTTGAACGTTTCCAAGAAATTTGGGTTTTAGTTCAAGGTAGATTGTTGTGAAGTCACTCATGAATTCTGAAACCAATCCGTGTAATTCAGTTTCTCAAGGATTGCTGCCTCAGGTCAGAAGATATTCTGGGCAATTTTTATTTATTTCTTTTCATTTATTTACATCCCGCCTTTATTATTTGGTGATGACTCCCCTGGACACTTCCCCAGATCTCTCTCCAGATGTCAGCTCGGAGGAAGATGAATTAGTTGCAGGCACATCTGGAAGGGAGTTGGTCTGAGAGGGATTTGGCTGAAGCACAGCTGCAGCAGGACAGCCCTGAGGCTTCAGGTGGGGAAAGCACGCAGCTGCAGCCGGTCAGTGACGAGGAAAAGAAACCGCCTTCTGCACCTGTTCCAAGAACAGGTAGGGCAAAGAAAAGGCAGGAGCAGAGAAGGTCAGCCAGATTACTTGCGAGGAGAAAGCCTCGCCCTTCTTGATGGGCTGCACCAGAAGCCGGCTACCACAGCAGACAGATGGAAGCAATGCTGGGAACAAATTGTTTCATTTCCTAGCTGTATGTTTTCTGATTGTCGTGATTCTTGCCTTGCTTTGGATCAGGGGTCTTCAAACCTGGCCCTTTTATGACTTGTGGACTTCGACTCCCAGAATTCCTCAGCCAGGCATGACTCCCAGAATTCCTCAGCCAGGCAATTCTGGGAGTCGAAGTCCACAAGTCATAAAAGGGCCAGGTTTGAAGACCCCTGCTTTGGGTTGACATCGTGCCTTGACTTGGATTGTGCCTGGGTGAACCCTGGACTTTTCTTGCCTCGTGAATCCTCTTCTTATCGTGGTTTTGATTTCGCCTGGTGGATTTATTTTGATTGGGAAACGTTCAAGTGCCTTGTGGGCTCGTTGGCCATTGCTCTGTGGACGAGCATTGGGTCTGCTTGTGGCTGGACTTAATTGGGACACTTCTGGATTTTTGGTGAAGGGAGTTGAGGAGAATATTAATAAACCCACTAAACCAGAGATATGTGCGTGTGTATGTGTGACTGAGCGAGCAAGACAGCGCATATTTTCACAAATAATTCAAGGTGGTGAACATTCCCAATACGCCTTCCTACTCCTATTTTCCCCACAACAGCAACCCTGTGAGGTGGGTTGGGCTGGGAAGGACTGGCCCAAGGTCACCCAGTTAGTTTTCATGGCGAAGATGGGTCTTCGATTCTCTTGCTTTCTAGCCTGGTGCCATAACCACCAGACCAGGGGTATGCAACCTTGGCTCTTTTATGACTCGTGGACTTCAACTCCCAGAATTCCTGAGCCAATATAGCTCAGCATGGAAACCTCTCCATTTCTCTTCAGCATGGCTGGTTCAGGAATTCTGGGAGTTGAAGTCCACGAGTCATAAAAGAGCCAACGTTGCCTACCCCTGCACTAGACTAAGCATTCCCACCAGTTTTATAATGTTACTTTCCTATTAGAACTGTATTTTTATCCTTTTCGCCCACCTTAAGAACCTGTCCTTTCGGAAGGGTACTTAAAAAGCAAGCCTTGAAATTCAGCAATCTCCAAGCAGCTTTTGCAAAATCTGACGGAGAATTAAGAGCTAAAGAATGTGATTCTGAGCCTTTTTCCTTTATGTGCCTTCATCATCTTATATGCTTTGGGTGGGCATACACAATACAGAACAACAGAGTGGGAAGGGATCTTGGAGGTCTTCTAGTCTAACCCCCTGCTCAAGCAAGAGACCTTATACCATTCCAGACAAATGGTTGTCCAATCTCTTCTTAAAAACTTCCTTTGTTGGAGCATCCACAACTTCTGGAGGCAAGTTGTTCCATTGATTAATTGTTCTAACTGTCAGGAAATTTCTCCTTAGTTCTACCTTGGTTCTCTCCTTGATTAGTTTCCATCTGTTGCTTCTTGTCCTGCCTTCAGGTGCTCCGGAGAAGAGCTTGACTCCCTCTTCTTTGGGGCAGCCCCTTAGATATTGGAACATTGCTATCATGTCACCCCTAGTCCTTCTTTTCATTAAAATAGACACGTCTACGCTTTGGTGCCCAATGGCCTTTCTCTTATTCCAAATTTGGGGATGTCCATTGGTTTATTACTGTCAGTGTTTTTTCAATCTTGGCCACTTAGCTGGCATAGCAGGCTAGAGAATTCTGGGAGCTGAAGTCCACTTATCTTCAAATAGCCAAGTTTGAGGAGACACTGATTACTGCAATCTAATTCTGTATGAATAAAACATTCCGACTCAGTGTTGCATACAGTTACTTCCCATATCTGAGTAAATATCGAGCGGATCTATGACGGTAAAGAAATAAATGGAACCGTTCGGATAAGTAGCCAGGGAAAAAAAGCATACTTTGCACGAAGGCAAATAAGAGTTTGGCAATTAACCTTCTTCTGGGCGCACTTCAGCAATAAGCTGGCAGTGACGAATGCAGGCTTCTGCTATATCCACAACTCGATCAACCATAAAGCTCCCCTCGGTATCGATGAATATAGCTTCTGCAGCAAGTCCACCAAAGCATTCTGGAATCTGCACATCCACCACTAGTTGCATGCTGGAAAGAAAGAGGGAGAGAAGGAGAATGATGATAAAACATCAACGTAGAAAAGTCATTAAGGATCGACTCATCGTTTTACTACTCTGGTGGCTGAAAATGCAAAGGGTCTGCAAGATCTTGGAATGAAAGATAAAAAGCACAATGAGAAACATGAGACTGCAATCAATGATGAACAGTTACAGGAACTGGGTAGGTCTAATCTAACCAACGACTAGGGGTGACATGGTAGGGGTTTTCCAATATTTGAGGGGCTGCCACAAAGAAGGGGTGTGTGTCAACCTATTCACCATAGCATCTGAAGGCAGGACAAGACGTAACAGGTAGAAGAGAGAATCCACCTAAAACTAAGGAGAAATTTCCTGACAGCAATAACAATCAATGGAGCAACTTGCCTCGAAAAATTGTGGGTGCTCCATCACTGGAGGTTTTTAAGAGATCAGACAGCCAATTGTCCAGAATGGTATAAGGCAGGGATCTTCAAACTTGGCCCTTTTATGATTTGTGGACTCCAACTCCCAGAATTCCTCAGCCAGGCATGCTGGCTTAGGAATTCTGGGAGTTGAAGTCCACAAGTCATAAAAGGGCCAAGTTTGAAGACCCCTGATATAAGGTCTCCTGCTTGAGCAGGGGACTGGACTAGAAAACCTCCAAGGTCCCTACCAACTCTGCTATTCTGTATGCGAAATATAAAGACCACCAAAGTAATGACAACAGGTACAACAACCAGCCTTAGAATTGACAACCAAGATGTCAAAGTGTTACTGTTTTCCTTTTAAGAGCAACCACCAACCTGGCATGCTGTAGTTCAGGGGTCCCCAACCCCCGGTCCGTGGACCGGTACCGGGCCGCGGCATGCCAGCAACCGGTCCGCAGAAACAAGCAAAGCCCCATCCATGGAATGCAGGCAGCACACAAAACCACGCACTCTCCGGTCCGTGGAAAAACCTTTCTCCACGGAACCGGTCCCTGGTGCCCAAAAGGTTGGGGACCTCTGCTGTAGTCCATGGGGTTGCAAAGAGTCCGGACACGACTTAGCAACTGAATAACAATAATAAAAGAACAAGCAGTCAAGAATTATGCTGTAGACTAGAACTTGGTAGAACAGCCATGAAGGCCTTGGAAAACACATTCAGAAGCCGCGATGTGTCTATTTCTACAAAGAGCAGAACTTTGCAAGCTATGGTATGGCCATGCTTGACTCTGTGGAAGTAAAGTTGGACTTTGAAGCAGTACAGGAAGAGTAGTGATGTTTCTGAGCTTTATAATAATAATAATAATAAAGTTGGAAGGGACCTTGGAGGTCATCGAGTCCAACCCCCGGCTCAGGCAGGAAACCCTATACCATTTCGGACAAATGGCTGTCCAGTCTCTTCTTAAAAACTTCCAGTGTTGGAGCATTCACAGCTTCTGGAGGCAGGTTGTTCCACTGGTTAATTGTTCTAACTGTCAGGAAGTTCCAGGTTGCTTCTCTCCTTGACTAGTTTCCATCCATTACTTCTTGTCCTGCCCTCAGGCGCCTTGGAGAATAGCTTGACTCCCTCTTCTTTGTGGCAACCCCTGAGATATTGGAATACTGCTATCATGTCACCCCTAGTCCTTCTTTTCATTAAACTAGACATACCCAATTCCAGCAGCCGTTCCTGATATGCTTTAGCCTCCAGTCCCCTTTGTTGTTGGAGAAGACTCCTGCGAAGACCATTGACAGTCAAGAAAACGAACCAATGTTATCATCAAACAAATCAACCCAGACTCACTTGAGGCACAAATGACTAGACTCAAATCATTCTATTTTGGACACATTATGCAAAGATTTAGCTATGTGGAGAAGCCTCTAATGTTGGGAAAGATGGAAAGAAAGAGAAGAAGATGACCAGCAGCAAGGGTGAGGGACTCGGTTACAGTGGTGAGAAGTACATTGTTTGAAGATCTGAAAGACAGATCATCATGGGTGGGGGAGGAATCTATGTGGTTACTAAGAGTCAAGTTGATGGTATATAAGCAATCAATCCTTAACCAAAGAAATCAATCTTTTATCTGTCAAAGGGCATATTGAATGGGAAACACCGCCACTCCAATTTCTGTGGTGAAGAACTTTTAAGATTCGTGGTCTGAAGGGTGAGGAGAAAGAAGAAGAACTAGTTAGACTTTATTCTTGATGACTGCCTGGATAAGTCCCTGCAGTTGTCTTGGCAACATTTTTGGGAATTGGTTTGCCTTATCCTTCTTCTTCTACAGGGGTCTTCAAACGTGCCCCTTTTTATGACTTGTGGACTTCAACTCCCAGAATTCCTCAGTCAGGCACGCCACTGTCTGGGTCCCCAGCAATGCAGAACCTTGAATAGCACCTCAGGAAGAGGGAACCAAAACAAATTTCAGTCCCATAATTATTATGCCACTGGATTGCAAAGCTGACACCATTCAAAATAGCCAACATGTGGTTTGATTCTTAATGTTAAAATTAAGGAATTTTGAGAGGAATTCTGGGAGTTGAAGTCCACAAGTCATAAAAGGGCCAAGTTTGAAGACCCCTGTTCTTATACCTGAGAGTGAGCAGCCCAAAGTTATCCAGCTGGCTTTATGCCTAAGGCAGGACTAAAACTCAGTCATCCAGTTTTTAATCCAGGTGCCTTGCACCATTATACCATAAAAATTAAAGATTGTATGGGGTTCTTGGTGCTTTCTGGCTTGGTTGTTTTCTTGCAGACGTTTCATTACCCAAACTAGGTAACATCATCAGTGCTAGTCCATTATTTCAACTGTGAGCTGTCTCTTCATTTCAACCCTGACATACAAATATTTTCCTTTACTGGTTAAGACTGTATTTGGAAATCCCATTAATTACAATAAGACCTCAATGTCAGGACCTATGAACAAGCCTGGGGCAGTGACTACAAACGGTGAGCATTAAAATCAACACAACCAAGTCCCCAAAGCATATGCATCATTCATAAGACACGTGCCCCGAACTAGGATAAAGTTACTCCCTCCATTTTATGGCTTGAGATGAACCTTGCCATTTTGCAAACGAACAAGATTGCAATGCATTTTAAGTAATCTACTGTACTCGGGTTTATTTCTTTCCAGAACAGCTTCACCATACAAAATACTCCTACGGTACACAGTGGGGTTGTGCAGACCTTTGGAAATAATTCAGAAAAGGTGTCCCGGAGTGGGTAGGAGTGGTTTTCCTGAGATTCTGCAGTTGCCCCCTGCTTTAAGGAATTGCAGACAAGTGCTACCTTTTCTGCATTCTTTCCAAAGTCTTATTATTCAGCATTTTATGCAATCCAATATATTCATAATAGCAGGGCTCAGATACATAAATTTATTCTGATGGGAACAAGCCTCATTCCAGATTTCAACACCTCCCTCTCTCATTCTGGCCCAGCTATAAGAACAGAAGCCTTTCCTTCTGTTTCAATGAAGCAATTTAGTCTTACATCTGAATCTTAAATGGGGAGTGATCCTAAGCTACAATTTCACGAAACAAGACTGTAGTATGAAACGTGACACAAACCCTGGTTAAGAATAAATGTACCGTGCCAAGGTTCTGTAAAAATGAAAATGAGGGTTACCAAATTTCCCTCTGCCGCTGCAGAGGTGGAAGATGGGAGAGTGTTTCTGACATATTTTACTGGGACAAGCAATAGCATCATCTGGAGGACCTCAGCGTAGCTGTTAAAAACATTTAGCAACAAAGCTAGAAAAAAAAAAGCCAGCGGAGGGGATGTTGTGTAATGTCTATTGCAAATATTTATATTGTTTATTAGAACGATTTCGATCTCATGGATTCAGGGCTCACAAAGTAATTATATAACGGGGGGGAAAATGGAACAGGATTTTTACAAAAGCATTGTTACATAATTAGAACAGACACTTTCATTGGGAAGCTGTTCTACAATCTCAGTCTTACATTTGATGCTGAGACTTCAAAAAAGAGTGCAGAGAAGAGCAATAAAGATGATTAGGGGACTGGAGGTTAAAACGTATGTAGAACGGTTGCAGGAATTGGGTATGTCTAGTCTAACAGAGAGAGGGATCAGCGGTGACATGATAGCAGTGCTCCAATATTTGAGGGGCTGCCACAAAGAAGAGGGGACCAAGCTATTCTCCAAAGCACCTAAAGGCAGAACAAGAAGCAACGGGTGGAAACTAATCAAAGAGAGAAGCAACCTAGAACTAAGGAGAAATTTCTTGACAGTGAGAACAATTAATCATTGGAACAACTTGCCTCCAGAAGTTGTGGGTGCTCCAACACTGGAAGTTTTTAAGAAGAGCTTGGACAGCCATTTGTCTGAAATGGGGTCTCCTGCTTGAGCAAAGGGTTGGACTGGAAGACCTCCAAGATCCCTTTCAACTCTGTCATTCTGTCATTTTAAGAATCTGTTTTCATCGCAAGAATTTTATGACAGTAACCTATCTTACCCTCATGAATGACTCCTGGAAAGAAACGGGATTCTCCCTAATATGCAGCACAAAGATTGGGGCCAAGAAAACTGAACACAGTGCAGCAGCTGGAACGAAGATGAGGGATTTTGCAGGACATTACAACAGAGAGATCAGTAGGTAGAATTCGAAACTTCTGAAGTTTTTACACCAACGCGCGGAGTGCAGAAAAGAAACAGGGAAATCCTAAATCAGGAAAACAAATATGTTTTAGGTGAACATTCCTGAAAAGTCTGCAAAAAGACAGCCAAGCTCAGAGAGCAATAAGGACCCCACGGTTCAACCCAGAGCTGCAAATATTCTCTTCTATTGGTACATTGTTGAAAGTTGGTGGGAAGATACTTAACACTGGCGTATACAGCAGTGCAAAGTAGCAATTTATTCAGATGGAACAAACTCAACAGAAAGGGTGTGGGAGTGCTGAATTAAATGTAAAGAACAAATACGCTTGTTCAGAAATTGAGGAAAGAGCGTGGAAACCCTGCATAAAATATGCGATTGAAAATATTTTATTTATTTATTTACTAAATGTATTTGCCACCGATCTCCCCACGAGGTGTCTCTGGATGGCTTACACCAGTGATGGCGAACCTGTGGCACGCAGAGCCCTCTCTGTGGGCACACGCGTGCTGTCGCCCCAGTCCTAGGCCTTCAGCTGGGTTTTATAAAACCTTTTCGCTTTAGACCTCCGCCGCCGTGTGCAAAAAAAAAAAAAGTTCAATCAGTCAATTTCAACTTCTCGCGGGGAAAAAAAAGATCTTGCAAAGTTGGAATTGATTGATTGAACTTTTTAGTCCCACCCAGTCTGCCGTTACCACCGCAGCCACGCCCACCCAATTGGCCATGCCCACCCAATTGGCCACGCCCAGCCAATGGGCCACACCCACCCGGCACTTGAAGATGCATAAGTGGGTTTTGGGTTGCAGTTTGGGCACTCAGTCTCTAAAAGGTTCGCCATCACTGGCTTACACTGTTAAAGAATATTATCTCTAAGAATACAGAGAGAAACAAAAACCGGGTAGGATTATGAGAGTTTATTACTGACCATTTGGACAGGCAGAAGATAAAGATGGGGGTCATGAGGTCACAGGAACATAATTAGGGCCCATCTAGTCCAGCAGTCTGTTCTCACAGTGGCCAACCAAGCACACAAGAAAGCCCACTAGTCTCCCAGCAGATGGCCTTCAGTGGCTGTCACACGGCCACCAAGGTTAATAGCTATTGATCTGTTTGCATTAGATGACCAGTCTTTCAAAGAGGCATGCAATATTGATAATGGAAAATTTCAATTATCCTGACATCTGCTGGGAATCCGCCAAGCGTCAAAGGTCAGACAAATTCTTGTTCTCTCTTGCCGACTTCCATTTCTCGGAAGATATAAAAAAGAAAAACAAGGGGATTTGCCATCCTGGATCTAATTCTCACCCTCAGAGATGAATTGTTTAAAGAAGCGAAAATGACAGGTATCTTTGGGGGGGAAGTGAACACGTTAGCCTTGAATTAATGGTATCTGGAGAAAGAGAACAGATTTTGATGAACTCTTAAGGAAGGAAAGGTCAGTTCCAAGGGCCCCGAGATCCCGACAAAGAAAATTGTACAGGACGGGTAGGGAGTCCTGCAAAATGACACACACTGAAAGTGCAATCACAAACAATCCCCACGGGGAAAAAAAAAAAGAGAGAAATCAAAAGAGGCCAATGTGGGTATGTGCAGAGTTCTCTAAAATGCTGAAGAAGAGCAAAAGGATCATATGTAGGAAATGAAAGGAGGGGAATAGAAAGAACGAACAGAAAGTTACCTCCAGAAATTGTGGGATCTGTCAAAAAAAAAAAAAGGCAGAACTGAGAGTGAGGCGAGTCTTTCAAAAGATACCACAAATGATGAATGTGACAGAACTAAAGGAAAAGTAAAGAGAACCGTTCAAAGTTACAATGGGCCTTTAAAAATGACTTATGACCGTTTCCCACACTTATGACACTTTGATCGCTTGTGGTCATGTGATCAAAATTCGGGGGCTTGCCAATTGGCATGCATTTATGACGGTTGCTGGGTCCCGATGTCATGTGATCAGCTTTTGCAACCCTCTGACAAGTAAAGTTAATGGGGGAAGCCAGCTTCAATTAACAACTACGTTACTAACTTAACAACTGCAGTGATTCACTTAACAACTATGGCAAGAAAGGTCATAGAATGGGGCAAACTCACCTAACAACTGACTCGCTTAGCAACGGAAATTTTGGGCTCAACTGTGGTTTATAAGTGAGGACTATATGTAATAGTGAGAAGGCACAGCGCCAAAGCTCCTGGTTTTGTATCTGGCTTCTCTCGGAATGGAAAAAAATGCCTGGTTCATTATACCATATTTAATTCTATGAACAGGAAGGAAAACCTGGGGGAAGATGAGCTCTTACTGTCGTTTCCTAGGTATTATACTATCCTGGTGGCAAAAGGCTCTCTATGTATTCAATTCAAACCCTTATTAAATAGGACAGATTGGTTAAGCTAAGCCAAAGCCAAACAAAACACGGCTTCAATCAAGTGTAGAAATCCAGCCGTTATATCCATAATAGGAATTCTTAGATCTTTTTAAGATAGATGCCAGTATCGTAATCTTCATTAAAGCGGCACACTGGCTGAAATGAATTTGCTGAAAGCCAGCCAGTAAATTCAGGATCAAAAGCTGATCAAGAGATTTTTCAGATTGTAGGACAGGGATCTTCAAACTTGGCCCTTTTATGACTTGTGGACTTCAACTCCCAGAATTCCTCAGCCAGACACGTGTGCCTGGCTGAGGAATTCTGGGAGTTGAAGTCCACAAGTCATAAAAGGACCAAGTTTGAAGACCCCTGCTCTTAGAACATAGAAAATAGGGCTGAAAGGGAGCTTGGAGGTCTTCTAGTCCAACCCCTTTAGGAGATGATGTATATGATGACCCTTCCCTCAGCTCAGCCTGGTCATCTCCTACATCCTCCTGTTCAAGCAGGAAACCCTATACCAGGGGTCTTCAAACTTAACACGTGCCTGGCCGAGGAATTCTGGGAGTTGAAGTCCCCAAGTCATAAAAGGGCCAAGTTTGAAGACCCCTGCTGTAGGAGCTCACGAACACAAATGCTAGTAGTACATATGCTGAGTGTTAAGCGGCTGTTTTTAAAGGTCTGACTGTTCCTATCTAGCCAGTTTTGACTCTTTCCCAGTTATTTGCTCTGGCTGGTAGTAGCTCTCCATATTCTTTATTAGATTTTCATCCCACCTTCATTATCTTTATAAATAAGGCAGCGAACATATATAATACTCCCTTCCTCCTATTTTCCCCACAACAACCCTGTTTTAAGATTTATGGACTTCAACTCCCAGAATTCTTCAGCCAGCTGTGCTAGCTGGGGAATTCTGGAATTTGAAGTCCATAAGTCTTACAATTGCCAAATTTACAGACCTCTGCACTCGACCAACCTCTCAGAGGGAAATTTCTTTCACCAGCCACTTGATCTATTTAGCCTGTATTGGGAATGGGCTTCTGGATGCCAAGCATTGGGAAATGAGACTAAACATTGAGTTGTGATTTCAATTCATCAAGATTTGATGGTATCAACTTGAAGAGCTATAGTGGCGCAAGGGTTAGAATGCGGTATTGCAGGCTAGCTCTGTCCACTGCCAGGAGTCCGATCCTGACCAGCTCAACATTGACTCAGCCTTCCATCCTTCTGAGGTCGGTAAAATGAGACCCAGATTGCTGGAGGCAAATAGGCTGACTCTGCAAACTGCCCAGAGAGTGCTGTTAAAGCACTGTGAAGCGATAGATAAGTCTAAGTTTTCTTGCTAACAGTTAATAAAAGTCAGCAGGATTTTTCAAAGAGAATGATAAACAAGGGTAAATGACAGAAATGTGAGCTTTAGTAGTGTGTTTTACCACAATTGTGTTTTTCCGACACCTGGCACTCCGCAGATCTCTGTGATTTTGGTGAGCTGCACACCTCCACCCAGGATGTCATCCAGTGCAGAGCAAAAGGTGATGATGAATCCTTGAGTCTGCTCTTTTTCCAACAGTTCCAGGGCTGTACTCTTCTTAACGGCTTCTGCTTCCTCAGAAGTCTTTGCTCCATCACTTTGCTGTTCCCGTTTGATCACCTTTAAAATTTCTAGAGCATCCTCTTTAGAAAGGCCAATCTCTGAAAAATCAAAACACCGAATATATTAATATGATAATTAAAAAGAGGCACATCTAGTTAACCAATAGCCACTTAAAAAAGGTATCCTTCTTTAGGGAATACCTACCAAGAATGTTCTAATAGTTGAAACTTTTTAAGTTTTTTTGTTTTGCTGCGGCTGCTTACTGGGCAATTGCTTTTTAATTACTAGAAATGTTTCAAACTGTTTGTTATTAACTGTTCTTTTTATATATTGATAAATTGTGGTAGAGAAGGGCAGAGCATGAATAAACAACTGGTATGAAGGAAAAATATGAAGCTTTCATAAAATTAAGCGACATATATTTTCTTAGGGTTTTGATATATCTAAAAATCCCTTTTATTCCTCATTTTATTTCTGCTTCTTTAAACCCACCTTTTTTTTTTTTAATGAAAACTAAAGCATGGTATGATAGCATCACCTTGTGGTCAACTAAGATAACAGTGCATTCCTACTGTTGTCCACTGAAAAGCAAAACCCACTGAGTTTATTCTCCAATTTATTTTGTTACCTTAGAAATTAATATATCTTACATTACAGTTTATAAAATGCCATAAAAATCCAGAAAGTGACACAAGTTTCTTTGAACTCATGTTATGAATCAACTCCTTCAACGGAGGAATTTTGCTTCAGATTCAGGTAGAACCCAGGGGGGGAAAAGTCTCTTTTAACAATGCCCCATGGTGGGAGTATTTGAAGTGCAGGCGCAAACATATACACATATATACACATGCACACACATATACATATACACACACACATACATACTATATATATAGTATTATTCTATATGTATATAGCATATATACAATATGTATTATATAGTGTATATATATTTAATGTATGTGTGTATATACTGTTTTATTTTTATTATGTCTTATATTATTATGAGCCACCCAGAGAGTCAGGAGGTATAGAAGTATGTTTGTGTGTGTGTGTGTGTGTGTGTAGCATGCATGTGCATATACATATACACAAACACACATATATATTAGTGAGATGGTAATAATGATAATAAAATAGTGAGTTGATACACACATGCACACTTTTATTGAATAGAATAGAATAGAATAGAATAGAATAGAATAGAATAGAATAGAATAGAATAGAATAGAATAGAATAGAATAGAATAGAATAGAATAGAGTAGAATAGAATAGAATAGAATAGAATAGAAGCTGGAAGGGACCTTGGAGGTCTTCTATCTAGTCCAGTCCCCTGCTCAAACAGGAGAACCTATATCATTTCAGATAAGTGACTGTCCAGTCTCTTCTTAAAAATCTCCAGTGATGGAGCGCCCACGATTTCTGGAGGCAAGCTTTTCCACTGGTTATTGTCCTCACTTAGGAACTTTCTCCTTAATTCCAGGATGATTCTCTCCTTGATCAGTTTCCAACCACTGTTTCTTGTCCTGCCCTCTGGTGCTTTGGAGAATAATTTGACCCTCTCTTCTTTGTGGCAGCCCCTCAAATACTGGAATACTGCTATCATGTCACCCCTATTTCTTCTTTTCTTTAGACTAGCCAAACCCAAGTCCTGCAGCCGTTCTTCATATGTTTTAGTCTCCAGGCCTTCGATCATCTTAGTTGCTCTTCTCTGAACTTTTTCCAAGGTCTCAACGTCTTTTTTGTAGTATGGTGATCAAAATTGGTTGCAGTATTCCAGGTGTGGTCTCACTAGGGTTTTATAAAACGGTACTAATACTTCGCGTGATCTTGATTCTATGCCTGTTTATAGAACCCAGGCTTGTATTAGCTTTTTTGGCGGCTGTTGCACACTGCTGGCTCATAAGTCAAGTGATCGTCCACTAGGATTCCAAGGTCCCTCTCACAGTTGCTGTTTTTGAGCCAGGTCTCACCTAATCTGTACTTATATCTTTGATTTTTGCTGCCTAAATGTAAAGCTTTGCTTTTCTCCACATTAAAACTCATTTTGTTGGAGAGGGCCCATTGTTTGAATTTTTCAAGATCTTTTTGGATCCTGAGCTTGTCTTCTGGGGTGTTGGCTATTCCTGCGTTTAGTGTCATCTGCAAATTTGATGAGTTCCCCTTCTATTCCCTCATCTAAGTCATTAATGAAAGATATTGAAGAGTACTGGGCCTCAGACGGAGCCTTGATACCCCACTGCTTACTTCTCTCTATGTGGATGTAGTATCATTGAGGACTACTCATTGAGTACGGTTTGTCAGCCAGCTACAAATCCATCTGGTGGTGATGTTGTCTATTCCACCTTTTTCTAACTTACCAAGTAGTAGAGTAGACTGTAGTCTAGTTTGTCAAATGCCTTACTAAAATCTAAGTATACTATGTCTACAGCGTTTCGCTGGTCTACTAATCTGGTCACTTTATCAAAGAATGAAATAAGATTGGTTTGGCATGATCTGTTCTTAACAAACCCATGCTGGCTACCGGTTATAACTTTTGTTTGCTTCTAGTTGTTCACAGATGTTTTTTGATTATCTTTTCCAGGATCTTCCCAGGTATTGATGTTAGACTGACTGGTCTGTAGTTTCCTGGGTGTTTTTTTTCCTTTCTTGAAGATGGGGACCACATCAGCCCTTTTCCAATCCTCAGGTACTTCCCTGGTGCTCCAGGATTTTTGAAAGATGTGATGTAATGGTTCTGAGATAACATCTGCCAGCTCCTTCAGAACTCTGGGATGTAATCTGTCGGGTCAATCAAAGTTATACACTGCCCATCTCACTATTGTATAATACACAACACACACGGAGTTCTACTCATAGGGAATACAAAAGAATTTTAGGGAGAGAGAATGTTATATAAAGTTATGCATGTCAAAATGCCTAGTTATTGTTTTTAATACCGACCCGGGATATATATTTAGCTAGTCATCTTCCAGGGCAGGGGTCTCCAACCTTGGTAACTTTAAGACTTGTGGACTTCAATTCCCAGAATTCCTCAGCCAGTTTGGCTGGCTGAGGGATTCTGGGAGTTGAAGTCCACAAGTCTTAACATTGTCAAGGTTGGGGACCCCCATTCTAGGGGAGATGGGCGGCATAGAGATTTAATAAATAAAACAAAGTAAATAGATGAGCACTACTTGTGAGTCTGACCCCCGCTGGAGACCCCCCCGCCCCCATTTTAAGGGGTTCAAAAAAAAAATCTCCTCTTCCACCACACAAAGCTCCGGCCGACAAGGTGTGGGATTGTTGAATCCTATCAAGAAAAGGCGATTTCGGTTTATCGAGGCCCAGAAACCCATTTGAGTTCAAAACTTTTCCCCGAAAAAAGACACCAAGCGCTCCAAACGACGGAGGACAAGAAGACGACCATTAAACCTCCCCCAGGAGGTGGTCGTGAGGAAGGAACCGAAGAGCAAAGCTCAGCTCGGCCCAAATTGGCGAAGTTTTTTCTTTGGGCGGGAAAACCGGTTTCCCTCAGCCGGCCGCGATACCTTTGCTCAGCTGGCAAGGCCCGACCTCCAGCACCTCCTGGGCCGTCTGGAAACCGGCGGCCGTTAGCTTCGCCCGCCAAGCCGGCGCCAAAGGGAAGGTGCCCAAATCCCTGAGCTCCATGAGGGGAAACAGCGGGCACCGTCCATGCTTCCCCGCCTTCCTGAGGCGATGGACTTCAACTCCCAAGAAGCCTCGCGGATAGCGCGCCTGCGCCGAAAAAAGAATTCAGGAGGCGGGGTTGCAATCAAGCTACTCGCGGGGGCGGAGGGCTTTCGCTTTGGGACGGCTGGAACGAGCATGCGCCGGCTGGGGAGGATTCTGGGAGTTGAAGTTCAATCCCTTGCGAAAGGGGACAGCTTCTCGACAGGCTCACTCGAGAGGATTCTGGGAGTTGAAGTCCAGACACTTGACGGTGCTCTCACGCTGGCGAGGATTCTGGGAGTTGGTCAAGCTATGGGCAGGCTCACCATTTGCTTAGTGCAGGGGTCTTCAAACTCGGCCCTTTTATGACTCATGGACTTCAACTCCCAGAATTCTTCAGCCAGGCACGCTGGCTGAGGAATTCTGGGAGTTGAAGTCCATGAGTCATAAAAGGGCCGAGTTTGAAGACCCCTGGTTTAGTGACTAAGTTAGAGTGGCACTGAAAAAAGTGACTGATCAGCATTTTTAACACTTATGACCGTTGCAGCAGACCCAAGGTACTTGTGATCAAAATTCAGATGCATTGCAACTGACTTTTACTTATGACCGTTGCAGTGTCCTGGGGGTCATGTGATCACTTTTTTGCAGGGTTCGGAAAAGTAAAGTCAATGGGGAACGCAGATTTGCTTAACGGCCATGTTACCAACTTAACAACTGCAGTGATTCACTTAACAACTGTGGCAAGAAAGGTTGTAAAATGGGGCTAAGTTCAGTTGTTAACAACTGTGGCTTAGCAATGGCAATTTTGAACTCAATTGTGGTCATAACTCGAGGATTTACCAGTACTTTGTGCAGGTGCAAAAAAACAAAATAGCTGACTAACCATCATCCAAAGTCCGAGTGGACAATCACTTAAATAGGAGCCAGCCGTGTGCTACAGCTGCCAAAAAAGCCAACACAGTTCTAGGCTGCATTAACAGAGGGATAGAATCAAGATCACGTGAAGTGTTAATACCACTTTACAAGGCCTTGGTAAGGCCACACTTGGAATACGGCATCCAGTTTTGGTCACCATGATGTAAAAAAGATGTTGAGACTCTAGAAAGAGTACAGAGAAGAGCAACAAAGATGATTAGGGGACTGGAGGCTAAAAGATATAAGGAACGGTTGCTGGAATTGGGTATGTCCAGTTTAATGAAGAGAAGGACGAGGGGGGACATGATAGCAGTCTTCCAATATCTCAGGGGCTGCCACAAAGAAGAGGGAGTCAAGCTATTTTCCAAAGCGCCGGAAGGCAGGACAAGAAGCAATGGATGGAAACTAGCCAAAGAGAGAAGCAACCTAGAACTAAGGAGAAAATTCCTGACAGAAAAAATTAAACAGTGGAACAACCTGCCTCCAGAAGCGGTGAATGCTCCAATACTGGAAGTTTTTAAGAAGAGACTGGACAGCCATTTGTCTGAAATGGTATAGGGTTTCCTGCCTGGGCAGGAGGTTGGACTAGATGACCTCCAAGGTCCCTTCCAACTTTATTATTATTATTATTATTATTATTATTATTATTATTATTATTATTATTATTATTACTACTACTACTATTACTACTATTACTATTATTACTATTACTATTATTACTATTATTATTATCAAGGCGCTAAATTGGATTGGCACCTGGATGAGGAACAGTCCAGATAACAGCGAAAGCAAAAAGCAATAAAATATGCAAGATTTCAAATCTGACCGAACTCTTCCGGCTTAGAGAGAATCCTTGTGGCCTCCACAATCTTGCTCCATTCATGCAAAAAAATAATTTAAAAAATGCAGGATTTTGAGTCCTTTCCACCTTCTCTGATTCAACTGGACTCGATAACCCATGATTTTAAAGCTTCTTCTGCCAAAAATTCTCACCTGGCCCATGCCTGGCATTCAAAGATAAGAGCTGGGCTGAATATGGAAGCTCTACTTAAGCCTCAGTCTCTCACACACACATGGGTCTAATTCCCTAGCACAGGGAATTCTCTATCCCAGGGGATGTACTGCTCCTGACCACTGAGGCTCGCTAAATTAAAACCCACCCGGCTATCATCATCACCATAATTCAACAGTTTATCCAGTTCTGAGCCTCCAAAGCTACGGTGCTCACCCTGAACATTATAAACCACCCAAGAATCCGTTGACTAGTAAGATTAGGATATAAATTTAATAAAACAAAAATGTGATCATTGATGTTTTATTATCGACGTGTTCTCATGGTGTTCTTTTTCATTGTTTATCTTTTATTTTACTTCATTTTTTTAATTCAAAAAAATTAAAACCCAAAACCCCAAAGGGGGGGGGGTCACATTTTCCCCCCTTTTTCATGTTCTTGTCTAGGTTCGTTTCTACTATTTTACTTCCCTTCTGTTTCCACTTTCTCTCATTTTTCTTCCTTTTCATTATTGTAAGCCGCCCCTAGAGAGTAGGCGGCAAATAAATTTAACAATTAATTAATAAAATATATTTTTTTTACACACAAAAAAATATCCCGATTCCCCAAAAGGTCGTGCAATCCCATTCCCAACGGCTTTCCCGTGCAAACACAAACTTGGGCACGTGTCCCCAGGATGCAATTTTTGCAAGCTCTCCGGAGGGGGGGGCGGGTGCGTGGAAGCGCGCCCGCATTTTGCGCTGTTCTCTCCTCCTTCCCGCCCCCCTCCTCTGCATTTACGCAGTGGGGAGAACGCGGTGACGGCATCCGCCGGCCTCAACTGAATTCCTCGGCAGTTGAAAAAAGCAAAAGTCGGCCGCCGAGGTGAGTTGGTGTGTGCCGGGCGGAGGGAGGAGCGGGGGTCGCGGCGCAAATGAGGTTTCTTTGCGGGAACGGGGGTCGTGGAGCGGGGGATGAAGGGGGGGACAAGTGGGGGCGCAGATCGACCCGAGATCTAAGGATGTCTGCGGGGGGGGGGAGGAGAGAGAGGAGGGGGGCTGTCGGCGGCTTTCAGCGCACGCGGAACCCCAAGCTTTGAACCCAAGTCCTGGAAGTGAACAGCCCTAGAGAGGAAAAATCCGAAATGATGAAGGTGGGGAGGGGGCCACCATCCGTAATAAACTTCTCCAAATAAACATTTTCATATCTCTCCTGATCAGCGGAATAACAGGCCAGAGTCGTTTGGGATAGTGAGATAGATGGGCGGGTATAAATGTGATTGATTCATTGATTCATTGATTGGGAGAGAGGGGGGATAGATAGATAGGTAGATAGGTAGATATGAAGAGATGAATAGAGACAAGATGGATGGATACGGAGAGATGGATAGATGTGGATGATAGATAGATAGATAGATAGATAGATAGATAGATAGATAGATGATAGATAGATAGATAGATAGATAGATAGATAGATAGATAGATAGATAGATAGATAGATAGATAGATAGGTAGATAGATAGATATGAAGAGATGAATAGAGAAGATGGATGGATGGATATGGAGAGATGGCTAGAGAGATGTGGATGATGGATGGATGGATAGATAGATAGATAGATAGATAGATAGATAGATAGATAGATATGAAGAGATGAATAGAGAAGATGGATGGATGGATACGGAGAGATGGATAGATGTGGATGATAGATAGATAAGATAGATAGATAGATAGATAGATAGATGATAGATAGATAGATAGATAGATAGATAGATAGATAGATAGATAGATAGATAGATAGATAGATAGATATGAAGAGATGAATAGAGACAAGATGGATGGATGGATATGGAGAGATGGCTAGAGAGATGTGGATGATGGATGGATGGATAGATATAGGTAGATTGACAGATGATAGAGATATATGGAGAGATGAATAGAGAAGAGATGGATGGATAGATATGGAGAGTTGGATAGAGAGATGTGGATGGATAGATTATAGATGATAGATGTGAAGTGAGAGAGATGTGGATGGGTGGATGGATGGATAGAGACACTATATATGCATGGATGATTGGAGATGGATATAACAATCCCTTTTATTAAAAGGCTAAACTTTCTTAATTTATTGAATTAAATTTCATGATTTCATTGAAAGGCATAAGATCAGGAAAGCTTCGATCTTTGAATTAAATAGATAAATCCTCTAGTCTAGATTAACACTTTGGATATTTTATAAGGATGTACTGGGATATCTCATTAATCTAGCGATTGCATCCAAACCCTCATTCTAGGCTGCTTTTTTTTTTTTTGCCCGCGACAGCAATTTTTTTATAAATTTCTCTTAATTTACTTCCTTGGTCTTTCAGAAGGATAGTTTGAGTCCCGCCCCGCCCCCCGCCCCTCTTTCCCTTCGCACGTCTACACGTGCACTCTAAACCCCTCGCGAGGAAAAAAAACGGGTTCATCCAAACGACACAAGGGACCCCCGACGCGTCCCGGGAAGCTCCCCACTCTCAGTCGTCCTCAAGGGTATGAATGGATAGTCGCGCGCGCAGACACGGGTTAGATGGGTTCACACGATCTAGAGGTCCGTGGCGACTTGGAAGCTTGTAAAAGGGATGGGTTTAGAGCAAGTGACATGGTCTCCCTCCCCCCCCGCAGGGACGGAGGTCTGGTGGGGGGGGGAAACCCCTTCTTAACGTCTCTTTATCACAGGGAGCATGGCCCATACCCTTCCCATTCCCTGCCCGGTCAAACTCGGGACAGTGAAACTCGAGAGCCCCGAAGCTCGTCTGCACGACTACGTCAAGCAGGGCAACTACGTCAAAGTGAAGAAGCTGCTCAAGAAAGGTAATTTGCGCGCGGGTGGTTAACAGACCGGGGCGTGCAAAAAGGGAGGCGAGTGGGCTTTGCGCTTGTTTTCTTGCAAACGAGGTTTCGTCTTGCAAACGTTAACGGGTCTCAATCGGCCCCGGCGCCTGTTTCTTCCAAAAGGCGTTTTCGTCTAGGAAAGACGCGTGAAATGCACTTAGATACGGGTGCATTGTTTTTTTTTATGAGCTCGTGGAAGCGGAGATGGCCTGGCGCGCGGGGCTTGCACGCTTTTCCGCTGCAAAGTTGCAAGGTGGATTTCGGCGGAGCGTTTGGCGCGCGGCCCGATTCGGGACCGATGCAAACATTTGCAAGGCGCATCGCTTCCCTTTCCACCTCCCGATGCATCCTCCGGACCAACCACCCCGCTTTTGCCCGGGCCCCAATTAGAATCTGCTGGGGCATTTTCCTTTATTATTATTATTATTATTTTTGCATTTGAACGCGTAAGTCCTGAGTTACAGCGAAGGCTAGAAGAAAAAAGGGTTTTGGAAGGATTGTAAGGAGTCCGCAAACTGTAAACCGGGCACCGTCCTGGGCCGAGATTTACACCCGTCATCGCTTACTATAGGATGCACCCCAGGGGTGATCAAACGTCGTGCGAACGGAGGGTAGCGATAGATTGACAGTGTCCAACTATAACGTGATTTCCCCTCCCCCCTTTTAAAATATGTCTTACTTTGGGGATAGCTGAGATCATAAGTACTGTTGTATGAATCCAGGTGCAGAAAAAACTGTCTAAACGGTTGACTTTCCTAATTCCCCATTGCTAATCCGAATTGCACCCAATTCTGCCTCCTTGGCTTTGCTTGCAACGCTTTGCAATACTACAAGTTGCAGCCATTTGTCTGAAATGTATAGGGTTTCCTGGCTGAGCAGGGGGTTGGACTAGATGACCTCCAAGATCCCTTCCAACATTATTATTATTATTATTATTATTATTATTATTAAAGTTCAGGAGCGTCCATTGCCATAGACGCGCGCATAGGAGGAAGGCGTGGCAATTGAAACAAGTAAAGCTCCTCCTCTACGTGAAGCGTGATTGGTTGTCCGTTTCCCCCGATGCAAATCTAAAAACAAAACAAAACCCAGGGGGCTTATGGGCTCGCTCGGATTGCTATCAATATACGTTCTGGAACAGTATTTTTCCAAATAATTTCCGCGGGGATATTAGGAACTTATGATTGGCTGTGGAAGGAAAGAAGGCCGAGAAGCCGTGTTTGTGGTTAGGGAGGCGGTCGCTGTGACCTAAAGAGGGGTGGTTGCGGGTGAGGCCGTGGAGTCGCGGAACGATCCATTAAGACTATACTTTCAGGGATCATTTCTATAGTATCCAACTAGAGAAATGCACTCGAAAGTGATCGGCTGAGCGAGCCACGAGGAGGAGGTGTAGTGTTCTCTCCTGAGCGCGAAGCGGGCAGTCGGTGCTACTTCGTGTAGCTGCCGTCTGCTATTGATGACCGTTCTGCCTCTTCAATGCGAAGAGGTTGGAGGGAGAGGACGCAGTCTGAGTGGTTCGCTCGCTTCCCCACCCCTTTTTTTAACTAAGTGAAATGAAAGAAAAATTTTCCCGTGTATAGTTTTCTCACGGTTGCGTTCCCACGCTCTCCGAATTTTTTTTATTTTTTCCGATGGAGAAGAAGCGGGTTTGCAGGCGTTGAGCGTCAAGCTTTCCTTGTCGCTTAAGGATTTTCTGTTCTTTTTTTTTTAGTAATTATTTTATTGTAGTAAACCTGCACAGACCTGTGCAATAATTCAGGAGAAATTCACTTTTCACCGGATATTTTTAATCCCCGCAATTTTTATGACGCTGGGACTTCCACATCCTGTATGCTGACGTCGAGGATTCTGGGAGTTGAAGTCTACGCGTGTTAACAGTTCAGAAGTCGAGAAACTTACATGTGCTTCCGGGTTCTGCTTATCGGTCCCTGACTGACACAACCACAGTCCAGGTCTTAAGATTATTTTAAGAATTAAGAATTCTTAAAGAATTTAAATTTCTAAAGAATTTTCTGTGAGGGTTATCATTCCTCTTCTCTTTTAGCAATTCCTTTATTTTATTGTGTAAATCTGCACAGGCCAGTATATTAATTCAGGGGAAACGAAGTTTCGCAGAATATTTTTAACCTCTGCAACTTTTAAGAGGTTGGGACTTCTAGTTCCAGAATTCCTCAAGCCAGAAAACTGACTGTAGGATTATGGAGATTGAAGTCCACATGTATTACAGTTGCTGGGTTTGGGAAATAGTTACATCAGGGGGTCTTCAAACTTGGCCCTTTTATGACTTGTGGACTTCAACTCCCAGAATTCCTCAGCCAGGCACGCTGTCTGAGGAATTCTGGGAGTTGAAGTCCACAAGTCATAAAAGGGCCAAGCTTGAAGACGGGTCCCTCATTCACACATTCACAATCCAGGTCAGCAGCCAAACTCAAATCAACTAGGCACAAACAATTCTTTGAAATACACGGAGAACCAGTGAATACTGGATAATTGTGTAATGAAAGTTTATGTGTTCCAGTGAAAAAGAGCAAGTGTATGTGTGTGTTAACTCTCATCACACAATTATCCAGGTCTTTCTCAACTAGGCTGGCAGGCATTACCCACAGGGACAAGAAGCAGTCAAGTCTAGATCCAAAGATGGCTTAAAGCAGGGGTCTTCAAACTTGGCCCTTTTATGACTTGTGGACTTCAACTCCCAGAATTCCTCAGCCAGCGTGCCTGGCTGAGGAATTCTGGGAGTTGAAGTCCACAAGTCATAAAAGGGCCAAGTTTGAAGACCCTTCACTTAAAGAGTAGGTGGGCTTCAGGACCCCTTTTATATCCCAGAGACCTTGCTTTGTTGAATCTTGAGACTGGCAGTAAGTCTTGCCTTGATTGACAGGCCTGAGAGCTATTTCTATTGAACTGTTTCCTGTGTTTGCTTAACAACTTCGATCAATCAGAATAGAGCTGGAAGGGACCTGAGAGGTCTTCTAGTCCAGCCCCCTGCTCAAGCAGGAAAATCTATACCATCTCAGACAAGTGACTGTCCAGTCTCTTCTTGAAAACCTCCAGTGATGCAGCGCCCACGATTTCTGGTGGCAAGCTGTTCCACTGGTTAATTGTCCTCACTGTTAGGAAGTTTCTCCTTAGTTCCCGGTTGCTTCTCTCCTTGATCAGTTTCCCTCCGTTGCTTCTTGTCCTGCCTTCAGGTGCTTTGGAGAATAATTTGACCCCCTCTTCCTTGGGGCAGCCCCTCAAAGAAGGAACTCGGTTCCTTGTGAACTCTAAAGCTTCCTCCTTCCGTTATGTATCCAAGATGGACAGCAATTAATATTTATATGTTACTTATATGGAAGGGTGTAGGTCTATACATATGTTGCATATAGTATGTTTTCAATGTGTGTTATGTACGTGTATACTTTGAGAGGAAGCAACTACATTTCATTTTCAATGTGTGCCATTGTGCCCTCAGGAAGAAATGGTTATAAAGGAGGTTATCTTATCTATTTCCCTTCTTATCTGTGTTATGAAAGGGATCTTTTAAACAAGATGGCTGCCTCTTTGTCCACCTTGCTTTTAGGTTCCTGCTTCACCTTTAGTCATGGCAGCTTCAGCCTCGTCTGACAAAAACAATCTCCGGCTGTTTTGCTGAAGGATAATCACACGGAAGACAGAAAACATTTACGGCCTTTAAAAGTCTCTTTTAGGACCTACTTTCGGTCTGACAAAGCCACTCTTAGTCAGATCCACTTCTTGCATTAAGGCAGGGGTCTTGAAACCTGGCAACTTGAAGACTTGTGGACTTCAACTCCCAGAATTCCTCAGCCAGCAAAGCTGGCTGAGGAATTCTGGGAGTTGAAGTCCACAAGTCTTCAATTTGCCAGGTTTCAAGACCCCTGCATTAAGGGACACACCTGGTGTGCAAACAGCTCCTCCCTTCCCTGATGCAAATTGAAAACCAGGGGGATTATGGTCTTGCGCGGATTGCTAACAATATACGCTCTGGAGCAGCATTTTTCTAAATAAATTCTCCGGGATTTCCGAAATCTATGACTGGCTATGGAAGGAAACAAGGCCGCGAAGCCGTGTTTGTGGTTAGGGAGGCAGTCGCTGTGACCTGAAGAGGGGTGGCTGCGGGTGAGGCCGTGGAGTCACAAGAGGGATCCGTTAAGACTATACTTTCAGGGATCATTTCTATAGTATGCAGATGGTGCTACTTTGAGTAGCTGTCATCTGCTATTGATGACCGTTGTGGTTTGCTCACTTCCCCATCCCTTTTATTTTTTTAATTATTATGAAATACAGATAGTCCTTGACTTGCGATAGTTCACCATCCTTGGAAAACAAATGACCATGTTTTTCACATTTACCACCAAAATGACCATGTTTTTCAGGAATCATGTGATCAAAATTCAGGTGCTTGACAACTGACTTACATTTTCATGTGATCAAAACTGACTGATATTTATGACTGCTGTTGTGGGATCCTGTGATCCTCTTTTGTGACCTTCTGACCAGTGATCCCCTTTTGTGACCTTTTTTAAAAAATAATATTTTATTAATTTTCCAATTTTAAATTTTGAGTATTTAAAAAGTAACGTGGTGACTGGGTTAATCAATAGTTCAATAACAGAATCTTTAGTGCAAATCTCAGGTTACAACATTAGATATTTCTTCTCTTTTTCCCTTAACATTTACTATCTCGTATTCAAGCTAGTACAATTCTAGTTATATCAACTCCATAAAAACATCATTATTACATTTATCAATAAATTTTTAGCTTATACATATCTTAATTACATTCAATCTTCATAAACAAATTTTTAATTTCTCCTCAATATTCCAATTTAACCTGTGATATCCATAATTTTCAGACTTTGGGTAACCAAGATTTCCCTTATCTCACTTCATAACAAACTATAATATCCAAAATACACATTTTATCTATTTAAATGTAATCTTGTTCTATTTCCTAACAGTTATCTATTTCCCACCATATTAAATCATCTACTTAATGATACAATATCCCCTTTAATAAATCAAAACCATTATATATATTGCCTGGGTTAATCAATAAATCAAACATTTTGTGATCTTCTGACCAGCAAAGTCAATGGGGAAGCCGGATTCAGTTAGGAACCGTGTTATGAACTTAACAGCTGCAGTGATTCCCTTAACCACTGTGGCAAAAAAGGGTCGTAAAACGGGGCAAAACTCACTTAACAAACATCTTGTTTAGCAACAGAAATTCTGGGCCCAATTAAAGTTATAAATCAAAGACTCTCTGTAAAAGAATGTTTATTTTTTACTTCTTGTCTCACTTGGTGGTTGCAGCCTGCAAGGATTTAGTGCAGGGGTAGGCAACCTTGGCTCTTTTATGACTCGTGGACTTCAACTCCCAGAATTCCTGAGCCAGCATAGCTGGCTCAGGAATTCTGGGAGTTGAAGTCCACGAGTCATAAAAGAGCCAAGGTTGCCTACCCCTGATTTTAGTGTCTCTGTTCTTTTTTTAAGTAACCCCTTGTTTTTATTTACTGTCTAGCTGCAGCTGGTATAATCCACCAGAAAGGGTCTGCTTTTTAATTTAGGCAGCCCTCGACTTACAACCACAATTGAGCCCAAAATTTCTGCCGCTAAGCAAGACAGTTCAATGAGTTTTGTCCCATTCTACGCCCTGTATTGCCACAGCTCTTAAGGGAATCACTGCAGTTCTTAAGTTAGTAACATGGTTGTTAAGTGAATCTGGCTCCCCCCATTGACTTTGCTTGTCAGAAGATTGTAAAAGGAGATCACGTGACCCTCCCAGGGACACCGCGATCGTCATAAACACAGGCCAATTGCCAAGTGTCCAAATTTTGATCCCACGTCCACAGGGATGCTGCAACAGTCGTAAGTGGGGAAAATGGTCATAAGTCACTTTTTTTCAGTGCTCTTGTAACTTCGAACTGTCACTAAAGAAATGGCTGTAAGTCATAGAGTGAGAAAGGATTGTGAAATTTAACAGGATGAATGATATTTACTGACTAAGCTTCAGTTTTATGATTATTGTTAATATTAGTGATTATAACTCTTTAGTATTATATTAACTACTGTTATTTAATATTTGTACCTGGACGATAGTCTGCTTGCTAAAGCGTTGAATTCTTTGTGGGGAACAACCCCACTATTGTATCTACCCTTCCCCTTACCCCAACCCTATTCCCCAACCCCACCCATTACCCATACCAATCCTATCCCTTCCCCACCCTTATAAAACCTAATAAAATATTTTAAAAAAAGAAAGAAATGGCTGTAAGTCAAGGACTACCAATAGTATCAGTTAGCTGGAAAAAGTGCTACAAGAGTCCTGTTTTTTTGCTACAAGAAACCTGCCCAGACCTATGCACGGGTGAAGCAAACGGGGTGATGCTAGTGCCCACGTAACCCTCGCTAGCCCTGCCGCGTTTTCGCCACATGGGTACTAGTGCTGCCCTGTTTTCACCACGTGGTGCCATTTAGGCCACATGGCACCCTGTTTTCGCCACGCGGAGCCCCCATTTAGGCTGCGCGGAGCCCCCGTTTAGGCCGCGCGGAGCTCCCGTTTAGGCCATGCAGCCGTGGGGCTAGCACGAGTGAGGATAAGTAGGCACACTGGCCAGCCTGTCCGGTGGCCAGGACGCCACGGCCTGGTAGTGGGCCACGGCTCACAGGTTGGGGACCCCTGGCTTAAGGCACTGTTTCTCAACTGCGGCAACTTTTAAGAAGTGTGGACTTTAACCCTTACTGGCTGGAGAATTCTGGGAATTGAAGTCCATACGTCCTTAAAGTTCCCACGTTTGAGAAACACTGGTGGTGGGATAAGCTGTGTTAGCGGTAGTGATGTGGAAGTGCTTTGGTGTCTTTCAAAAACTCTTCAGAGCATCTTTCTTCTTGTGAAGAAGCCACAATTTGCCAGATCCACATGTTTCATTAAGGTACACACCCTGTTTACAACCCATAATGCTAAATAAAGATCAAACCCAATGAGGGTTTTAAGGGTTTTGGGAATTAAGATCTAGGATGTTTGCAAAAAAAAAAAAAAAAAGTTGGCTTTGTGATCTTTTATTTATTTATTAAATTTATATGCTGTACATCTCACTATCCAAAGTGACTCTAGGCAGTTTACAATATAAAAAATAAATCATAAATATCTAAACCAGGGGTCTTCAAACTTGGCCCTTTTATGACTTGTGGACTTCAACTCCCAGAATTCCTCAGCCAGGCACGCTGACTGAGGAATTCTGGGAGTTGAAGTCCACAAGTCATAAAAGGGCCACGTTTGAGGACTCCTGATCTAAACGTTGACTTGGGTCGAAATTGCACTGCATTCTTCCTCCTTCCAGCGGTTTGCAACCCTGTGTGACAAGTTAAGGAGCGTTTATTCCAATAAACACGTGTATAGGACGAGCATTTAGCAAATGAAGCGGGTAGAAGCTTGTTTTATGTAAGGAAACAGACGCAGCTCTCATTTGAAAGGAATTCTCTGTCACCTGCAGTCCTTTGGCAGTGAAATAGTTAACAGCGTCCTATCAAGAGAGTGACGCCTTGCAGGACCCGCCTTTTCTGGACGTGTATCTTTGAGCCCCCCCCCCGAGTAAAGAAGCTCCTCCTCCTCCAGGAGACGCGTGATTGGTTGTCCCGTTCCCCGATGCAAATCTAAAACCAGGGGGCTTATGGGATCTCTCGTTTTGATAAAAATATATGCTTTGGAACAGTGGTTTTGTAAATAAATCAACCGGGTTGTTTGAAATTTTATTACTGGGTGTGGAAGGAACGATGACCACGAAGCCCTGTTTGTGGTTAGGGAGGCGGTCGCTGTGACCTGAAGAGGGGTGGCTGCGGGTGAGGCCGTGGAGTCGCGGAAGGATCCGTTAAGACTATACTTTCAGGGATCATTTCTATAGTATCCAACTAGAGAAATGCACTCGAAAGTGATCGGCTGAGCGAGCCACGAGGAGGAGGTGTAGTGTTCTCTCCTGAGCGCGAAGCGGGTAGACGGTGCTACTTCGTGTAGCTGCCGTCTGCTATTGATGACCGTTCTGCCTCTTCAATGCGAAGAGGTTGGAGGGAGAGGACGCAGTCTGAGTGGTTCGCTCGCTTCCCCACCCCTTTTTTAAGCAGAGTAAATAATAGAAAATCCTTAAAATTCATTATTTTGTAAGCAAGTGGTAATCTATTTGTGTTAGTCACCTCTTTCTAGAAAATTTCCATGAGTAGCTGTCGCCCAATCTCTAGTCTGAGAATTTTAGTCCCACCTTAGCCTTGAAAGGTGATTGGGTGATTTGGGGCCAATCAGCGGTAGAGTTGTTGGGTGATTTACAGGAGATAGAGTTCTAGTCCCACCATAGCCATTAAAGCTGACTGATGATTTTGGGTCAATCACCAGGAGACTGAGTTCTAGTCCTGCCTTAGGCATGAAAGCCAGCTGGGTCACTTTGGGGCCAGTTCCTGTCTCTCAGCTCACCTCACAGGGTTGTTGTGGGGAAAATAGGAGGAGGAAGGAGTGTTGGATATGTTCGCCACCTTGAGTTATTCATAAACAACAATAAATTTGAGGATAGAAATAAATTTGGTTCAGCATGTTGTATTCACAGAATGCTGAGTTTCAAGTATGGCTAGATTTGCAATCTTTGTCGCCCTTGCAATGTAATGTGTTCAGCTTGCTGACTTCTGAATCATTTCTCTTAATAGTAAATTATTTAATCTACATAGCAATTTATTATTTCCCCCCATACCAGTTCTGGCCATCTAAGCTATTTTTTCTAATTCCCAATTTTGTGCCTGGTTTCTTGATTCCTTTCCTCCTGTTATTTGGCTTAGTTCATTGCAAAGGATGAACTAAGTTCACTGGGGGCTTCAGTCTGTTTCATTTATTAAATTATCCCCCCCCCACACACAGACACACTCCAGAAGACAGATACTCAATTCCTTTGCTGTTGCAGTTGATTTTTCCCTTCCTTTTGTTCATTATACATAAGAGAGACTATCGGACTTTTCTGAAACCGGATGTATAGGATTTCAAGAAAAAACTGATTTCAGATTATGGAAGGGAAAAGCAAGGACTGGCAGGAAGTGTGGCAAGCCACGTCTTTTACACTGGTTTGGTGAATCGATCCCAGCAAAAGGAGGTGTGTGAACTGTAGCAAAGGATTTGAGTGTGCTTCTGTCTCCCTCCCTAAATAAGATAATGGAGGAGAAGGAGTGGCACAACCTGGTGGCGGAGTCAAAAGAGGAATCGGCCTAGAATCCTTTACACGGCCACAAGTAAACTTGGTTCAATTCCCTTGAATTCCGCTAACCCTTATCTAACTCTAACCAGGTGCTAACTATTATAGGAACAAATCTGGACCTGGTAGTTTGCTCCTGACAGATACCAATCTTTGAACAAATAGTATTTTTGATTTGGGAGAGAATGGGACCCTGTTCTATTATTTCTTTGTGTGTATCCCACCTTTAACTTTTTAACAAATAATTCAAGGTGGTGAACATACCTTCCTCCACTTTTTCTCACAGCAACGATCTTATGACATGGGTTGGATTGAGAGTGACTGGCCCAAAGGCACCGAGTCAGCTTTCATGCCTAAAGCAGGACTAGAACTCACAGTCTCCTGGTGATTGGCCCAAACTCATCCAGCTGGCTTTCATGCCTGAGGCAGACTAGAACTCATTGAAATCACCCAGCTAACTTTCATGCTTAAGGTGGGACTAGAATTCACAGTCTCCTGATGATTGGCCAAACGGCACCCAGCTGGCTTTCGTGCCTGAGGCGGGACTAGAACTCACAGTCTCCTGGTGACTGGCTCAAAGTCACTCATCTGACTTTTATGCCTGAGGCGGGACTAGAATTCACAGTCTCCTGATGATTGGCCCAAAGGCACCCAGCTGGCTTTCGTGCCTGAAGCGGGACTAGAACTCACAGTCTCCTGGTGACTGGCTCAAAGTCACTCAGCTAACTTTCATGCGTAAGGCGGGATTAGAATTCACAGTCTCCTGATGATCACCCAGCTGGGTTTCATGCCTGAGGCAAGACTAGAACTCACGGTCTTCGGCTTTCTAGCCTGGTTTCTTACCGCAAGGCTAGATCAACCTGGCTGATGTGTATAATAGGTTAAAAAATATGTCAAAAACATAATAAATCATATTCCCGTGACCTCAGGATGGCCTTAGATGCTGAGCATCCCAAATGAAATCATGTGATTGAGGGAAAGGGGTGCTGGCCGTTGGAATTTTGAATCCGGATCATAAGTACATTTTTGGCGGGGTCTGACGGAACTTTGAATGGTCACTAAGCAAGTTGTCGTAAGTCGAGGACTAACCTGCGTACTTCACTCCGTGTTCCAACCAGGGAGAGACATGAACGGCTGGGTGGGCAGCGGATGATGGGAGGTGAAAATCTTGATGAAAATGGTATACGTTTCCCTGCTTCTGCAGGGGGTTGGACTAGAAGACCTCTAAGGTCCCTCCCCACTCTGTTAGTCTGTATGGTATTCTGTATTTCCCTAGCAAGACTCCTGACACGAAGTTCCGCCTCGTAGGGAAGATGGGCAGCATAAAATTGAATGCATTAATAAAATAAATAAGTGGAAGTTTTTTTTCTCCTCTCGTTTTGTAGGAATCTCCACCCAGTCGGTCAACTCCTTAGGACAAAGTCCGCTCTTCACAGCTGCCTTACTCGGACTGGGGAAACTGGTGGACATTCTCTTAGATTACGGGTCAGACCCAAACCAGTAAGTACGAGACATCAATGGGTGAGAACCGGGATTCAGATTTAAAAAAAAAAAAATCGTTTGAACAAAATTATTTTGATTTTCTGAGGAAAGTATGAGGAAAAACCCACTCTTTGCTCCTCTGTCAGGGCAGAGCAGGCCATCCCCGAAGGAGAATTTGCAGTACAGGCAGTCCTCGACTTACAACGGTTCATTTAGTGACCGTTCAAAGTTACAACGGCACTGAAAAAAAGCGGCTTACGACCGGTTTTCTCAGTTAACGGCCTTTGTAGCATCTCCGTGGTCACACGATCAAAATTCAGATGCTTGGCGACGGGTTCCTATTTATGATGGTCGCGGGTCACGTGATCCCCTTTTGTGACCATCTTGACAAGCAAAGTCAACCGGGAAGTCAGATTCACTTAACAACCAGGCTGCTAACTTAACTGCAGTGTTTCACTTAACAACTGAGGCAAGAAAGGTCGTAAAATGGGGCAAAACTCAACAAATGTCTCTAAGGGAAATTTTAGGCTGAATTGTGGTCGTAAGTCGAGGACTACCTTTATCGCAACGGGGGGGGGCAAATATGTCATGGTGGAGATCCCGGCTGGCAGGTCGGAGCCAGGACTTAGTCAACAGACGCTGCACTCGGGACTCCTAGATTTTTATTGATTTATTGATAGATTTATTGATTTATCATGCTTTATTAAACACATTTATAAGGCTGCCCAACTCACAAGTAAGCAATTACACGTGGCTTACGACGTTTCAAAATCCACCACATAATAAAAAACTAAAAAAAACTCTTACCCACCCTGGTTAACTTCCCCCCTGAGAATTTAAGTTAATTTCAATTTCCTCTCAGAAAACCTCCGTTGTGGGTTAACGATTTTGTGTTACAATTTTGTTAAGCGGAATCTCAAGTTTCATTTCTGGTCAGACCTGAAAGTCCTCGACTTAACGACCATTCATTTAGTCACTGTTCCGAGTTGGAAGTGGGAAAAAAAGCGCCATATGAACGTTTTCCACACTTACGACCGTTGCAGCGTCCCCACGATTACATGATCGAAATTCGGACGCTTGGCAACTGACTCGTATTTACGACGGTTGCAGTGACCCGGGGGGGGGTGTCATGTGATCCCCTTTTGCGACCTTCTGACAAGCCAGATCAAAGGGGGAAGGCCGTAGTTCCCCCATGCTGGCTGAGGAATTCTGGGAGTTGAAGTCCACAAGTCCTAAAAGGGCCAAGTTTGAAGACTCCTGCTTTAGAAGAGTTGGAGGAAGTCGCAAAACCACGTGCGAAGCCATGGCTTGATTGTTGCGGTTGTTATTTCAGCCGTTGTTACGATGGGAGCACCCCTGTCCACGCCGCGGCCTTCTCGGGAAGCCAGTTCATCCTTAGCAAACTGCTCGACGCAGGCGGGGATCTGCGACTCCACGACAAGGATGGGAGGACCCCGCAAAGCTGGGCTGTGACGGCAGGGAAAGAAAGCAGTGCACAGGTGTGTCACCTTGCGGGCGTGAAGCTTGTGTGTTTTAAGTTGTCGTATTTGGGAGGAACTGAGGCAACACGGAGACCCAGTCGGGTGTGGTGGTTCAAGATTCTGAGTTAGAAAACGGGAGGTAGCTATTTGGGTAGCTTTGTTTTCCTCCTCTCTCCTCAGCCTTTTTTCCTTTTATGCTATGCCACCCAACATGAGAGAACCATCCATTTTTATTGATCATTTAGGCCAGGGGTCTTCAAACTTGGCTCTTTTATGACTTGTGGACTTCAACTCCCAGAATTCCTCAGCCAGCATGCCTGGCTGAGGAATTCTGGGAGTTGAAGTCCACAAGTCATATAGGGGCCATAGTTCCCCCATGTTGGCTGAGGAATTCTGGGAGTTGAAGTCCACAAGTCATGAAGGGGCCATAGTTCCCCCATGTTGGCTGAGGAATTCTGGGAGTTGAAGTCCACAAGTCATGAAGGGGCCATAGTTCCCCCATGTTGGCTGAGGAATTCTGGGAGTTGAAGTCCACAAGTCATGAAGGGGCCATAGTTCCCCCATGCTGGCTGAGGAATTCTGGGAGTTGAAGTCCACAAGTCATGAAGGGGCCATAGTTCCTCCATGCTGGCTGAGGAATTCTGGGAGTTGAAGTCCACAAGTCATGAAGGGACCATGGTTCCCCCATGCTGGCTGGGGGAATTCTGGGAGTTGAAGTCCACAAGTCATAAAAGGGCCAAGTTTGAAGACCCCTGATTTAGGTGCTCTGGGAACTCTCCAGCTAATCGACGGCACCCCGAGTGCTTTGAATCTATAAATAAAAGAAAATAACCCCACTCAACTTGGATTTTTTCTTGTCACAGATAATAGATCCAGAAAAAGTCACGGGCGAATGGCGAGTGAGAAAACCTGGCCCTTATTCAAAAGAGGATGAAATATTGGCCATTTCTCCACATTTCTCACCCCATTTGCTGATCTTTAACAGCCTTCTGTTAATACCTTCAGGGAGGCTGTTTTGTGAAAGGTGCCAGACTAAGAAGCCATGAGTTCGAATCGTGGTTTAGGCACGAACCCAGCTGAGGAATTTGGGGGGCAATGCCATCTTCTCAGTCCTAGAAAGAAGATGCTTCTTGAGGTCATAAACAACAGACGGGGAGGGGAAATCACAAAATATAGGTAGTCCTCGACTTACGACTATTTATTTATTGACTGTTCAAAGTTACAACAGCACTGGAAAAAATTACTACTCGCACTTACGACCATTGCAGTCTCCACAGTTACATGATTAAAATTTGGGCGCTTGGCAACTGGCATGTATTTATGACGGTCACAGCGTCCCGGGGTCACGTGATCGCCGCTTGCAATTTCCCAGCCTGTTTCCAATAAGCAAAGTCCATGGGAGAAGCCGGATTCGCTTAATGACCGTGTGATTCACTTAACAACTGCAGAGATTTGCTTAACTGTGGCAAAAAAAAAAAAAAAAGGTCGTACAATCGGGTGTAACTCGCTTAGTAACCGCCTGGCTCAGCAATGAAAATTCTGCTCCCGATTGTGGACGTAAGTCGAGGGCTACCTGAACAGGTTCTCCTTTTTAACCTAAATATTAACCTCAAAGAAAAATTAATTAAATGTTAAGTTTTTCAGAGTGCTAAATTGGGTGCTTTGCTGGCACTCTGGAACTAAAAGAAAATGCACCCTGAAACTTGGATTTTTGTATCCCCAAGACCATCCTCCTCTCCCCAAACTGGCCTTGAAACAGCCCAACCTCATGGATAGTTTGATCGCCTCGACTTTTCTTTTTCTGTAATGAAGCTGAAAAAAATTGTTAAAGCAAGGGTGTCCACACTTGGCAACTTTAAGATTTGTGGACTTCAATTCCCAGAATTCAGTCAGAAGATGATAGATAGGTAGGTAGGTAGGCAGGCAGGCAGGCAGGCAGGCAGACAGACAGATATGGATGGATAGAGATAGATAGATATGAATGGATGATAGATAGATAGATAGATAGATAGATAGATAGATAGATAGATAGATAGATAGATAGATAGATAGATAGATAGATAGATAGATAGATAGATAGATAGATAGATAGATAGATAGATATGGATGGATGGATGGATGGATGGATGGATGATAGAGATAGATATGGATGGATGATAGATAGATAGACAGACAGATATGGATGGATAGAGATAGATATGGATGGATGATAGATAGATAGATAGATAGATAGATAGATAGATAGATAGATAGATAGATAGATAGATATGGATGGATGATAGAGATAGATATGGATGGATGATAGATAGATATGGATGATAGATAGATAGATAGATAGATAGATAGATAGATAGATAGATAGATAGATAGATAGATAGATAGATAGATAGATAGATAGATAGATAGATAACCTTTATTGTCATTTTTTTTTACTATGGGCACACTTGACACACATTAAAAATGAAATTTAGTTGCTTGTACACATACATAACACACATTTAAACATGCTATATACAACATATGTATAAACCTATACCCTTACACATAAATAACATACAAATATTAATCTCTGTCCATCTTGAATACAGAGTATAGAGCTGGAAAGAAACCTTGGAGGTCTTCTAGTCTAACCCCCTGCTCAGGCAGGAAACCCTATACCATTTCAGACAAGATGGCTGTCCAGTCTCTTCTTGAAAACCTCCAGTATTGGAGCATCCACAACTTCTGGTGGGTGGCAAGCCGTTCCACGTTTCTGGGAGCTCAACAGAATTCTGGGAGTTGAAGTCCACAAATCGTAAAGTTTGGATAACCTTGCTTTTAAAAAAAAAAAAAAACACCCCACAGAGCATTTTTACCCCCCTTTCTGTGTTTTTAAAAGTGGTCCTTTCCTCCTGTCTATTTTTTTTTTGAGGAAAACCCTTTTCGGCTTTGCAAGGGACCCATAGCTTTACCTGTTGGGCTGCGGGCTTGATTTCAGATGCTCGAATTTATCCAGCGCTGCACAACTCACATGCAAGTCATCCTGCAGAATCAGTCCTTGGATTTACTGAGGAAAGTGGACTCCCCCCGGGCCTTGGTCCACAGCCCCTCCAAGTTTGGGGGATTTACCCAAGGGTAAGTCAAAGGAAGTCTGTGCTTTTGCTATCCCATAATAAGCCAGCAGTCCTTGGTGGAGGAGATTTCCAAGCCCTGCCTTCCTGCAGACTACTACTCTGGTGGGGAAAATGCCTGGGCTGGCTAGGGGATTCTGGGAATTGAAGTCCACCCCTCTTAAAGCATAGCTGGCTGGGGAATTCTGGGAGTAGAAGACCACTCATCTTAAAACATGCTAGCTGGGGAACTCTGGGAGTTGAAGTCCACCCATCTTAAAGCGTGCTGGCTGGGGAATTCTGGGAGTGGAAGTCCACCCATCTTAAAGCATGATGGCTGGGGAATTCTGGGAGTGGAAGTCCACCCATCTTAAAGTATGCTGGCTGGGGAATTCTGGGAGTGGAAGTCCATCTTAAAGAGTTCTGGCTGGGGAATTCTGGGAGTGGAAGCCCACCCCTCAAGATGGCTCTAGACATAGACGTTAGCATAGATATAGTGTAAGATATCGTAAGGTTAGTAATAAATAGAAAATAAGTATGTTTGTCTATTTTTTAAAAATAACAATTTTGCTAGGGAAACACAAAACTCTCTCGTTGGCTGCTGCTCCATCTCATTTCCCAAAATACCCCTGAAAATCCTCCATCTTGTGCTTCAGGGCCGCTGATAGCCCCTTAGGGAGGTTCATGAAACGTGGGAGCAGCATATCGCAAAGCATCTTCAGTTTCGGTTTTGGGAAGGTAAGATGTCAGGTTTAAGATGGCGGAGAGCCTGGAAGCTCTCTTCGTCCAGAGTGTGTACGCACAACACACAAACACACAGGGTCAGAGGTCCCATGCGGGTTCTGGGGAGACCGCCCAAGACGATGGGTGGCTGTGAAAAGTCTAAGGAAGCGGGTTTTGGTGGCTCTCAAAAGAGAATCTCCTGAAATTACAAGTTGTTAGCCAGCGGAACAGACTGCCACATGATGTGAAGCGGCACATTTTTTGAGGGGTTTTTTTTTTTTTGGGAGGTCTTCGAAGAGAGGCTATCTGGTAACAGGTCAGATGTTCTTGTGGTGACCGCTGAAATATCTTCCTATTTTTTTTTAATTTATTTATAACATTTTATATAGCCATGTGTCTTTTAATAGGACAACTCTGGGCGGCTCCTGAGAAAATCAATTTAAAAACTAAAACGTGCTCAGTGAAAATAACGACTGCAGCAAAAGGGGTCATAAAATCACGTGCAACTCTCTTAGTGACTTGGTTAGTGACAGAAGTTTTGGTCCCAATTGTGGTGCTAAGTTGAGGACTTCCTGTATAGATAGATATTCATATTCCTCCATATGAAACTCTTGGGACTCTTGAGTGCTGTTAAAACCCATCTCTGGATGCTGGATGCTACTTCCAGTTTTTCTGAAATCTTCCTTCCTTCCCTCTTTGCTTTCCTTCCTTCCTTCCTTCCCTCCCTCCCTCATTTTCTTTCTTTCTTTCTTTCTTTCTTTCTTTCTTTCTTTCTTTCTTTCTTTCTTTCTTTCTTTCTTTCTTTCTTTCTTTCTTTCTTTCTTTCTTTCTTTCTTTCTTTCTTTCTCTTCCTCTCTTCTCTTTCTTTCCCTCTTATCTTCTATCCCTTTCTCATTCCTCCCTTCCTTCCCCACTTTTCTCACTCCCCTGCCTTCCCTTTGTTTCTTCCTTTCTCCCTTTCTTTTCTTTCCTTCCTTTCATCCCTCACTCTCCTTCCTACTTTTCTCCATTCTCCTCTTTGTTTCATTCATTGTTTCATTTTTCCTTTCCTTCCCTCCCTTTTATCCTTCCTTTCTTCTTCTTTTTCCCTCTTTTATCTTCCTTCCCTTTCCCTTCCCTTTTCATTTCCCTCTTCCTTCTCTTCCCCCTTCCCTTCTCCTTTCCTTTCCCTTCCCCTTCCCTCTTCTTTTCCTTCCCCTTTCCCGTTTCCTTCCCTTCTCCTTTCCTTTCCCTTCCCTAACCCTTTCCTTCCCCTTTCCTGTTTCCCTTCCCTTTCCTTCCCCTTTCCTGTTTCCTTCCCTTCCCCAACCCTTCCCTTCCCTTTTCCCGTTTCTTTCCCTTTCCTAACCCTTTCCTTCCCCTTTCCTGTTTCCTTTCCCTTTCCCGTTTCCTTCCCTTCTCCTTTCCTTTCCCTTCCCTTCCCTTCCCCTTTCCTGTTTCCCTTTCCTTCCCCTTTCCTGTTTCCTTCCCTCTTCCCTTCCCCAACCCTTCCCTTCCCTTTTCCCATTTCTTTCCCTTTCCTAACCCTTTCCTTCCCCTTTCCTGTTTCCTTTCCCGTTTCCTTCCCTTCTCCTTTCCCTTCCCTAACCCTTCCCTTCCCCTTTCCTGTTTCCCTTCCCTAACCCTTCCCTTTCCTGTTTCCTTCCTTTCCCTTCCCTTCCCTAACCCTTCCCTTCCCCTTTCCTGTTTCCTTCCCTTCCCTTCCCCTTTCCCGTTTCCTTTCCCTTCCTCCACTCACTTCTTTCCTTTCCTCCTTCCTCCTTCCCTTTCTCGCTCTCTTTTCCCTTCCTTCCTTCTCCCTCCCTCCCTCCCTCCCTCCAGTTTTTTCTCACCAGTAAGAGGCAGCTGGGCTACCTGGCGTCCCTCCCCATCATCGCGGACAGGGAAGTGGTCCAGGCCGACGACGAGCCCACCGCCTCGTTCTCCACCGGGCCCTACATGAGCATGACCAAGTAAGTGTCCCGGAGGACGAGGGTCACGTGACCTTTGGAGCGGAGTTCCACCCTGGCCCTCCTGCCAGGCGAGGACTTGGTGCCTCCCTCGGCCAATCTACCTCCCTACCTCGCAGGGTTGTCGTCGTGCTAACCCTCCCCCCCCATCCTAATCTGACCCAGTTTCTTCCATCTTAGCCCACTCTGCCACCTCTCCCTCCTGCGAGGCGTCCCCAGCACCTGTGGGGCAAGTGACTTGGGGGGGGGGCAAACCGACCAGACCCCCCTTTTCTGCCCACAGCCTGATGTGGGGAGGCAGCCGCGTCACGGTGAAGGAGCTGAACATGCAGCCGCACCAGCATTGCAGCAAACTGCGGCTCTCCGACCTCCTCTTGGCCGAGCAGGAGTACAGCAGGTGTGCACTGTGTGTGTGTGTGTGTGTGTCTTTGTGTGTGTGTAAAGCCACCCGTCTTGTGTGTTTGTGTGTGTAAAGTCCACCCCTCTTAAAGCAGGCTGGCTGAGGAATTCTGGGAGTTGAAGTCCCCCATCTTAAAGCAAGCTGGCTGAGGAATTCTGGGAGTGGAAGTCCCCCCATCTTAAAGCAGGCTGGCTGGGGAATTCTGGGAAATGAAGTCCACTCTTCTTAAAGCCTCCTAGCTGGGGAATTATGGGAGTTGAAGTCCGCCCCTCTCAAAATGGCTCTAGACCTCGATGTTACCGTAGATGTAGTGTAAGATATCGCAGGGTTAGTAATAAATAGAAAATACGTATTGTGCGTTCAGGGTGTGGGGTTTGCAGGGCCCCCAAAGGGGGTTAGAAATGGACCCGGGTTGTTCCCCTTTCGGTTGTGGGTCCTCTGCAAATGCGGTCCTCCCTTCTGCTTTGCAGCCAGCTCCACCACCCTCACTTGCTGCTGCTGATGGCCGTCTGTCTGTCCAGCGACTTGGAGAAGACCCGGCTGGTGTTCGAGAGGGTGAATTTTGGATCTCTCTACAGCATCCTTCACGAGAGGGTATAAAGTTTGTGTCTTCTGAAGAAGAGCTGCTTCGGGGGTCTCTCTCTTGTTTCTTTCTACCTTTGGAGGCTCCTGAGCTGAAAATACCCCCCTCGCTCTCCCTCTCCCCCCTCTCCCCCCTCTCTCTTTCCCTCTCCCTCCCTCTCTCTCCCCTCCCTTTCCCTCTCTCCGTCTCCCTCTCCTCTCTCCCCTTCTCTTCCCTCTCCCCCCCTCTCTCCCCTTCTCTCTTCCCCTCTCCTCTCTCCCTCTCCTCTCCTCTCCTCCCTCCCTCTCCCCCCCCTCCCTCTCTCTCCCCCTCTCCATCTCCCTCTCTCCCCCACTCCCTCCCTCTCCCTCTCTCTCCCACTTGAACAACCTTGCAAAGTAGGCGGATGTGGTAAACGGCAGGGCCCAGATTTAAAAGTGTGCTGCTTCTGCCTGTATCCAGACCGGGGAGGAAAACTAGGGTCCCTTTAAGACCTATGGACTTCAACTCCCAGACTTCCTGAGCCAGCTGTGCTGGCTGGAGAATTCTGGGAGTTGAAGTCCACTCATCGTAGAGCACGTTGGCTTGGGAATTCTGTGAGCGGAAGGGCAGCACCCTCTCCTGCCCACATTAGACACTGCAGACCGATTCTATCTGCAGAAGAGAGTCCCTTAGATAGCTGTTTTTATTACAGGTAATCCCCAAGTTACGAGCGTTCGCTTAACGCTCGTTCGAAGTTACGCGATGAGCGCCCCCTAGTGCTTACGAGCAAGTCCTGAAATTACGAATATTGAGGCACCACAGCCGTCGTTCGCTCTTCCGAGCGACCGCAGAGGCACTGCAACATTCACCCTGGTTATTCCCTCCCTCCCCATCCCCGCCCCGGGTCTCTCCAGGCACCAGGCCTTCAGTACTCACCCTGCGGAGATCGAGGTCCTTCCCTTTCTTGGCTGCTCCAGGCCTTCGGTGCATTTGCAGAGAATGGAGGCCTAAAGGAAGGCAAGATCACGCGAGATCAGTGGGGCGAGATCTCACGCTACTGATCTTGCGTGATCTTGTGGTACTTTGGGCCTCTGTTTTCTGCAACAGAGAACGGAACCGAAGCCGGGGGACGCTTCCGCCTGCCTCCGGAGGTTGGATCGGGGCGTCGGAGGCTTCCTCCAGGCCGCTGCCACCCGGAAATGGGCCTCCGGAGGGCCGCGGAAACGTCCCCCGGCCTCAGATCCGGGCGGCAGCGGCCTGGAAAAGGCCTCTGATGCCCGGATCCGACCGAGATTCACTTCACGAGTTTTTGAGTTACGAACGGAGCGTGCAGGCTCCGCTACACTCGTAACTCGAGGACTACCTGTATTACCATCATTATTTATTAAATTTATTGGCCACCCATCTTACCGCAGGGTAACGCCGGATGGCTAACAATGTGAAAAAGATAAAACCGTGTAAATAAAATAGTACAAAATACAAAATGTTTTATATTCATTTCTCTCTGCACTCGCTATATAACTGCGCCGTCTCCTCCCCCCCCTCCCCGGAGTTTTCGAGGAGGGGGTTTCAAAGTCTTGGAGGCAACTGTTTCCTTTCTCTCCCTCCCTCCCTCTCGCCCTTTTCCTTCGGCCGCTGTAGCGCTCCGAGTTCCCGGTGTTGCACATGGAAACGATTGTGCACCTGCTGATCCAGGTGAGCGACGCCCTCCGATACCTCCACCTGCGTGGGTTCATCCACCGGACCCTCAGCTCCTACGCCGTGGTGATTGTGCTCACAGGGGAAGCGAAGCTGACCAACCTTGAGCACATGATTGAAAGGTAAATCCACCTCACCTTCCCTCCCCTCCCCTTTCCTTTTCTATCCTCTTTCAATTTCCCTCTCCTCTCCCCTCTCTCCTCTCCTTTTCCCTCTCCTCCCCTCTCCTCTCTCCTCCCCTCTTTCTCCTCTTCCCTTTCCTTTTCTATCCTTTTTCAATTTCCCTTCCCTCTCCCCCTCCCCTCCTCTCCTCCCCTCTCCTTTTCCGTCCCCTCCCTTCCTTTTCTATCCTCTGTCAAATTCCCTCTCCTCTTTCCCCTCCCCTCCTCCCCTCTCATTTCCTCTCCCTTCCCCTCCCCTCTCCTCTATTCCCTTCTCCCCCCTCCTCTCCCTTCCTTTTTCCTTTCCACTCTCCTCCCCTCTATTCCCTCCACTCTTTTCCCCTCTCCTTCCCCTCTTCTCTTTCCCCTCTCCCCTCCCCTCCTCTCCCCTCCCTTTTCCTTTCCACTCTCCCCTCTTCTCCCCTCTCCTCCTCCCCTCCCTTTTCTTTTCCACTCTCCCCTCTCCTCCCCTCTCTTTTTCCCTCCCCTCTCTTCCCCTCTCTTCTCTCCTCTCCCAGATTCTGACAAGGTAGCTTTGCAATAAACTAGAATTAGCCGGTCCAGTTGCGATTCCAACGTGGTTCACCCAGCGTGGCGCCAACCTCAGTCTTGTAAGTCTGAAGGTACAAATCTCCCACCGCCTCTTTTGCATCCTGAGGAATCAGGGAGGGTCCCTTCTCCGTCTCTTTCTCTCTCGTCTGTTATGCAGCTGAGGGCCGGGCTGTCTCTTCCCAGAACGTTCCCTTGGCCTGATCTCTCGACTCGGTTTCCCCAGGTCTTTCCCTCACACCACCATGTGGTCACCTCTTCCCCTCCCCCCAGGATGCGAGAGGTCTCGGACCCTTGGCTGCCCAGAGGGGGGCACCTGTCCTCCCCCAACCCTGAGCCTCTTCCCTTGTCGACAGCAAAGACGGAGGGGAGCACAGCGACCTGACCCGGGTGCCGATCCCTCCCCAGCTCTACAAGTGGTGCGCCCCGGAGGTCATCCTTGACCGGACGGCGACTTTCAAGTCGGACGTCTACAGCTTTTGCGCCGTCATGCAGGAAGCGTTCACAGGTGCAGCAAAGTCTAGCACGTCAAATGTATTTCTCCTTCTCCTTGGTTTTTAATTTCTTCGGTGTTTTAAGGCTAAAGATTGTCTTAGAGACACTGAAAACTGACAACACAAAGGGACCTGGTGGTCCATCAAGTCTGTCCTTTGAGGGGTTTTTTTTATATTTTTTGTTCTTCCTTCCTTCCTTCCTTCCTTCCTTCCTTCCTTCCTTTCTTTCTTTCTTCCTTCCTTTCTTTCTTTCTTCCTTCCTTCCTTCCTTCCTTCCTTCCTTCCTTCCTTCCTTCCTTCCTTCCTTTCTTTCTTTCTTTCTTTCTTTCTTTCTTTCTTTCTTTCTTTCTTTCTTTCTTTCTTTCTTTCTTTCTTTCTTTCTTTCTTTCTTTCTTTCTTTCTTGTTACTAATTATTACTAGTCCATCAAGTCTTTCCTTTGAGGTTTTTTATTTTTTGTTCTTTATTAATTAATTATTAAGAATTATTATTAGTCCATCAAATCAATCCTTTGAAGTTTTTTAAATTTTTGTTCTTTCTTCATTAATTATTATTATCATTAGTGCATCAAGTCTGTCCTTTGAGGTTTATTTTTTCTTCTTTCTTTCTTAATTAATTATTATTATTAGTCCATCGAGTCTGTCCTTTGAGGTTTTTAATTTTTTGTTCTTTATTTATTATTATTATTATTATTATTATTATTATTATTACTATTATTATTATTGTTATTATTATTATTGGTCCATCAAGTGTGTCCTTTGAGGTTTTTAATTTTTGTTTATTATTATTATCATTATTATTATTGTTGTTGTTGTTGTTATTGGTCCATCAAGTCTGCCCTTTGAGGTTTTTTGGGGGGTGAGTGGGATGTGGTTATCTTTTTAATTAATTTATTTATTTTTAAAATTTATGTTCTAATTTTTAACTGTTTTGTCAGCTGATGGACACGTGTTTAATCCCGCACATGTTTAAACTCAGTTACTGACAATTGGCCCACTACCTCTGCTCAGTGGTGGGATTCAAATAGGTGAACAACCAGTTCTCTGTGTGGATGCCACTTCCGGAAGTCCATTCTGGGCCTGGGCAACAAAAAATTAGCTACCGGTTCTGCCGAAGTGGTGCGAACCGGCTGAATCCCACCACTGCATGGATGGATGGATGGATGGATGGATGATAGATAGATAGATAGATAGATAGATAGATAGATAGATAGATAGATAGATAGATAGATAGATAGATAGATAGATAGATAGATAGATGATAGATAGATGATAGAGACAGACAGACAGACAGACAGACAGACATGTATGAGAGACAGAGAGATATGATAGAGAGATAGATAATAGATAGATGACTTCTATGAAGTCATCCTTTCTAACGTCTTTTGAACTTCCCTCCTGTCAGTTTGAAGTTACACCCCCGTGTTCTCGATTTTTTGCTTAATGTCAAAAACCTGATTCACGTGTTTCAGCCATGTCCTCTCTTTCCCTTCTTATTCAGTCCCATTCAGCCTTATTTCATCACATCTGAATAAACTGCAGGTAGTCCTCGACTTACAACGGTTCGGAATTACAACGGCAACGGGGAAAAAAAGGGGACACGACCGTTCTTCAGTTATGACCGTTGCAGCATCCCCAGGGTCATGTGATCAAAATTCAGACACTTGGTCTCTGACTCACATTTATGACGGTCGCCGTGTCCCGGGGGTGCGTGTGTGTCACGTGATCCCCGTTTGCGACCTTCTGACAAGCAAAGTCAATGGGGGAAGCCAGATTCACTTAACAGCCGTGTTACTCATTTAACGAGTGCAGCGATTCACTTAACGACGGCGTCAAGGAAGGTCGTAAAACGGGGCAGAACGCGCTTGAAAAATGACTCACTTAGCCATGGAAAGTTTGGGCTCCATAGTGGTCGTAAGTTGAGGACTACCTATAAATCAATTTAAAAAGTAAAAAATAAATAAATAAATAAGTCGTAAGTCGAGGACTACCTGTAAATCAATTTAAAAAGGAAAGCAATAGATAGATAGATAGATAGATAGATAGATAGATAGATAGATAGATAGATAGATAGATAGATAGATAGATAGATAGATAGATAAATAGATAGATAGATAGATAGATAGATATAAAATAAATGAATAAAAGTGTTGGGCTCCAGATTTCTTTTTTTTTAAGTGGCTGGCTGGGGAATTCTGGGAATTGAAGTCCAGCCCTCTTGAAGTAGCTGAGGTTGAAAAATTCTGCCCTTATTTTGTCTTAATTTTGGTGCCTTCTCACATCCCACTGTGCATTCCCGGATATGTGTTTTCCAGACACCGTTCCCTGGGAGGGATTCGACGGCCCGTCCGTCAAAGATCACATTGTCTCAGGCCAGTGGCTGGAAGCTGACGCCAGGCTCCCCAAGCCTTATTACGACATTGTGAAGACGGGCCTGGAGTCCAGACCCAAACAACGCTCAATGAACCTGCAAGACATACGTTACGTTCTAAGGAACGACTTGAAGGTAAAGTGGGGGGGGGGTTTCAATGAAAAGAAGGACTAGGAGGGGGGCATGATAGTAATGTTCCAGTATTTGGGGGCGTCTGCCCCAAAGAAGAGGGAGTGAAGCTATTCTCCAAAGCCCCTGAAGGCAGGACAAGAAGCAACAGATGGAAACTGATCAAGGAGAGAAGCAACCTAGAACTAAGGAGAAACTTCCTGACAGTTAGAACAATTAACCAGTGGAACAACCTGCCTCCAGAAGTTGTGAATGCTCCAGTTTTTAAGAAGAGGAGAAGAGGCAGGACAAGAAGCAACAGATGGAAACTGATCAAGGAGAGAAGCAACCTGGAACTAAAGGGAAATTTCCTGACAGTGAGAGCAATTAATCAGTGGAACAACCTGCCTGCAGAAGTTGTAACTAAACCAAGGAGAAAAGCAACATAAGGAGAAATTTCCTAATAATTAACAACAACCAATCAGCGAAAGACTTGCCTCCAGAGGTTGTGGGTGCTCCAACACTGGAGGCTTTTAAGAAGAGATTGGACAACCATTCGTCTGAAATGGTATAGGGTTTCCTACCTGAGCAGGGGGTTGGACTAGAAGACCTCCAAGGTCCCTTCCAAGCAGCCCAAAAAGCCAACACAATCCTAGGTTGCATTAAGAGAGGGATAGAATCAAGATCACATGAAGTGTTAATACCACTTTTATGATGCCTTAGTAAGGCCACACTTAAAATACTGCATCCAGTTTTGGTCACCACGATGTAAAGAAGATGTTGAGACTCTAGAAAGAGTACAGAGAAGAGCAACAAAGATGATCAGGGGACTGGAGGCTAAAACATACAAGGAACGGTTGCTGGAATTGGGTCTGTCTAGTTTAATGAAGAGAAGGACGAGGGGGGACATGATAGCAGCCTTCCAGTATCTCAGGGGCTGCCCCAAAGAAGAGGGAGTCAAGCTTCTGAGGTCAAAGCACCTGAAGGCAGGACAAGAAGCAACAGATGGAACTAACCCAACGGAAGCAACGTGGAACTAGGGAGAAAGTTCCTGACAGTGAGAATAATTAACCAGTGGAACAACCTGCCTCCAGAACCTGTCAGAGCGTGCACAGTCTTATTGCGTGAGATAACCCATGAGTAAATGCAGTAAACAGTGGTCTATAGTAAATGGTGGTTTATCTCACGCTATCTACAATATACACCAGGAACAATATACACGTATTACACGTGCTAATACAGCAGGATCCAACAAACCACAGTTACAGCAGGAAATGGAAGAAAAGAGAACACATCAGCAGAGCCTTCCTTTTATACAAAGGCTCTTAAAGAGACACAGACCTAGTTGGTTCTTAAAGGGACACAGACCCTGCTGGCTCTTAAAGGGTCACAGACCCTGCTGAGTCATTCCCTTCATTACATCTTACATTTCATAAGCTGGTTAGCTATTAAATCATTACCTTGACATGTCCTAAAAGCTAAAGAAGAGGCTGTTGTTCAGACAGGACAAAGGATTCTGTTAACCGGTTCTTTGTTTTCTGTTTCTTTTCTTTTTTACAGGATTTACTAGAATCTCGCAAGCACCGTCCTGGTGAACAACCGGCGTCTCCCAAGCCTGAAATTCACCCCAATATCAACATCTGTTTGCCTTCCGCCTCGGCTTCCGAGGTTAAGAAGCCAAGATTGCAAGACGAGAAGGCTCACGTAGGTCCGTGTCCTCTTTGGGGCAAGAGGCTGGTTATATCGAGAGCCCAGAGGGGGTGAGATCGCTGCTTGGTGAGGTTTCCCCACTGCTCAGGAGGGACAAGAATCAGGATTCTGAAACGGGGGGCAGAGCAGATTTCAGTAGGTGCGGTGGGCTTACTTTGAGCCGAAAGCACAAGGGTAACTTGGTGTAAATTGCGAAGCTAAATTCAGCAACTTTTGTCACAGCATGCACAGTCTTATTGCGCTGAGGTAACCCAGGAGTAAATACAGTAAACAGTGGTTTGTATTAAATGGTGGTTTACATTACACTATCTACAAATATACACTAGAAACAAGATACATACACGTGGTCATACAGCAAACTCCAATATACAGCAGTTACAGCAGGAAGCGGACGAGAGAGAAGGACTTCAGCAAGGCCTTCCCTTTTATACTCAAGCTCTTAAAGGGATACAGACTCCTGCTGAGTCATTCCTAACATTGCATCATTTATCTCACATTATAGAAGCTGGTTAGCTTTTAAATCATTAGCTTGACAAACTCAAAACACTGTATGTCAGTGAATCAGGTAGCTTGTTAATTACTTTGGGTGTTGCATCTACGTGAATGCAGCTGTGGTGTAATGTGTTTATGTGTGTCTGTGCAGTGGAGTTGATGTTGACCCCAACTGGTCCTTTTAAAGGAACACATCAAAATAAGACAGCTGCTGCTATTACGTTCTTTCTGCATCTTCTTTTGGTATTAATACTATATTTGCCTCTAACCAGGATTTAGGTATTTTCGCTTCAGTTAAAACGTCATTGAAAACTTCTAATAGGTGTTGATTAAGTACGTTTTGGTGTTCTTTATATAATTCCGCTGGTTTTCCATTTGGGCCGGCTGCTTTATTGGTTTTTTGTTTACTTATAGCCGTAGTTATTTCAATCATACTTATTTCCTCATTTAACATGATTTTTATTTCCTCTGGTATCTTCGGTGTATCTGTCTTTTCCAAATAGTCTATTATCTTTTCTACACTTTGTCCCTCACTCCTCTTATATAAGTTTTCATAATATCTTTGAGCAATTCCCCTTTTAATTATCTCATCATGTTGAATCTCTCCTTCCTCATCTTGCAAATTAACAATCTGTTGCTTCTCTTTCTGCCTTCTCAGTTTATACGCCAACCATCGTCCAGGTTTATTCGCGTATTCAAAATTATTTTGCTTGGCAGCCTTAAGTTGTTGTGCTAACTTTTCCGAGTCTTCTATACAAAGTTTGTGTTTAATTAGTTCCATTTTACTTTTCAATTTTTTATTATTTAGGTCACCCTGATATTGTGTTTCAGCCTGTTTATATTCTTCTTCCAGTCTTATCCTATGTTGTTTTTTTTCCTTATTTCTCTTGGCCATATATGAGAGTAAATGAATAAATGCATTTGCGGTGGGATTTATATAATCAGAGCTGACAGATAGTCCTCGCCTTATGGCCATTAAATTGCCTAGTTTGCATGATGTCACTTGCTCCGTTCCCCCTATCCAACAGTCAATCCTGCATGAATCAGCCTTTTGTCTCCAGCCAGCCACAGAAAAACCTGACGTTGTCATTGACATTGCCAGTTAGATGTAATGGTTAAGGCACCAGACTAGAAAGTGGGAGATTGTGAGTTCTAGTCCTGCCTTAGACCTGAAAACCAGCTGGGTGACTTTGGGCCAATCACCAGAAGATGGTAAGTTCTAATCCCGCCTTAGTCATGAACGCCCACTGGGTGACTGGGCCAATCACCAGGAGGCTGTGAGTTCTAGTCCTGCCTTAGACATAAAAGACAGCTGAGTGACTTTGGGCCAATCACCAGGAGACTGAGTTCTAGTCCCATTAACCATGAAAGCTGTGGGTGACCTTGAGCCAGTCCCTCCCTCTCTCAGCCCAACCCATCTCACAGGGTTGTTGTTAGGAAAATAGGAGGAGGGAAGGTGTGTTGGATATGTGTTCCCCGCCTTGAATTATTGGTAAAAATAAGCAGGATACAAAAACAAAATTAAAAAATAAATTGGTAGCAGATGAGGAATTCAATGGAATTTCCCTTTACGCACTTCCTCCCATCCCCAATTCTCGCTTCCTTCCTCAGCCAGGAGTTTCACCGTGACCAGATGTGCCGTTTCCTCGCCGGAGATCAAACCTGTCGCCGTCCGGGTCTCCGAGCCGGTTCTGCGTACGGCGCAATCCAGCCCCTTGTTAGAGGAATGTTTGAACGACGTCCAGGTGTCCGAGCCGGTTCTCCGCACGGCGCAGTCCAGACCCCTGCTGGAGGGACGTTTGAACGACGCGGAAAACGCCAGCAACGCCAGCCTCAGCTTGTCCAGCGTGCAGATCAACGAGATATACACTTGCTATCCAGAGCTGGGCGAAGGCACGGAGGGGGATGAGGAGGGGAGCGAGCAGGACCCCGATTCCCGACGAGAATCGCGGAGTTCTCCCGGCGATACAGCCGAAATCTCTTCCCCTCGACTCGCCGAGACCCAGGACCATGAGGCGAGCCTGTCCTCGGACACCGAAACGGACTACAGCCGGGAGGATCTGAACGGCGTCTCGGTGATGAGCGAGGTGCTCAGGAGTGCCCGGGGCAAAGGCGGGAACGTCCAGTCCCAGTTCGAGTACAGGTTCGGCAAATGCGTTCTCGACCTGAAGATTTGCCAAACTTTGCTCCAGCAAGCGACGGACTCCCTCTCCCGCACCGAAACCAAGCTGGGCACGCTGGAGACCTTGGACAGGCCTCGCCAGCCCTTTTGGGGGACCCAGGCGAGGGAGCCGCCCCCTGTCGGGGTTCCTGCCCGGGGCTGCCACGAGAAGCTGGAGAGCGTCTTGAAAAATATTAAGGTGCCCTTAAATGGCGATCGAGCGCTGCAGTGGAAGACGGTCGCTCCGCCGAAGGAGGGTTACGTGCCGCCGCCGTTCCGGGTTCCAGGGGCATACAGACCCCTGGTGATCCAGTCTTACCAAGTGGCCGAAAACAGACCCAAGAGTGGCAGCCAAAGCCAGGATACCACCTACTGGAGCGATTTTGGACCGGAAACAGCCAAAAGTCCCGTCAGTCCAAAAGGAATGGAGACGAACTATCAGGTAAACTGGGACGGAGAGGGGAGGCTCTCTTTTTTTTGCGCCCTGCACAAGGCTTGGCGGGCAGCGTTAAAAGTTGCTGGAGGCTGCTTTCGAGGGGAAAGTTTTTAGGGTCATGCCACAGGGATCCAACCTAGAACGAAGGAGAAATTTCCCGAAAGTAGAAACAATTACGGGTAATCCTCAACTTACAACTATTCATTTAGTGGCCATACAAAGTTAAAACAGCACTGAAAAACGTGATTTATAATATTTTCACACGGCCATTGCAGCATGCCTATGATCACGTGATCAAAATTCAAACGCTTGGCAACTGGCATGTACTTATGACGGTTGCATAAGTCCCAGAGTCACGTGATCCCCTTTGGTGACCTGACAAGCAAAGTCAATGTGGAAGCCAGATTCACTTAACCACTGTGTTATTAATCGAATAATTGCAGTGATTCACTTAACAAAAAGATTTTGGTTAAAAATACATTTATGGTTGGAGAAAATGACTAAAAAAACAAATAGACTTTAAGCCAGAATTATTTTTATTAGGAAGAATAGGGGCAAATTATGAGAAAGATTGTATGTATTTAATTTTACACCTACTAACTGCATCAAGAATTGTATTTGCCCAACACTGGAAAAATGAAAATTTACCAATTGAGGAAGAATTAATGAAGAAAATTTTAGAGTGTGCAGATTGACTTTAAAGATAAAGGAGAAAGAAAACTGTGTATTTTAGAACATGGGATAATTTCTATCAATGGCTAGAAAAACGAGTTAGAGAGAAAGGAATGTGACATGTAACTTTGAATATATATTAGCAAGAAGACGACTTATCGAGCGATTAATTAACATATTGTTTATAATAATTAAGTATTGTCTATTATTTTTTGTTAAACACATGAACCCCGACATTATGCTGTTTGCTAAATATTGAGAATGTTATTTGAAAAAATCCCAATCCTAACCCTAACCCCAATCCCGACCCCATCTCATTCCTAATCCTATAAAAACTAACAAAATTTATCTATATAAAAAAAAGGTCGTAAAATGGGGCAAAACTCACTTAGCAAAAGAAACGTCGTGCTCGGTTGTGTTCATAAGTTGAGGACTACCTGCACGTAATCAAGGTGGAGATGAGTTTTGGTCGAAATTGGGGTTTGCTTTGGAGATTGCTTCTTGGAAATGTGGATTCCCCCCCCCCCCCAGGCTTCCTGTTCTGCCCTAGCTGGTCCCTTTTCTAAAGAATGAGAATGAGAATAGAATAGAATAGAATAGAATAGAATAGAATAGAATAGAATAGAATAGAATAGAAAATAGAATAGAATAGAATAGAATAGAATAGAATAGAATAGAATAGAATAGAATAGAATAGAATAGAATAGAAAATATGGAATAGAATAGAATAGAACAGAACAGAATTGAATTACAAGACAGAATAGAATGGAATGGAATGGAATATAGAATGGAATAAGAATGGAATGGAATAGAATAATGAAAGAACAGAATAAAATAGAATAGGGAAGAGAAGAGAAGAGAAGAGAAAAGAGAAATAGAAGAGAAGAGAGAATAATGAAAGAACGGAATAGAATAGAATTACAGAATAGAATAGAACAGAACAGAATTGAATTACAAGATAGAATGGAATGGAATAGAATAGAATAATGAAAGAACGGAATAGAAAGAATAGAATAGAATAGAATTACAGAATAGAATAGAAAGAATAGAACAGAATTACAAGATAGAGTAGAATGGAATGGAATGGAATATAGAATGGAATAGAATAGAATAGAATAATGAAAGAACGGAATAGAATAGAATAGAATAGAATAGAATAGAATAGAATAGAATAGAATAGAATAGGGCTGGAAGGGACCTTGGAGGTCTTCTAGTCCAACCCCCTGCAACTCCAGCTTGATCAGTGTTAATGGCAATAGCACTTAGACTTATATACCGCTTCACAGTGCTTTACAGCCCTCTAAGCGGTTTACAGAGTCAGCACCTTGCCCTCCCAACAATCTGGGTCCTCATTTTACCGACCACGGAAGGCCGAGTCAACCTTGAGCCGGCCAGGATCGAACGCCTGACAGTGGGCAGAGTTTGCCTGCAATGCCGCATTCTGATCACTGCGCCACCGGGGCTCTAAATTGAGCCACTAAAGTTACGACAATACTGAAAAAAGTGACTTGGTCATAAGTTGCTTTTTTCAATGCCTTTCACTTCACACACAAACCGTCACTAAGCGAACGGTTGTAAGTCGAGGACTGCGAGAAAAGTCACGTGGCCCCTTGCCCCACACTGCCTCCTTATTGATGTGGTTTTTAGCTCTTGCACCCAGGCGTGACTTTCAGGAGGAAGAAGAGCCCCCCACTCCGTCGAGGCAGCTCCATGTTGGACGGGATCAAAGCAGCGGATGGGTGAGTGCTGTTCCTCAGGGCCCGGCTGTAGCACTAATGCAGGGGTAGGCAACCTTGGCTCTTTTATGACTCGTGGACTTCAACTCCCAGAATTCCTGAGCCAGCCATGGCTCAGCATGGAAACCTCTCCCTTTCCCCTCAGCATGGCTGGCTCAGGAATTCTGGGAGTTGAAGTCCACAAGTCTTAAAGTTGCCCTGGTTGGAGACCCCTGGTCTAACAAGTGGGGAAGGGGTGACGAAGGAACACCCCCTCTCTCCCCCCCCCCAATCCCTGCCTAAGCTCTGGCTTTAGATAGGCTCAGGTTTCAGTTTATCAGCCAGAAAGTCATTCACGAAGGTTTCCACAATCGGTGGTGTGATCTCTTCGACATCCATGACGTATTTGGCCCGGGCAGACATGTCCAAGATGGTGAGGAGGGGGGCGGCTTCAGGCAGGTTGGTATAATCCCAAAGAGAGTCGGTCATGTCATCCTGGATAGGGGGGGGGGGGGGGGGACCGACAAGGAAAAACACACACAAAAAAAGAAAGTTGGTTTATATCATTACAAGCCATTATATCACCTATCTGAGACGGTATAGGTTCTCCTGCTTGAGCAGGGGGCTGGACTAGAAGACCTCCAAGGTCCCTTTCAGCTCTATTCTGATGGATTGAAATGGTAAGAGGGTCTCCTGCTTGAGCAGAGGGCTGGACTAGGAGACCTCCAAGGTCCCTTCCAGCTCTAGTCTGATGGATTGACATGGTATAGGGCTCTTTTATGACTCATGGACTTCAACTCCCAGAATTCCTGAGCCAGCCACGCTGAGGAGAAAGGGAGAGGTTTCCAAGCTGAGCCATGCTGGCTCAGGAATTCTGGGAGTTGAAGTCCACGAGTCATAAAAGAGCCAAGGTTGCCTACCCCTGCACTAGAGAAACGGGGGGGGGGGGGGGGCGGCAGAGGAAAAGTACAGCACTGCGTGCAAGTTGTACCGAAAAAGAAATCTGCGGGGGGAGAGTCGGAATTCTCCCATCGAGACAAATAAGTAAGGCAGAATTTCTCTTGCAAAGCAAGATGGTTGGTCACTGAGTCAATTTTATGACCTTCTTGGCCACGGCTGTTCAGCAGATCAGGGCAGTTGTTAAGTGAATCATGCGGTCGCTGAGCGAATCCAGTTTCCCACCTTGACTTTGCAATAGAATGGAGTAGAGTTGAGTAGAGTAGAATAGGGTAGGAATGGAATGGAATGGAATGGAATGGAACAGAACCATGGAGGTCTTCTAGTCCAGCCCCCTGCTCAAGCAGGAGAACCTATACCATTTCAGATAAGTGACTGTCTAGCCTCTTCTTAAAAACCTCCAGTGATGGAGCACCCACGATTTCTGAAGTCAAGCTGTTCCACTGGTTGATTGTCCTCACTGTTAGGAAGTTTAAGGACTAAGGGTGACGTGATAGCAGTCTTCCAATATTTGAGGGGCTGCCCCAAAGAAGAGGGAGTCAATCTATTCTCCAAACCACCAGAGGGCAGAACAAGAAGCAACGGATGGAAACTGATCAAGGAGAGAAGCAACCTAGAACTAAGGAGAAATTCCCTGACAGTTAGAACAATTAACCAGTGGAACAACCTGCCTCCAGAAGCGGTGAATGCTCCAACACTGGAAGTTTTTAAGAAGAGACTGGACAGCCGTTTGTCTGAAATGGTAGAGGGTTTCCTGCCTGAGCAGGGGGGGTTGGACTAGGTGACCTCCAAGGTCCCTTCCAACTCTGTTAATTCTGTTATTCAAATTAAGAGGGAGAAAAAGGCAGAAGCCCCTTAGGTTGTTTAAAAAAAAACCTAGATAAAGTGGGGTCTAACTGTAAACGCATTCTATCTGTGGTCAGTACTGTAGAAATGATGCTGGGGTGACCTGGTTTTGCAGGTCCTTCAAAAAAACAGCTTCCGAAATCTACGAAGCGAATCTGAGAAGCGAGGAGAGGAGAATGGCCCAGTCTGAATGGACAAGTGAGTTTCGGGGGTACATTTCTTTCTTTTCCTGTCTACGGAAATCGGGGAAGGGGGGGGTGTTCAAGTGAGCTGGGACTACAACATCCAGATTTCTCGGTCTTACAGTTAAAAATTGACCCTGTTGGATCAAGTGACATATCCCTAATCCAGCATTTGGGATCAGCTAGATGCCCTTTGGGGGATCAACAGATGGAGAACACGTCCTTCTCTTCCCCCCTCCCTCCATTGTTCCTACGACTAGGATTTAGCAATGGTGCCCTCAGCTTGGAGGCATCCTGAGGTCATCAAGATGGGTAAACCCTTGATAGACCTTCTTGCAGCAATTTATCCAGTCCTCTTTTAAGGCCATTCAAAGTTTGGGGGTAGAGTTAACACAGGTGAGTAATAGGCTTTGGGGTATTTACTCTCCTGCCCATCAAGAATTCCCCATGCTGGCTGGCTGGGGAATTCTGGGAGTTGAAATCCACCCTCCTAAAAGCCATTGCAGTCCTGGGCTGCATCAACAGAGGGATAGAATCAGGATCATGTGAAGCGTTAATACTGCTTTATAAGGCCTTGGTGTGACCACACTTGGAATATTGCATCCAGTTTTGGTCATCACAGTACAAAAAAGATGCAGAGAACAGCAGCAAAGATGATGGACTGGAGGCTAAAACATACGAAGAACGGTTGCTGGAATTGGGTATGTCTAGTTTAATGAAGAGAAGGACGAGGGGGGACATGATAGCAGTCTTCCAATATCTCAGGGGCTGCCCCAAAGAAGAGGGAGTCAAGCTTTTCTCCAAAGTATTTGAAGGCATAAAAAGAAGCAACGGATGGAAACTCATCAATGAGAGAAGCGACCTGGAATTGAGAAAATCCCTGAGGACAATTAACCAGTGGAACAGCTTGCCACCAGAATTTGTGGCTGTTCCATCACTGGAGGTTTTCAAGAAAATACTGGACAGCCATTTGTCCAGGATGGTATAGGGGGTCTCCTGTTTGACCAGAGGGTTGGTCTAGAAGACCTTCAAGGTCCCTTCCAACTTTCTTTATTCTTTATTCTGTAAAGTTGCCACCGTTGAGAAGCATTATATTTGCACAATATAGCTGAAGTAGGATAATCTGAGCCTGTTTCTCGAGGGAGACCCTAAGAGAGGACTAGAACTCACCGTCTCCCAGTTTCTACTCCATCACTTTGCCTGCTGCACCAAACTAGCTCTTGGTGAGTAGAATACGGTGGTGGCATTGACACAATCTGTGCTGCAGAAAAGTAGCGCTGTTGTTCCTCTCTGCCCACTAGATGGCAGTAGAGGACAAAGAAAAGGAAACTTAAGTGCTGGAAAATATCCACTTTGTGAATGTTGTTGATTTATTTATACTTCCATCTATTTATTAAATTATTAGGCTGCCCATCTCACCGACACAGCGATTTTGGGCTGCTTACAGTATAATAAAAAAGTAGAAAATGCAATACAAGGCCATTTGTTTAAGGACTGGTTATGACAGCCCGGGAAAAAGGGATAACCGATCCTCGCACTTATGACCGTCGCAGCATTTCCCCAAGGTCACATGATCACAATTTGGGGGCTTGCATTTACAATGGTTACAGCATCCTGGGGTGATGTGATCATTTGGGCTCCCCCTTTCCCAGGGGGCTTCCAACAGTCAGTGGGAGGGGGGAAGCCCGATTTCTTTATCCCATGTAAAATAATACTAATAATAGAGTTGGAAGGGACCTTGGAGGTCATCCAATCTAACCCCCTGCTCAGGCAGGAAACCCTATACTATTTCAGACAAATGGCTGTTCAGTCTCTTCTTAAAAATTTCCAGTGTCGGAGCATTCACAGCTTCTGGAGGCAGGTTGTTCCACTGGTTAATTGTTCTCACTGTCAGGAAGTTTCTCCTTAGTTCCAGGTTGCTTCTCTCCTTGATCAGTTTCCATCCGTTGCTTCTTGTCCTGCCTTCAGGTGCTTTGGAGAATAGCTTGACCCCCTCTTCTTTGGGGCAGCCCCTGGGATATTGGAAGACTGCTATCATGTCCCCCCTCGTCCTTCTCTTCATTAAACTAGACAGACCCGATTCCAGCAGCCGTTCCTTATATGTTTTAGCTTCCAGTCCCCTGATCATCTTTGTTGCTCTTCTCTGCACTCTTTCAAGAGTCTCATCATCTTTTTTACATTGTGGTGACCAAAACTGGATGCCGTATTCCAAGTGTGGCCTTACCAAGGCATTGTAAAGTGGTATTAACTCTTCCCGTGATCTTGATTCTATCCCTCTGTTAATGCAGCCTAGCACTGTGTTGGCCTTTTGGGCCGTTGCAGCACACAGCTGGCTCATATTTAAATGATTGTCCACTAGGACTCCGAGATCCCTCTCACAGTTACTACTGTTGAGCCAGGTACCACCTATACCAGGGGTAGGCAACCTTGGCTCTTTTATGACTCGTGGACTTCAACTCCCAGAATTCCTGAGCCAGCATCGCTCAGCTTGGAAACCTCTCCCTTTCCCCTCAGCATGGCTGGCTCAGGAATTCTGGGAGTTGAAGTCCACGAGTCATAAAAGAGCCAAGGTTGCCTACCCCTGACCTATACTATACCTGTACATTTGGTTTTTCTTGCCTAAATGTAGAACCTTACTTTTTGCTTAACGATCACAGCAAAAGCGGTCATACGATCAGGTGTGGTTCACTTAATGACCGTATTGCTTAGGAACAGAAGTTCCGGTCCCAATTGTGGTTGTAAGTCAAGGCCTACTTTCATAGGTGGTCCTCGACTCACAACCCACAATTGAGGCCAGAATTTCTGTTGCTAAGCAAGACAGTTGGGAAATGAGTTTTGCCCCATTTTACGATCTCTCCAGCCACCATTGTTAAGTGAATCACTGCAGTTGATAAGTGAGTAACACGGTTGTAAAGCGAATCTGGCTTCCCCATTGACTTTGCTTGTCAGAAGGTCGCAAAAAGGGGATCACATGACCCCAGGACGCTGCAACCATCATAAGTACATGCCAGTTGCCAAGCATCTGAATTTTGATCACCTGACCTTGGGGATGCTGCATCGGTCATAAATGTGAAAAACGGTCATAAGCCACTTTTTTGTATTGTAACTTTGAACGGTCACTAAAGTCGAGGATGACATAGAATAGAATAGAGCTGGAAGGGACCTTGGAGATCTTCTAGTCCAGCCCCCTGGTCAAGCAGGAGGATTTATACCATCTCAGACAGGTGACTGTCTAGCTCTAGCCTCTTCTTGAAAACCTCCAGTGATGGGGCGCCCACGATTTCTGGAGGCAAGCTGTTCCACTGGTTGATTGTCCTCACTGTCAGTAAGTTTCTCCTTAATTCCAGGTTGCTTCTCTCTTTGGTCAGTTTCCAACCATTGGTTTTCGTCCTTCCCTCTGGTGCTTTGGTGAATAACGTGACCCCCTCTTCTTTGTGGCAGCCCTTCAGATACTGGAAGACTGCTATCATGTCTCCCCTGTTTCTTCTTTTCTTTGGACTAGCCAAACCCAAGTCCCGCAGCCATTCTTTGTATGTTTTGGTCTCCAGGCCTTTGATCATCTTAGTTGCTCTTCTCTGAATTTTTTCCAGACCTGTATTCTTTTAGATAGGCCTGGAGATTTCAAATCCCAGCCAGTTTATTTATACATTCTATTTCACAGTAGGTTTATTTATATACCATCACTGTCACATCTATGGCACATTTAAACCAATTTGCAAAAATGGCGTAGTTTAAATAGCGTAATGGCCAAATGGCCATAATTTCTCACAAATAAAGGTCCAATTCCCTTTAAATGTAGCGCTGATGGTCCGAGAATTGCCAGTTCGTTTACAATATGCAAAAAAAAGGCACAGCGGTTATCCATCTGCCTTCCCAACTTCTTTCGTGAAAAGGCTAAACTTTAATGAACTGTGGGAATCTGATGGGACTTTCTTCGCCTCGCATATTTTGTTAAAAAGCCTATAAAGTAAAAATGTATTATTCGGAAAAGGGCAGACTTCATTTCTTTGTTTGTTTGTTTGTTTGCTTTGGCATCAGGGAGTAACACAACAATCTCTCTGTCTATCTATCAATCTATCTCTCTACATCTATCATCTACATAGCTATCTCCATCCATCCATATCTGTCTGTCTATCTGTCCATCCATCCATTATCTATCTATCTATCTATCTATCTATCTATCTATCTATCTATCTATCTATCTATCTATCTATCTATCTATCTATCCATCCTATCTATCTATCTATCTATCTATCTATCTATCTATCTATCTATCTATCTATCTATCTATCTATCTATCTATCTATCTATCTATCTATCTATCTATCTATCTATCTATCTATCTATCTCTATATCCATCCATCCATCCATCTAATCCAACCGACTTGTCCGTCTGTCATTTTTTCCTCCAGCTGAAGTGAAGCACATGGCAAAGCAGGTGGCCTCAGGACAGCTTCATATACCGACCCAGCACCCTGCCAGCAGATGGATGTTGCAGAGTGAGGCGCAGGACCTTATGACCGGTTCCCCGAGCCCCACCATCTACGAGCGGGTCCAGTTCAGCCAGGAGAACGGCGAGGCTGGAAAGGGGCAGCGCAGCAAGGCCATCGGCGACCACAAGGTCCTTTGTGGCCGCGAAAAACGGAAAAATCTGGACGGTGTGATAGGAAGACTCCCAGGCCTGGAGAGGGAAGGTAAGGAGGGCTGAGTTACCGCTGTGTTTCTCAACCTTAGCAACTTGAAGATGTGTGGACTACAACTCCTGCCTTAGGCATGAAAGCTAGTTGGGTGACTTTGGGCCAATCACCAGGAGAGGATGGGTTATAGTCCCGCCTTAAGACATGAAAGCCAGTTGGGTGACTTTGGGCCAATCACCAGGAGAGGGTGAATTCTAATCTCTCCTTAGGCATGAAAGCCAGTTGGGTGACTTTGGGCCAATCAGCAGGAGAGGGTGAGTTCTAGTCCTGCCTTAGGCATGAAAGCCAGTTGGGTGACTGGGCCAATCAGCAGGAGAGGGTGAGTTCTAGTCCCGCCTTAGGCATGAAAGCCAGTTGGGTGATTTTGGGCCAATCACCAGGAGAGGGTGAGTTCTAGTCCCGCCTTAGGCATGGAAGCCAGTTGGGTGACTTTGGGCCAATCAGCAGGAGAGGGTGAGTTCGAGTCCCGCCAGGCATGAAAGCCAGTTGGGTGACTTTGGGCCAATCACCAGGAGAGGATGAGTTATAGTCCCGCCTTAGACATGAAAGCCAGTTGGGTGACTTTGGGCCAATCACCAGGAGAGGGTGAGTACGAGTCCCGCCTTAGGCATGAAAGCCAGTTGGGTGACTTTGGGCCAATCACCAGGAGAGGATGAATTCTAGTCCCGCCTTAGCCATGAAAGCTGCCTGGGTGACTTTGGGCTGGTCTCTCTCTCATCCCAGCCCACCTTACAGGATTGTTTTTTGGGGGAAAATAGGTGGAGGAAAGAGGATTAGATCTGTTCAGTGCCTTGAGTTATTCATTAAAACAATAAACCTGGGTTAAAAAAAATTTTAAGAAAAAAACCCACCCCATTTTAGTTTTTTTTAACATGGACCGCTGAGCAAGAAGCAGCAAATTGCGGATGTTGTGCTGTGAATTGCCCACCCCACGCCTGGGAAGTAGACCCTTCCCCAGCATAAAATGGCTAAGGACCAGGAACGCAAATCGACTTTCGCACAATTGTAGCAATTTCAGTGTTCTGGGTAGGGTTCCATTTTTCTTAACGGTTTTGGCGCTAACGGTAGCGAGCGGATTCGCTGGTCTGGCTCCCCGGAGAATCGGAAAGATGCGATTTCCAAGGACTGTTTTTAAAAATTCATTTACCGGGGATGCATCATCCCTCTTCTCCAAAGGATAATTATTATTTGTTTGTTTGGCTCTGTGGATTAGATCTTTCATTGCTGTTATCATCCCCGTCAAATCAGCCTCTCTTGGCGATTTCTGAATGATTTGTTTTTCGAGCCTGTCCGTCGTCCGAGAAACGGAGTTTTTCCTTTGCGTGCTGATTCCGACTGCCGTCCCCGTCGTTTCTCTCGGTGGTGGCGCTGCATTTCATGCTGTCTTTTAATATTTTACCAGGAAAAGGCTGTCCGCCTCCAGCCTGCGAGAGTGGCGCAGCGCCACGCAAGCCCGGGTGCCTTTCTCTCCCTTTGGAAGACTCTTGCAGGGTAAGTTCGGCTGCGGAATAATTAAGCAATTGTTCGCCGTCCAATCCTGATCCAGATCGTTGAGCAAAACAAGAGTGGAAAACTACAACGGCGTTAAGCCATTGCAGAGATAATAGTTTTAACGCGATCTTACTCGGAAACCTTTTTATGACTGGTGCTTTAGAGCAAAGCAAAAAGTCTGAGCAAAAGGTGGTTGTCAGCGAATCTGGCTAGAGAAGGGGAGACTTCCTGCCGAAGTTCGGCGTACAGGATCCTTGGGTGCTTTCTGAGCTAGATTTGCTTTCTTGCGGACGTTTCGTGACCCAACTAGGTAACATCATCCGTGCGAATAGAATAGAATAGAATAGAATAGAAAATATGGAATTGAATTAGAATTAGAATAGAAAATATGGAATAGAATAGAATAGAATAGAATAGAATAGAATAGAATAGAATAGAATAGAAAATATGGAATAGAATAGAATAGAATAGAAAATATAGGATAGAATAGAATAGAATAGAAAATATAGGATAGAATAGAATAGAAAAATGGAATGGAATAGAAATAGAATAGAATAGAAAAAATGGAATGGAATAGAATAGGATAGAATAGAATAGAAAATATGGAATAGAATAGAAACAGGAAGAATAGTATAGAATAGAATAGAATAGAATAGAAAATATGGAATAGAATAGAAATGGAATAGAATAGAATAAAATAGAAAATATAGAATAGAATAGAAAATATAGGATAGAATAGAATAGAAAATATGGAATGGAATAGAATAGAATAGAAAATATAGGATAGGATAGAATAGAATAGAAAAATGGAATAGAATAGAATAGAATAGAATAGAAAAAATGGAATGGAATAAGATAAAATAGAATAGAATAGAAAATATGGAATAGAATAGAATAGAAACAGGAATAGTATAGAATAGAATAGAATAGAATAGAATAGAATAGAAAATATGGAATAGAATAGGAATGGAATGGAATAGAATAGAAAATAGAATAGAATAGAATAGAAAATATAGGATAGAATAGAATAGAAAATATGGAATAGAATAGAATAGAATAGAAAATATAGGATAGAATAGAATAGAATAGAAAAAGAATGGAATAGAAATAGAATAGAATAGAATAGAAAAAATGGAATGGGATAGGATAGAATAGAATAGAAAATATGGAATAGAATAGAAACAGGAAGAATAGTATAGAATAGAATAGAAAATATGGAATAGAATAGAATAAAATAGAAAATATGGAATAGAATAGAATAGAATAGAAAATATAGGATAGAATAGAATAGAATAGAAAATATGGAATAGAATAGAATAGAATAGAAAATATAGGATAGGATAGAATAGAATAGAAAAATGGAATGGAATAGAATAGAATAGAATAGAATAGAATAGAATAGAAAAAATGGAATGGAATAGGATAGAATAGAATAGAAAATATGGAATAGAACAGAATAGAAACAGGAAGGATAGTATAGAATAGAATAGAATAGAAAATGTGGAATAGAATAGGAATGGAATGGAATAGAATAGAAAATAGAATAGAATAGAATAGAAAATATAGGATAGAATAGAATAGAAAATATGGAATAGAATAGAATAGAAAATATAGGATAGAATAGAATAGAATAGAAAATATGGAATAGAATAGAATAGAATAGAAAATATAGGATAGGATAGGATAGAATATAGAATAGAATAGAATAGAATAGAATAGAATAGAATAGAATAGAATCTGGAAAGGACCTTGGAGGTCTTCTAGTCCAGCCCCCTGCTCAAGCAGGAGAACCTATACCATCTCAGACAGGTGACTGTCCAGTCTCTTCTTAAAGACCTCCAGCGATGGGGCGCCCACGACTTCTGCTTGATTGTCCTCACTGGCAGGGAGCAGGGTTTGGTCTCTGTTTATATACAGATGAGTTGCCAACCTACCACTGTTAGTAGGAATGTTCTTGGTGCTTCCTTCGTTAGGCTTAGGCCTTAGAGAGAGAGAGAGAGAGAGAGAGATTAGATAGATGGACGTGGGGGGTCCTTGGTGCTCTCTGAGCTTGGTTGTTTTCTTGGAGATACCTATTGACCCAACGAGGCAACATCATATGTGCTAGAAGAGAGAGAGGGGTTTACAGAGGGGAGGAGGGGGAGGGAGGGAAAGAGGGAGGAAGGGAGGTGTAAGGACCTACCTCATCCAAGCCACCCAAGAAAGCAGAAGTCTTGAAACAGGCATTGTCTCAAAAGGAACTTTTATTAGGGACTAGTGACAGCAGGGAAAACAAAGCGAGGTCTGGGAAAAATCCCGCGCAAGCAGTATAATTAAAGCAATATCCAATACTCCTCCCCCCCCAGGATCCGTTTGAATTCCAGCCAATCCACCAGTGGCATTGGGTTTTGGTAACTGGCTCCTTTGGTGCGTTCTTTCAAGCTGTCTCTCACTTTTATTTCCTTCTGGCTCCCAAATGCCAAGCATCTGCCAGAGAAGGGAGAGGCATTCCTTCTCCTGGGGGAAGGGCATCCCCAAGATATCCCCCCTCCCAACAGAATGGCAGGGCCCAAATAATGGTTACAAAAGCAGGTAAATCCTTGGGGGCCTGACAGGAAGGGAGGGAGGGAGGGAGGGAGGAAGTGAAGGAAGGAAGGAAGAAAGGACTGTGGGATCCTTGGTGCTCTCTGAGCATGTTTCCTTGCAGATGTTTCATGACCCAACTAGGCAACATCATCAGCGACAGAAGAGAGGGTGGTTTACAGAGAGGCAGGGAGGGAGGAAAGGAAGAAAGGAAAGAAAGAAAGGAAAAGAAAGAAAGAAAGGACTGTGGGATCCTTGGTGCTCTCTGAGCATGTTTCCTTGCAGATGTTTCATGACCCAACTAGGCAACATCATCAGCGATAGAAGAGAGGGTGGTTTACAGAGAGGCAGGGAGGGAGGAAAGGAAGAAAGGAAAGAGAGAAAGAGAGAGAAAAAGAAAGAAAGAAAGAAAGAAAGAAAGAAAGAAAGAAAGAAAGAAAGAAAGAAAGAAAGAAAGAAAAAGAAAGGACTGTGGGATCCTTGCTGCTCTCTGAGCATATTTCCTTGCAGATGTTTCATGACCCAACTAGGCAACATAATCAGCGATAGAAGAGAGTGTGATTTACAGAGAGGTAGGGAGGGAGGAAAGGAAAGAAAGAAAGAAAGAAAAAGGACAAACTGTGGGATCCTTGGTGCTCTCTGAGCTCGTTTTCTTGCAGACGTTTCATGACCCAACTAGGCAACATCATCAGTGCCGGAAGTGGGAATTGCTTTCTGTTTTCTATACAAATGGCTTGCCTTGTCAGTGTTGGTGGGTGTATTCTTGATGGTTCCTTGACTAGAACGTAGTGTACAGTTTACTGATTGTCTGAATCGGTAGTTCCTTGATTGGGGTATTGCAGGGACATCTCTGCTAGGATAAATAAGCAGAGAGCCATCTCCCTTGAAGTCCTCGACTTAACGACCATTCGTTCAGCGATCGCTCAAAGTTACAGCAGCACTGAAAAAAAAGGGACTCGCGGTCAGTCCTCAGGCTTACGACCGTTGCAGCATCCCCAAAGTCACAGGGGGTCAGAATTCGAATGCTCAGCAACCGGCATGCATTTGTGACAGTGGCCAATTTGCAACCGTCCCAGCTGCTTTCAGACAAGCAAAGTCCACGGGGGGGAAAGTCAGCTTCACTTAACAGCCCCACGATTCACTTAGCGGCCGCAGGGGTTCCCTTAACTGTTTCCAAAAAGGTCGTAAAACGAGATGTAGCTCGCTCAAGAACCGCCTCACTTAATGACGGTGGAAATTTTGAGCTTCCAACAAGCAAACTCAGTTTGCAGGAGCGGGGGGGAAGATGGATTTGCTTAACGATCGCTTAACGATGGCAGTGATTCCCTGAACAACCCTGCCGAAAAGGGTCATAAAATTGACGCGACTCATTTAACGGCTGTCCTGCTTAGCGACGGAAATCCCAATCCTAATCGTAGTTGTAAGTTGAGGACAATCTCTGGGCTCTCTTTGAGTCTCAAAGGAAAAGTGAAATAACTCACAAGAGATACGGGGCAAGTCACAAAATAGACATTTCCCTCCCGGCCAGCCTGTTCTCGACAAAAGATGCCGTTTTAATTCCCGTCTCTCTTGCAGGAGCGGCTGGAGGAGCTGCCAAACTCGCCGTCTTCCTCCCTCAACGTGTCCGAGGAGTTTTTAACTCCGGAGCCCGACTACTTTTTCGGCAGTTCTGCTCCTCATGAGCCTTCAGAATTGGAAGTAAGAGAAAGTTTGTCGGGGTTAGGAGAGATGGCTAAATCGACTGCTTTGATTAAAGAAAAGAACACAACTAGTGTTTTTTTTTCTACTTGGAAACCGCTTCTGAACTTTGTGCTTGAGATGGGAAAAAAAATGAAATTTTGATTTGGGGTTTTGTCGATAGGTTGGATGGTTACCGAAATTAGCTAGCTAGCTAGCTATCTTATCTATCTCTATCTATCTATCATCTATATCCATCGTCTCTCTGTATCTCTCTGTCTGTCTACCTACCAATCTACCTACCTACCCACCTACTCTGTCTGTCTCTATATCTATCTATCTATCTATCTATCTATCTATCTATCTATCTATCTATCTATCTATCTATCTATCTATCTATCTATCTATCTATCTATCTATCTTATCTATCTATCTATCTATCTATCTATCTATCTATCTATCTATCTATCTCTATCTATCATTTATCATCTAGCTAGCTAGCTAATCTCTGTCTGTCTGTGTCTGTATGTCTGTATTCTATATCCATCCTGATTATATGTATATATCATCTATATACATAATCTCTGTCTACCTACCTACCTCATCTATCTATCATCTATCTAATCTATCATCTCTGTGTTTCTATCTACCTACCTACCTCATCCATCTATCTTATCTTATCTATCTTCTATATCCATCCTGATTATGTATATATCATCTATATACATAATCTCTACCTACCTATATACCTACCTATATACCTACCTACCTCATCCATCCATCCATCCATAATATATGCATATTATTATATAAAAGTAAAAAGTTGAGTTATTACCTTATTTTAAGGTAGTCTCAATTTACAACCACTATTGAGCCCAAACGTTTTGTTGCTAAGTGATAAATTTTGCCCCCTTTTACGACCTGTCTTGCCATAGTTGTTTAAGTGAATCACTGCAGTTGTTTCAGTTAGTAACACGGTTGTTAAATGAATCTGGCTTCCCCCATTGACTTTGCTCGTCAGAAGATCGCAAAAGGGGATCACGGGACGCCGCGACTGTCATAAATATGAGTCAGTTGCCAAGCCTCCGAATGTAAATCACGGATGCTGCAACGGTCATAAGTGTGAAAAATGGACATAAGTCACTTTTTTCAGTGCTGTTGTAACTTCAAATGGTCACTAAGCAAATTGTTGTAACTCGAGGACTACCTGTACAGCACCAAAAGGAGTTGGAAGTCAGTTCTCCCCCCCCTTTTTTTTCTTCTTCTCTATCTTACACTTTTCTCTCTTCCCCTTTTCTCCCCTATTTTGCCTTTATTTTCATTTTTCTTTATATTTTTTGTATTTTAATGTTTTGGCCAATTAACAAAACTTTGAACCTATAAAAAGAAGAGAAGAAGATAGAAAGGGCGACTTTATACAGAGAGAGAAAAGAGCCCTTGATTTCGGGGGGGGGGTGAGCGGATGGGGAGGGGAGCCTTGGGTTCAGGACCCTGGAGAGTTCCCAACAAAATTAAAGGCTGGGTTGTTTTTTTGCCAGGGAAACTGGCCGCCATCAGTACCTTGGAGAGCTCCCAACAGGAAGCTAAATGTTGGGTTAGCTCTCTTGGTCCAGGATTGGCCCCCAGCCAATTAGTTGGGTTTCCCAATCCAGATGATCCTTTATCCTTTTTAAAAGCTCAGATTCCTTTCAGGGTAGAGTAGAAATTATAGAGAGTCTTTGACTCCGAACATGAGGTTTTTCTTTCTTTCTTTCTTTCTTTCTTTCTTTCTTTCTTTCTTTCTTTCTTTCTTTTTCTTTTTCTTCCTTCCCGCCCTCTCTCCTCCCTCCCTCCCCCTCTCTTTCTCTTCCCTTCCTTCCTTTCTTTTCTTTTTCCCCATCCTTCCCTTCCTCCCTCCATTCCTTTCCTTCCTCTCCTCTTTCTCCTTCTCGCCTCCCTCCCTCGTATCGCTCTCTCTTTCCTTCCTCCTTCTGTCCTCTCTCTTTTCTTTTTTTCCTCCTTCCCCTTCCTTCCTCCCTCCCTCCCTCCATCCTTTGTTTCCTCTCTTTTCTCCTTCTTCCTTCCTTCCTCTCTGCCTCCCTCCATTCCATCCTCTCTTTCTCTTCCTTTCCTTTCCTCTCTCTTTTTCTTTTCCCCTCCTTCCCTTCCCCGCCTTTCCTTCCTCTCTTCTCCTTCCTTCCTTCCTTCCTCTCTCTTTTTCTTTTTTCCTCCCTCCCTCCAATCCTTTTCTTCTCTCTCTTTCTCCTTCTTCCTTCTTTCCTTCTCTGCCTCCCTCCCTCCATCCTCTCTTTCCCTTCCTTCCTTCCTTCCTTCCTTCCTTCCTTCCCTTCCTCCTTCCTCTCTCTTTTCTTTTCCTCTTCCCTTCCTTCCTTCCTCCCTCCCAAAAAAACCCAAATCCTTTCCTTCCTCTCTCTTCTCTCCTTCCTTCCCTCTCGTGCTCCCTCCCCCATCCTCTCTTTTCCCTTCCTTCCTTACCTCTCTTTTCTTTTCCTTCCCTCCTTCTTCCCTTCCTCCCTCCCACCATCCTTTCTTCCTCTTTCTTTCCTCCTTCCTTCCTTCTTTCCTTCCTTCTCTCCTCCCTCACCTCCATCCTCTCTTTTCCTTCCTTCCTTCCCTCCTTCCTCTCTCTTTCTTTTCCCTCCTTTCCCTTCCCGCCCCCCCCTCCCGCCCTCCCTCGCTGTCCTTCCTCTTTAGCTTTCTCCTTCCTTCCTTCCTTCCTTCCTCTCTGTTTTTTCTTTTTCCCCCTCCCTCCCTCCCTCCTTTCGTCCTCTCTCTCCTTCCTTCCTTCTTTCCTTCCTCTGCCTCCTCCCTCCCTCCCTCCTCTCTTTCCCTTCTTCTTCCTTCCTCTCTCTTTTCTTTTTCCCTCCTTCCTTCCTTCCTCCCTCCTCCCTCCTCCTTTTTTTTTCCTCTCTTTCTCCTTCCTTCCTTCCTTCCTCTCTGCCTCCTCCCTCCATCCTCTCTTTTCTCTTCCTTTCCTTCCTCTCTTTTTCCTTTTTCCTCTCCTTCCCTTCCTCCTTTCCTCCTCTCTTTCTCCTTTCCTTCCTCCTTCCTCTCGTCTTTTCTTTTTCCCTCCCGCCCTCCATCCTTTTTTCCCCCTCTCGTTCTCCTTCATTCCTCTCCTGGCCCTCCCTCCCTCCATCCTCTCTCTCTTTCTCCTTCCTTTCCTTCTTTCCCTTCTCTGCCTCCCTCCCTCCATCCTCTCTTTCCCCTTCCCTTCCTTCCTTCCTTCCTTCCTCTCTCTTTTTCCTTTTTTCCCTCCTGCCCTTCCTTCCTCCCTCCCTCCCTCCATCCTTTTTTTCCTCTCTTTCTCCTTCCTTCCCTCTCTGCCTCCCTCCCTCCCTCTGCCATCCTCTTCTCCTTCTTCGTTCCTTTCCTTCTCTGCCTCCCTCCCTACCTCTCTTTCCTCTTCCTCCTTCCTTCCTCTCTCTTTTCTTTTTGCCCTCACCTTCCCTTCCTTCCTCCTCCCTCCCTCCATCCTTTTTTTTCCTCTTTTTCCCTCCGTTCCTTCCTTCCTTCCTTCCCTACTCTGCCTCCCTCCCTACCATCCTCTTTTCTCTTCCTTCCTTCCTCTCTCTTTTCTTTTTCCTCCTTCCCTTCCCTCCGTTCCTTCCTCTCTCTCGTTCTCCTTCCCTTCCTTCCTTCCTTCCTCTCCCAGCTTTTCTTTTTTCCTCCCTCCCCCATCCTTTTCTTCCTCTCGTCTCTTTCTCCTTCTTCCTTCTTTCCTTCTCCTGCCTCCCTCCTCCATCCTCTCTTTCCCTTCCTTCCGTCCTTCCCTTCCTTCCTTCCTCTCTCTTTTCCTTTTTCCCTCCTTCCCTTCCTTCCTTCCTCCCTCCCACCATCCTTTCCTTCCGCTCTCGTTCTCCTTCCTTCCCTCTCTCCTCCCTCCCTCATCCTCTCCTTTCCCTTCCTTCCTTCCTCTCTCTTCTTTTTCCTTCCCTTCCTTTTCCTTCCTCCCTCCGCCCATCCTTTCCTCTCCTCTTTCTTTCCTCCTTCCTTCCTTCTTTCCTTCCTTCTCTGCCTCCTCCCTCCATCCTCCTCTTCCCTTCCTTCCTTCCTTCTCTCTCTTTTCTTTTCCTCGTCCCTTCTTCCTCCCTCCCTCCTCCTTTCCTTCCTCTCTTTCTCTTTCCTCCCTCCTTCTTCTTTCCTTCCTTCTCTGCCTACCCTCCCTCCATCCTCTCTTTCCCTCCCTTCCTTCCTTCCTTCCCTTCCGTCCTCCTCTCCTCTTTTCTTTTTCCATCTTTCCCTTCCTTCCTTCCTCCTCTCTCTTTCTTTTTCCCATCCTTCCCTTCCCTTCCTTCCTCCCTCCCACCATCCTTTCCTTCCTCTCTCTTTCTCCTACCTTCCCTCTCATGCCTCCTCCCTCCATCCTCTCTTTCCTTCCTTCCTTCCTCTCTCTTTTCTTTTTCCTTCCCTTTCCTTCCTTCCCTCCCTCCCTCCCCTCCTTTCCTTCATCTCTTTCCCCTCTTTCCTTTCCTCTCTGTGCCTCCCTCCTCCATCCTCTCTTTTCCTTCCTTCCTCCTCCCTCCCTCTTTTCTTTTTCTCCCTCTTCCTTCCTTCCTTCCTCCCTCCCTCCATCCTTTCCTTCCTCTCTTTCCTCTGCCCTTCCTTCCTTCTTTCCTTCCTTCTCTGCCTCCCCCCCGCCTCTTCTTTCCCTTCTTCCTTCCTTCTCCTTCCTTCCTTCCTTCCTTCCTTCCTTCCTTCCTTCCTTCCGCTCTCTTTTCTTTGTCCCCTCCTTCTCCTTTCCTTCCTTCCTTCCTCTCTCGTTTCTTTTCCCTCCGTCCTTCCTTCCTTCCTTCCCTCCCTCCATCATTTCCTTCCTCTCTTTCTCCTTCCCTTCCTTCCTTCTTTCCTTTCCTTCTCTGCCTCCCCTCCCTCCATCCTCTCTTTCCCTTCCTTCCTTCCTTCCTTCCTTCCTTCCTCTCGTCTTTTCTTTTTCCCTCCTTCCCTTCCTTTCTTCCTTCCTTCCTCCCTCTCTCTCTTTCTCCTTCCTTCCTTCTCTGCCTCCCTCCCTCCATCCTCTCTTTCCCTTCCTTCCTTTTTTCTTTTCCTTCCTTCCCTTCCTCCATCCTTTCCTTCCTTCCTCTCTCTCTTTCTCCTCCCTCCCTCCCTCCCTCCCTCCCTCCCTTCCTTCCTTCCTTCCTTCCTTCCTGCTTTCTTTTACAAATGACTCAAGCCAATGAACATAGTCAATACTCCTTCTTCCTCCCCTTTCCCCCCTACAACGATAACCCTGTAAGCTGAGTTGGGTTGAAATTTCTACGAGGCCAGGAAGGTATTTGATGCTATAATTTGTAGTTCAACACATCCTGAAGCCTCTTTGGGATCTTTGAACTCCTGATTCGGAGGAGACGTGAACTGAACAACAGTTGGAGAAGGCTAGGTTGAAGTGATGGATGGTTTGATTATGTGCCATCAAGTCATTCCCAACTCCTAGCAACACACACAGTGAGATTTTTCTCAATGACGATCCATCTCTAACCTTCTGGGACAAAATAGATGGTGTTAATATTGGACAGAGTTCGTTGTGCCGAAGATTAAATAACGAAGTTCATGTTGAGTAAATAAGGATAAATATATGAACAACAATAAGTCATTTTGTGTTCCAGGCTTGGGGCTTAGTTGGGACAACTCAATTCTTTCGCTGTTGAGAAACTCCGACTTATCATTTTAGTACTCAACGGCTGAGGAAGAGGACGAAGAAGAAATTCGAGAAAGAATGGAGGAAATTTCTGGACAGAAGGAAAAACTGAAAAAATCTCAAGGAATCTGTGGTCACAAAGAACATCCCATCAATCCAGGGCAGAGTAAGGTTTTTTTTTTGTATGTGTGCGTGCAATATTAGCTTGTCCAGTTGTCTTAATTACAGGTAGTACTCGACTTACAACCATTCGTTTAGTGAGTGTTTGAAGCTACAGCAGCACTGAAAAAAATAACTAGTTTTCACACTTACGATGTACATTCATTGGAGAGGAAGGGATTGGAAGAGAGTAAGCAGGCACACAATGGGGAATACAGGTAGTCCTCCACTTCCAACAGTTGGCTCAAAGTTACAGTGGCACTGAAAAAAGTGGCTTATGACCGTTTTTCACACTGTAGCATTCCCATGGCCACATGACCAAAATTGGTTGTAAAATCAGACATGACCCACTTAATAATTGCCCCCCTAGCAATGGAAATTCTGGTCCCAATTGTGGCGGTATGTCAAGGACTACCTATAATTGTTTTTATCCTATTGTTGCATGCCGCCCAGATTCACCCCTTGTGAGGTAGTCAGCTCTGGAAATTTGATAAAATAAATAAATGAAAATTAAATTGTCTCCATCCAATATATCCTGATTTCCATCGTCTGCCCTGGAGGAAAGAGACAAGGTGGGCTCAGAGGTCTTAACATGGTATTAATATTCGCTGATATTTGTAAGTATTTCAGCATCCCTGGGGGATTCTGAATGCAATTATTAAGCGGGGGGGGGGGGAAGCAACACGTTCTTTAAAAAGATCATGCAGAAAGACAGAGAAGCCTTTTTAAAAACATTGTCTTTGCAATTTGCCTGAAGCTAGAAGATGCTGCTAACTGAAAATAAAATAAGTGCACATTTTTTTGTCAGGGTAATGATTTAAAAGCTAGCCAGCGGATGTAATAATGTATCATGTAAGATATAATGATGGAAATGAGGCAGCAGGGTCTGTGTCTCTTTAAGAGCCTTTGTATAAAGGGAAGGCTCTGCTGATGTGTTCTTTCTTCCCTTTCCTGCTGTAATTAAGGTTTCTTGGATTCTGCGCGTACCACGTGTCGGTCAATTGTTCCTGGTGTATTGTTGTTGTTAGTTGCAAAGTCGTGTCCGACCCATCGCGACCCCATGGACAACGTTCCTCCAGGCCTTCCTGTCCTCTACCATCTTCTGGAGTCCATTTAAGCTCAGGCCTCCTGCTTCAGTGACTCCATCCAGCCACCTCATTCTCTGTCGTCCCCTTCTTCTCTTGCCCTCCATCTTTCCCAGCATCAGGCTCTTCTCCAGTGAGTCCTTCCTTCTCATTAGGTGGCCAAAGTACTTGAGTTTCAACTTCAGGATCTGGCCTTCTAAGGAGCAGTCGGGGTTGATCTCCTCTAGGACTGACCGGTTTGATCGCCTTGCAGTCCAAGGGACTCGCAGGAGTCTTCTCCAGCACCATAGTTCAAAGGCCTCAATTCTTTTGCGTTCAGCCTGGTGTATACTTGTATAATATTGTAGATAAACCACCCTTTGTTACAAACCACTGTTTACTGTGTTTACTCCTGGGTTATCTCACGCAATAAGACTCTTTTTAGAGGTATCTTTATTTCAAGTTCTGCTGCTTCTATTCCACAGGACGAGAGTGTTCCTGTGGGACAGGTACAAAATATATCCATGACAACCTGCCAAGGAGGGATGTATTTACTTCTGCAACCAGGTAAGAATTTTTTATTTCACGTTTAGGCGGCCGTTGAGATGAAAATTCTCTTTTAACACCGGCTGGCGTTATTTTAATGGCTTGTTTTGCTTCTGTATTTACCTCGTTTCCTTCAGCTTTTCTGTTTGTCTTTGGTGAACAGCTTGTTTGTTGTAGAATTATTTTACAGCTGCTTAGGGACCCTTTCATGAAGGCAGAGCATAAATGCTCCTAATAATAAAAGTCTTCCTAACAAGAAATAAATAGAGGGAACCCCACACTAACAATGCCTCTCGAGTTATTACTATATTTTAGAAATAATTTTAGCCTATATTTTAGAAAACCAAAATGCAAAGAGTCCTCAACTTACAAAACATCCATTTTAGTGACCGTTCGAAGTTGCAACGGCACTGAAAAAAAGGGACTTAGGACCATTTTTCACACTTAACGACCGTTGCAGCGTCCCCCTGGTCACGGGGTCAAAATTCAGACACTTGGCAACTGGTTCCTATTTATGACGGTTTCAGTGTCCCAGGGGGTCACGTGATCCCCTTTTGCGACCTTCTGACAAGCAGAAGGGAAGTCCGTTTCACTTAAGAACCGTGTGACTAGCTTAACGACGGTAGCGATTCGTTTAACAACGGTGGCAAGTAAGGTAAAAATGGAGGAAAATTCACTTAACAAACTGTCTTACTTAAGAGTGGAAATGTTGGGCTCAATTGTGGTCGTAAGTCAAAGACTATCTTTAGCAGGGCTGGAAGGGACCTCAGGTCATTTAGTCCAACCCCGTGCTTAGGCAGGAGACCCGATCCCATTCTCTGTAAATGGCTGTCCAGTTTCTTCTTGAAAACCTTTTTTTTTTTTTTTAGAACCCAAAGGTGCTTTTTTCCAGGAGGCAACTGGACTTTCTTGTTTTTCTTTGAAGATGTTTCGCTTCTCATCCAGGAAGCTTCTTCAGCTCTGACTGGATGGTGGGGAATGGAAGGATTTATACTCCTTGCAGACAGCTGGTCATTTGCATCCTTTTAGAGGGTCGTTGAGGCCACTTGGAGGTTTGTCTGTGTCCTCAGGGTCACAATATACATGTAAATCCTTCCATTCCCCACCATCCAGTCAGAACCGAAGAAGCTTCTTGGATGAGAAGCGAAACATCTTCAAAGAAAAACAAGACAGTCCAGTTGCATCCTGAAAAAAGCACCTTTGGGGCAACCCTGACCTGGATGATTGAGAATCGTTCGTAGACACTTTTTTTTCAGAACGTGAATGCCTTTTAAAAAAACATTTTAGGACATGAAAACATGGCTGCCTTGTTTATAAGCTTCTCAGTGATTGGTTCAGCCCAGATTTGATCGATTGGGTTGAAGTCCAGATGTGGAGAAGCACAACTGACACGCTCACAATCAGCTTGGGAAGTACCAGCGCAGTGTGACTGTCTCGGGTTTTTGTGGTAGAAGAAGTCCTCAGCTTATGACCGCGATTGATCTCCTTGCTAAGCAAGATAGTTAAATGAATTGCGCCCCCCCTTTTACGACCGTTTTTGCCACGGTTGTTAAGCGAATCACTGCAGTTGTTAAGCAAATCTGGCCTGCCCCAATGACTTTGCTTATCGGAAGGTCGCAAAAGGGGATCACGTGACCCCGGGACACTGCGACCATGTCATAAATACCGTGTTTCCCTGAATATAAGACCCAACCGGAAAAGAAGCCCTAGTTTGATTTTTTTCAGGATGCTCGTAATATAAGCCCCACCCCCAAAATAAGCCCCAGTTAAAATCATCAGCCAGACGGACCCATTTAGTACCGTATTTCCCCAAATATAAGACCCAACCAGAAAAAAAAGCCCTAGCGTGATTTTTCAGGATGCTCGTAATATAAGCCCTACTCCAAAAATAAGCCCTACTCGCTCCATTGCACCTGGTTGCACGAGGTGGGGCGAGGCGCATGGGTAAAAATCAAGCTAGGGTAGGGATAGGGGGGGAACTGCCCCACGCATCCCGCACCCACTTACCTTAGGACACTTGCAGCCATGCCTCCCACGCCCTGACACACCTGCCTCGCCTCGCTGGCCCACTTCTTCTGCGGCCACTTCACCACAGCTTGTGCGCGTTGCCCCTGTCCTCCGGAAGGCCTCCGATGGTGAAACAGAAACCGATCAATCCAGAGTTTGTTTCTTGGCTGCAGAGGCCTTTCCGGAAGGCCTCTGATGGCAAAACGGAAGCCAGGGCACCGTGCGCTAGCAATGGCAAGCGGCTGCAGAAGAAGTGGGCCGGTGAGGCGACGCAGGTGTCCGGACGTGGGAGGCCGGGCTGCGGCGGTCCTAAGGTAAACGGGTAAGACATCCCCCGAATATAAGACTTGGTGCCTCTTTTGGAGGCAAAAATAATATAAGACCAGGTCTTATTTTCGGGGAAACACGTTATTTATTGTGTTTACTCCCCTGCAGCCCTGGGGCAGCGCTAGGCGGAAGTCTCGGTGAGCGTCCAAGAGAATTCGGAGCCGAAGACACGTAAGGACTGTTTTGCTGCTTCGGAACTGAACTGGTTTCACTGGGTTTGGGGCGGGGGAGAAACAGGAAGCAGAGCTGTGATAGGCCACTCCTTGGGGAAAAGGTGGATTCAGCCTGGGGGGGTGGTCCGGTTTTAGCATAGTTTTGCACCCATGAATGTAGCTGTTCTGCTGAGTTTTGAAATTTATTTTATGGATTGATTGCCCGCCTTCATTATTTTAATTAACTTAAGCTGGCTAATCTACCTAATCTCTTTCCTCCTAGTATTTTCCCCAAACAACAAGCCTGTGAGATGGGTTGGGCTGAGAGGGAGTGAGAGAGAGAGAGAGAGAGAGACACTGGCCCTAAATCACCTAGTCAAATTTCATGACTAATGTGGGACTAGAACTCACCGTCTTCTGGTGATTAGCGCATAGTTACTGACCAGGCTTTCATGACTAAGGCGGGACTAGAACTCAACGTCTCTTGGTGATTGGCCCAAAGTCACCCAGTTGGCTTTCATATCTAAGACAGGACTAGAATGCACAGTCGCCTGCCAATTGGCCTGAGGTCACCCATCTGGCTTTCATATGTGAGACCGTCTCTTGGGGATTGGCCCAAAGTCACCCAACCAGCTTTCATGCCTGAGGCGGGACTAGAACTCATAGTCTCCTGGTGATTGGACCACAGTCTCTGTGTCAGCTTTCATGCATAAAGGCGGGACTAGAACTCACAGTCTCTTGGTGATTGGCCCAAATTCACCCAGCCAATTTTCATATGTAAAGGCGGGACTAGAACTCACAGTCTCCTGGTGATTGAACCACAGTCTCTGTGTCAGCTTTCATGCATAAAGGCGGGACTAGAACTCACAGTCTCCTGGTGATTGGACCAGTCTCTGTGTCAGCTTTCATGCATAAAGGTGGGACTAGAATTCACAATCTCCTGGTGATTGGCCAAAAGTCACCCAGCCAACTTTTGTGTGTAAAGGCTGGACTAGAACTCACAGTCTCCTGGTGATTGGACCACAGTTTCTGTGTCAGCTTTGTTTTGTTTTAATCAGATACCTTGGAGATATTCAAGATTTATCTAGCATCACCTGCAAGGATTCATCGAAGGCGTCAGCTTTGAAAACTCCCAGAAGTTCTAATTCCCCAATTAAGACCAGCACTCCACTGAGCCCCGGTCAGTCAAGGATCTGTGAAAATAGCAAAGTGTCGCTGATAATCTTTGGCTGGGAGCACTGGAACTCAGCGTCAGTCTCTCCTGTTTCCAGGCTCTGACCCTCTAGAAACCTGCAGAAAAATGTGTTGCCTAATGTGTTGTGACAGAACAGAGGTCTCCAAATTTGGCAACTTTAAGAGGTGTGGACTTCAAATCCCAGAATTCCCCAGCCAGCAGGGCTGGATGAGGAATTCTGGGAGTTGAGGTCCACACGTCTTAAAGTCGCCAAGTTTGGAGACACCTGTGATAGAACACTGTGTCTTAACCTTAGCAGCTGGAAGATGAGTGGACTCCAATTCCCAGAATTCCCCAGCTAGCCATTCTTTAAGATGGGTAGACTTCAGCTCCCAGAATTCCCAGCTAGCATGCTTTAAGATGTTGGACTTCAACTCCCAGGATTCCCCAGCCAGCATGCTTTAAGATGGGTAGATTCAACTCCCAGGATTCCCCAGCTAGCCATTCTTTAAGATGGGTAGACTTCAGCTCCCAGAATTCCCAGCTAGCATGCTTTAAGATGTTGGACTTAAACTCCCAGGACTCCCTAGCCAGAATGCTTTTAAGATGGCTGGACTTCAGCATGCTGGCTAAGGAATTCTGGGGATGGAGGTCCGCACAAATGTAAGTTGCCGAGACACACTGCAGTAGAAGTTTTGAACTTCTTGACCCACAGGTAGTGGACAGAGTCCTTGAGTAGATGAGCTTTGTCACTTGTGTATCCTGGACCAGGGTTGGGAATTGGGGGTGCCCTCCTGCAGTGGTTCAGCTGCATGCTGTTGGGATTAGGTAGGTGGGCAAATGAAAATTTCCTGCAGGATCCCCTCTCCTGGGACGTGTCCTTCTATAGGACATAGAGATAACCACCACCCTAAGATTATTTAGAAGGTTCCTGGAAAGCTGTTTCTTAAAGAACATTTGGGGACTAAGATGAGCACAACGGAGGGGTGTGGGATGTAAACAGGTAAATGTCTTCTGGAGATTCTCAGCCATCCAGGTCATGGTTGTCCCAAAGGTGCTTTTTCAGGAGGCAACTGGACTTTCTTGTTTTTCTTTGAAGACGTTTCGCTTCTCCTCCAAGAAGCTTCTTCAGCTCTGGCTGGATGGTGGGGAATGGCAGGATTTATACTCCTTGCAGACAGCTGGTCATTTGCCTTCTTTTAGAGAGTCGTTGAGGCCACTTGGAGGTTTATCTGTGTCCTCAGAGTCACCTGAGTGGTGCAAATGAGTGTGGAGCCTTCTGGGAACTGCTGAAAGGAATGAGTTGTAGACTGGAGATAGATGATGTTTCGTGTCCCTCCCCCTCTGTTGAGAGAGGGCTGTTCAATTTTGACATCGATGCCCTCTTTTCAGATATGTACGTTGGGGAAACAAAACAACCACTTCGTAAGGTCATGTGTATATATCATCACGTTTGTCTGTGATATAGGAGAACAAACCCATTAGGACAAGATTCAGGAGTCCATCTGCATTTAAAAAGACAAAGGCTGCTCTTTCGAGGACAGCAAAGTCCACATTTTGGACAGAGGGGACCGCTGGCTTGAAAGAGGGGTCCAAGAGGCCCTCTGTGTCAAAATTGAACAGCCCTCCCTCAACAGAGGGGGAGGGACAGGACATCATCTATCTCTGGTCTACAACCCGGTCCTTTCCGCAGGTCCAAGAAGGCTCCACACCCATTTGCACCACTCAAGTGACCCTGAGGTCACAGATAAACCTCCAAGTGGCCTCAACGACTCTCTAAAAGGATGCAAATGACCAGCTCTCTGCAAGGAGTATAAATCCTTCCATTCCCCACCATCCAGTCAGAGCTGAAGAAGCTTCTTGGAGGAGAAGTGAAACATCTTCAGAGAAAAACAAGAAAGTCCAGTTGCCTCTTGAAAAAGCACCTTTCAGTTGTATGCAGGTAGTCTTCAGGTTACTATCATGCATTCAGTGTCGTGGGAAAGACAGATGTAAGATTGGTCCTCAAGGTTTTAGGGTTATAATTCATTTGCTTGGCAACCAGTTTGCAATTGACTTACAGCCGTTCATTTAGTGGCGGTTCAAAGTGGCACCAGGACTGAAAAAAAAGTAGCCAATATACCCAGTTTTTATACTTATAATCATTGCAGCATCTCTTAAGGCCACGTGATCAAATTCGGGTCCTTGGCCACTGGCACGTATCCCATTTGTACCGTCCCGGGATCGCGCGATCTCCCTTTGCAGTTTTCCCAGACAGCTTCCGATAAGCAAAGAGCCAACAGCTGCGTGGTTCGCTTAACCACTGTGGCAAGAAGTCATAAAATGGAGCACAACTTGCTTAAGGACCGTCTCGCTTAGCAGCGGAAATGTTGGGTTCGACGGGGATCGTCGGGCGAGGACGACCTGCGTTGCAAATGGCTCGACTTTTTAGCAGCAGAGAAGGACAGAGCTGAAAGCCACTTCTCTGTCTGAACATCTGGCAGCAAATTTGTCCCCCCCCCAGAGGTGAACCGAAAGGAGCTAGTTAGAACTTGTTTTAATAAATTGTGGGTGTGCGTGCGCGCATGGGAGCGTTCGTACGTGGGAGAAAGAAAAGGGCAGATTAAAAATCGTTCCATAAAAATTGTTCCGTTCTCTCTTCCTCTTTTTTTTTTCCCCCCAGTGGATCCACCCCCGAAGTTTTCCTCCACCGTCACGAAATACAAGGATTATTGTGTGATGACCATAGATACGTCCTGTTGGGCTACGCATGACGTCTCCTTGTTAGGAGTCAGTACGTTTCCTGCCCCCTGTGCAAAAGGGGTGAGGACAGAAGAGGCACCTGCCGCCCCACATCCATCGGCTGGGCTTTTACGACCTGTAAGTGGATTCAGGAAATCACACTGGTGATTTTGGGGTATTGTGTGTGTTCAGTTTTTCACTCCCGGCCGCTGCCTGGACTGATTCTTGCAGCTGTTTTGGGGGCAAGGTTTTTCAGAAGCGGTTTGCCATTGTCTGCTTCCTAGGACTGAGAGAGAGAGGCTGGCCCAAAATCAGCCAGCCAGCTTTTGTGCCTAAAGCGGAATTAGAACTCACCGTCTCCTGGTGATTGGCTCAAAGTCTCCCAGATGGCTTTTGTGCCTAAGGCGGGACTAGAACTCTCCGTCTCCTGGTGATTGGCTAAAGTCTCCCAGCTGGCTTTCGTGCCTAAGGTGGGACTAGAACTCACCGTCTCCTGGTGATTGGCCCAAAGTCTCTCAGATGGCTTTCATGCCTAAGGCAGGACTAGAACTCACCCTCTCCTGGTGAATGGCCCAAAGCCTCCCAGCCAGCTTTCATGCCTAAGGCAGGACTAGAACTCACCGTCTCCTGATGATTGGCCCAAAGTTACCTAGTCAGCTTTCATGCCTTAGAACTAGAATTCCCCAACTCTTAAGTGATTGACCCCAAGTCAGTTGTGTGACTTTGGGACAATTACCAGGTGACAGTGAGTTCTAGCACTGCCTTAGGCACGAAAGTCGGTGATTTTGGGGTGATTTTTGGGCCAGTCCTTCTCTCTCAGCCTCAGCCCAGTTTGGACCTTAAAAGTATGGAAGATAAACCACAGCACGAGCCGGCTTTCCTGGCTAAGGCGAGACTAGAACTCACCCTCTCCTGGGGATTGGCTCAAAGTCACCTCGTCACCTTTCATGCCTAAGACAAAACTAGAATTCCCTGACTCCCAAGTGATTGACCCCAAGTTAGCTGTTTGACTTTGGGACAATTACCAGGTGACAGTGAGTTCTAGCACTGCCTTAGGAACCAAAGTCTGTTGGGTGATTTTGGGCCAGTCCTCCTCTCTCAGCCCTAGGAAGCAGGCAGTGGCAGACCACCACACAAGAATATCCAGTTTGAATCTTAAAGCAGAGGTCCCCAACCTTTTGGGCACCAGGGACCAGTTCCGTGGAGAAAGGTTTTTCTGCGGACCTGAGAGTGCGTGGTTTTGTGTCCTGCCTGCATCCCATGGATGGACCTTTGCTTGTTTGTGCGGACCGGTTCCTGGCATGCCGCGGCCCGGTACTGGTCCATGGACCGGGAGTTGGGGACCCCTGCCTTAAAGTATATAACACAAACCACAGCACACTCAAAGGCAGGGATAGGCAACCTTGGCTCTTTTATGACTCGTGGACTTCAACTCCCAGAATTCCTGAGCCAGCATGGCTCAGCTTGAAAACCTCTCCCTTTCCCCTCAGCATGGCTGGCTCAGGAATTCTGGGAGTTGAAGTCCACGAGTCATAAAAGAGCCAAGGTTGCCTACCCCTGCTCAAAGGGATTCAACTTCCTGTTCTGCAAAGCATTCAGCTTAAAGGGACCTCAGCGTTTGGGTGGCACAACCAGGCTTTCTTTACAGGAAGTCCTCGATTTACGACCACAATTGATCTCCAGATTTCCATTGCTAAGCGAGACAGTTGTGAGTTTTCCCCCATTTTGCGACCTTTCTTGCCACAGTTGCTAAGGAAATCACTTAACATGGTTGTTAAGGGAATCCGGCTTCCCCCATTGATGGTGCTTGTCCGAAGGTCGCCAAAGGGGATCACGTGACCCTGGGACACTGCAACCGTCATAAGGAGTCAAGCTATTCTCCAAAGCGCCTGAAAGCAGCACAAGAAGCAACGGATGGAAACTAATCAAGGAGAGAAGCAACCTGGAACTAAGGAGGAATTTCCTGACAGTGAGAACAATTAACCAGTGGAACAACCTGCCTCCAGAAGCGGTGAATGCTCCAACACTGGATGTTTTTAAGAAGAGACTGGACAGCCATTTGTCCGAAATGGTATAGGGTTTCCTGCCTGAGCAGGGGGTTGGACTAGATGACCTCCAAGGTCCCTTTCAGCCTTATGATTCTATTATAATCAGTGGAACGGCTTGCCTCCAGAAATAGTGGATGCTCCATCACTGGAGGCTTTTAAGAAGAGACTGGACAGCCGCTTGTCTGAAATGGTGTAGGGTTTCCTGCCTGAGCAGGGGGTTGGACTAGATGACCTCCAAGGTCCCTTCCAACTTTATTATTATTATTAAGTACAAGCCAGTTGCCAAGCGTCCGAATTTTGATCACGTGACCAGGGGGAGGCTGCAACGGTCGTAAGTGTGAAAAAAGGTCGTAAGTCACTTTTTTTCCAGTGCCGTGGTAACTTAGAACGGTCACTAAATGGTTGTAACTTAAGGATTACCTGTATTTGGTGGGTTTAGCAAAGTTAGCTTCCCTCCCCTTAATTTTCCTCCTGTCCCTGCCGTTGTTCTTTGGGGTTATCTAGCCTGCCATTCCATTTCTCAGCAACTCACACCCTGGGATGTCAAAACGGCCTAGTAAGGCCGTATTACTACTATCCTTCTCCCCTTTCCTATTCCCTATTTCCTTACTTTCCTATGACTGTAACTTTGTGGTGTGTATCTTAGTGCGGTTTTTCCGCTTCCAGAGGGCCTCTCATGAAATTTAGCCTAAACAGTGAAGAAATAACACCACGCAGAGTTTTTCCTCGGGATGAGATGACCCCGGACAAAAGTCAGGGAATCTCTTTTATTAGCTCAGCAAAATGTGGGTGTGTACAGGAAACAAGTAGGAGGGATAACCTATTAACATATGAGTACGTGAGGGTGAACACAGTTTCCAAGCCGTTTGTGACTGGGAGGAGTTGTCAATGGGATGATTGCTCAATATTCTCCTTTGTCCTGTTTCCGTCCATGTGGTTCAGCTGCATGGCAGCCTACACGTGGGCTATAAGGACATTACTCCCACATCTTAGGATTTATGTTGATTGCTTTTATTATTGCCCTAGCATACGTTGATTGCTTCTTTAGTATCTTATGACTATCACTCAGCGTTGTATCGTGATTTATGATGGTTGTATTTTATGATTATGATCATGATATATCGCTTGTTGCTTTACATACACTGACAGCTTCTGCCCCGGAGACAAATTCCTTGTGTGTCCAAACACACTTGGCCAATAAAGAATTCTATTCTGTTCTGTTCTATTCCATTCCATTCCATTCCATTATTTCATTCTTCTATTCTATTCCATTCCATTCTAATATTATTCTATTCCATTCCATTCCATTTCATTCTAATATTATTCTATTCTATTCTATTCTATTCTATTCTATTCTATTCTATTCTATTCTATTCTATTCTATTCTATTCTATTCTATTCTATTATTATTCTATTCCGTTCCATTCCATTCCATTATTTCATTATTCCATTCTGTTCTACTCTACTCTACTCCTATTCTATTCTATTCTATTCTATTCTATTCTATTCTATTCTATTCTATTCTATTCTATTCTATTCTATTCTATTCTATTCTATTCTATTCTATTCTATTCTAATATTATTCTATTCCATTCCATTCCATTATTTCATTATTCCATTCTGTTCTACTCTACTCCTATTCTATCCTATCCTATTCTATCCTATCCTATTCTGTTCTATTCTATTCTATTCTATTCTATTCTATTCTATTCCATTTCTTATTCTATTCTATTCTATTCTATTCTATTCTAATATTATTCTACTCCATTCCATTATTTCATTATTCCATTCTGTTCTACTCTACTCCTATTCTATCCTATCCTATCCTATTCTATTCTATTCTAATTCTAATTCTAATTCTAATTCTAATTCTAATTCTAATTCTATTCCATTCCATTCCATTTCTATTCCCTATTCCCTATTCCTATTCTAATATTATTTATTCTATTCCATTATTTCATTATTCTATTCCATTCCATTCCATTATTTTATTATTCTGTTCTGTTCTACTCTACTCTATACTCAATTCCATTCCATTCATTTCGTTTCATTTCATTCATTACTCTATTCTATTCTATTCCATTCCATTCCATTCCATTATTTCATTATCCTACCCTACCCTACCCTATCCTATCCTTTGCCATCTCTGCTGCACTCTTTAGGGGGAGACTGAATTAAGAGGATCTGTAGACCAAGGAAGGGAGATCGTCAGCCGTTGCCCCTGGTCAACCCCATCGTCTTCGGATTGACAACTCAGCCAGGCGATGCTTAATCAGCTCATTAGGAGCTGCCGTTTCATCTGGCCTGCGATGGCCTCCTCAGAGCCCCAGCCCGGGAAAACAGCTCTGCTAGAAAGGAAAGCTAAATTATTGAAAGAATTTAGGTTCTCAAGAGACTGTTCCTTCCGCCCTAGAAAGGCGTGGGCATGTTTGCCTGAGATCCAGACAGGTTCCTGGGAGAAACTGTAGAATAACATAGAATAATAGAGCTGGAAGGGACCTTGGAGGTCTTCTAGTCCAATCCCCCCCCCCCCGGCTCAAGCAGGAGAGCCTGTCCCATTCCAGACAAGTGGCTATCCAGTCTCTTCTTAAAAGCCTCTTCCCTCTTGGTAGTAACAGTCAGTGTAGAACATCACCTCTGCCAGAGATTTGTTGGTAGGGAAAGAAGTAAGGGTTGGGTGTGTATCTCTGTGTGTGTGTGTGTGTGTGTATAACAAAGATTGTGTTACAAAGTCTCGTCAATAGACTGCTGGGAAACACAAGTTATAGAATAACAGAAGAACAGAGTTAGAAGGGACCTTGGAGGTCTTCTAGTCCAACCCCCTGCTCAGGCAGGAAACCCTATACCATTTCAGACAAATGGCTGTCCAGTCTCTTCTTAAAAACTTCCAGTGTTGGAGCATTCACAGCTTCTGGAGGCAGGTTGTTAATAATAATAATAATAATAAAGTCGGAAGGGACCTTGGAGGTCATCTAGTCCAACCCCCTGCTCAAGCAGAAAACCCTATACCATTTCAGACAAATGGCTGTTTAATCTCTTCTTAAAAACCTCCAGTGTTGGAGCATTCACTGCTTCTGGAGGCAAGGAGTTCCACTGGTTAATTGTTCTCATTGTCAGGAAGTTTCTCCTTAGTTCTAGGTTGCTTCTCTCCTTGATGAGTTTCCATCCGTTGCTTCTTGTCCTTCCTTTAAAGGAGGTTGTCACACACACACAAACACACACACACACACACACGTTCTCAGCAAACAGCCTTGGGTTAGTTAAATAACCTTTTTGAGGCACTCAGCTATATCCAGACCCGGGGATAAAAGGCAATTGTACAATATTCTTTCCATTAGTAGCTATTCTATCAGTTACCAAGCACTTAGGCTTTTTAACCGCCGCAGGCGAAATACACTCCGGGGGAAAGAACAAGATTGAACCTGCTGCCAGCCTTTTGCGGTGGAGTTGTGTGTGTGAGGGGGGTGGAGGGGTTGTTTTTTTTAAGCCCAGGGAAATAAAAGTTTACAACCACGCACAATTGCAAATCCCGCGCGCGTTGACTCTCTAGGAGGGTTTTTCAAAGAGGAGCAATTTGCCGAGCAGGCAGGTAAGTTCCCAGTGGCAGGTAATTGTGTTGCTCTGGGCATAGGCACACATAGACACACACAGATGCACAGACATACACACCTGCCTTGAGTATGTATGTGTCCTCCGTACAGAGTCTCCCAGAGACGAGAAGAGCAACAAAGATGATCAGGGGACTGGAGGCTAAAACATATAAAGAACGGTTGCTGGAATTGGGTATGTCTAGTTTAATGAAGAGAAGGACCAGGGGGGACATGATGGCAGTCTTCCAATATCTCAGGGGCTGCCCCAAAGAAGAGGGAGTCAAGCTATTCTCCAAGGCGCCTGAAGGCAGGACAAGAAGCAACGGATGGAAACTAACCAAAGAGAGAAGCAACCTAGAACTTTCCTGACAGTTAGAACAATTAACCAGTGGAACAACCTGCCTCCAGAAGCTGTGAATGCTCCAACACTGGAAGTTTTTAAGAAGAGACTGGACAGCCATTTGTCCGAAATGGTATAGGGCAGGGGTAGGCAACCTTGGCTCTTTTATAACTCGTGGACTTCAACTCCCAGAATTCCTGAGCCAGCCACGCTGAGGGGAAAGGGAGGTTTCCAAGCTGGCTCAGGAATTCTGGGAGTTGAAGTCCACGAGTCATAAAAGAGCCAAGGTTGCCTACCCCTGGTATAGGGTCTCCTGCCTGAGCAGGGGGTTGGACTAGATGACCTCCAAGATCCCTTCCAACTTTATTATTATTATTATTATCTAAGACAGGCTGAAGCCAGATTGAAGTTATTCTTGAGGAAAGGGGGGGATTTCAGATGGGAAATAGATAAAAGTTCTCGATCTGGTTTGTGTGGAGGTTAGTAACCTAGAAGGCTCCCCTGGCCTCCTGCCGAATTCTGTCTTCCTCTCCTCCTCCTTCTCCTCTTCTTTTCCTTCTCCATATGCTCCTCTTCCCTTCCTTTTTCTCCTTATTCTTTTCTTCTCTTTTTCTCTTCCTCCTCCTCTCCTTTTTTGTTCTCATCCTCATTCTCCTCTTCCTCTTGTCCTTTTTTCTTCTTCTCTTCCTCTTTTTCTTCTCTCCTTCCCTTGTTCTCTTTTCTCCTCTCTTGCTCCTCCTTTGTTTCTTTCTCTTCTCCTCCTCTCCTTTTTCTCTTCGCCTTTCCTCCTTATGCTTCTTCTCTTTTTCTTTTCCTTCCCCCCTCCTCCTCCATCTCATCTTCCTCTTCTCCTTTTTCTCTTTCCTTCTCTTTTTTTCTTCTCCTTCTCTTTCTCTCCTCCACTTGCTTCTCTTCCTCTTCTTTTTCTCCTTTTTCCTCTTTGCATCCTATTCCTCTTTGCATCTCCCTCCCATGTGACTCTGTACACTTCCTCCTCCCATAGAATGGAATGGAATAGAATAGAACATGGAATGGAATGGAAAAAAACAACAAGAATAGAATAGGAATAAGAATAGAACATGGAATGGAATGGAAAAAACAGAACAAGAATAGAATGGAATAGAATATGGAATAGAATAGAATAACATGGAATGGAATGGAAAAAACAACAAGAATAGAATGGAATGGAATAGAATATGGAATAGAATAGAATAGAACATGGAATGGAATGGAAAAAACGAGAAGAGAAGAGAAGAGAAGAGAACAACAACAGAGTTGGAAGGGACCTTGAAGATCTTCTAGTCCAACCCCTGCTCAGACAAATGGTTGTCCAAACCTTCCTCCCTAGCCAAGCCAACTCCAGTGTTGAGAAAACTGCTACTCACAACCCAGTGAGGGCCGGGATGGAGATTCACAGCCCAACCCTGCTTCAACAATGCCTTGGTAAGGCCACACTTGCAATACTGCATCCAGTTTTGGTCACCACGATGTAAAAAAGATGTTGAGACTCTAGAAAGAGTGCAGAGAAGGGCAACAAAGATGATTAGGGGACTGGAGGCTAAAGCATATCAAGAACGTTTGCTGGAATTGGGTATGTCTAGTTTAATGAAAAGAAGGACTAGGGGGGACATGATAGCAGTATTCCAATATCTCAGGGGTTGCACAAAGAAGAGGGAGTCAAGCTATTCTCCAAGGCGCCTGAGGGCAGGACAAGAAGTAATGGATGGAAACTAGTCAAGGAAAGAAGCAACCTGGAACTGAGGAGAAACTTCCTGACAGTTAGAACAATTAACCAGTGGAACAACCTGCCTCCAGAAGCGGTGAATGCTCCAACACTGGAAGTTTTTAAGAAGAGACTGGACAGCCATTTGTCCGAAATGGTATAGGGTTTCCTGCCTGAGCAGGGGGTTGGACTCGATGACCTCCAAGGTCCCTTCCAACTTTATTATTATTATTATTATTATTATAACGTGGTCAAGACATCCCACAGAGATGAGTTTGGCTCCATAATGGAAGCTGAAGCCCCAAACATCGGAGGGCACCAGGCTGGGGAAAGCAATTCAAGCCTGGCCTCTAACCACTCTCCCTGCTTTCCCAGCTCACCTCAAACTTTAACTCTGCACTTGTATGTTTTTCAGGACGGTAATCTTTGGCTGCCCATCTCGAGGAATCGGGCGGAATCGGGGAAGGAGATTCCTTCTGCTCAGCAACATCCACCCAAGAAAGGTAGGGTGGTCCTACAAACATGTCCTAATAGATATCTACAGATAGTCCTCGACTTACGACCACAAGGGAGCCCCAAATTTCTCTTGCCAAGCTAAGCAAGGCAGTTTTTCAGTGAGTTCTGCCCCGTTTTACGACCTTTCTTGCCGCCGCCGTTAAGTGAATCACTGCCATCGTTAAGTGAGTCACACGGTCGTTAAGTGAATCTGGTTTCCCCCCACTGACTTGGCTCGTCAGAAGGTCACAAAAGGGGATCACGTGACCCCTCCAGGATGCTGCGACCGTCATAACTATGAGCCAGTTGCCAAGCGAGTGAATTTTGATCACGTGACCACGGGGAGGCTGCAATGGTCGTAAAGCGTGAAAAATGGTCCTAAGTCACTTTTTTCAGGACCGTTAGTAACTTCGAAGTCACTAAATGGCTATAAGTTGAGAACTACCTGTATTATTAAATTGCAGGATCTTTTTTTTTTCTCTCCAAAGTTTTTATTAATTTTTTCCCCATACATACAATAATAATTTTTCAACCAACGTACTGGCTGAGTTTAACATTCACTAATACATATTTAATTCCTAATCCTTTATTCTTTCCTCTAGCCATCGATAAAATAAATCCCAAGTTTGGTAATATTCTGTTCCTTCTTTTTCTTTTAGTCTCATAGTCAATCTGTCCATCTCTGCACATTCTAGTATTTTTTTGATTATTTCTTCATCTGATGGTCTTCCTTCATTTTTTCCAATATTGTGCAAATAAGATTCTTGCCGCTGTTGTGGCATGCAAAATCAAATATAGGCTTTGTTTGCTAGTCTTTTCTGGCATTATACCTAATAAAAATAGTTCAGGTTTAAGATCTACACGTTGCAGGATCTTTGTCTGCCTTTCAAAAGTTTTGGAAGGTGCCAGCCTGAATCCGTCAGCAAATACCACTGCATTAAAAATGGGAATTGTATTTACTTTGTGTTCTGCCCTTTACATTTTAATTATGTCTGACATAACGATGGTGAATAAATAATATACCAGAAGCAATTCCAATCTTTTTACGTACACATAACTACTGCAGTTTAATTTTAAATCATTTTGTTGTGATATTGTTTTGTCTTTGGGGATTCTGTTTTTACTTCATACCGCAGGAAATCGGTTTTAATATTAATATTAATATTTTAGCGTTAAAAACTCTTGCGTACAGGTCGCCCTTGACCTAGGACTGCACTCGAGTGCGAAATTTCCGCTGCTAAGCAAGACAGTTCAGTGATCTTTGCTCCAGTTTATGATCTTTCTTGCCACCGTTGTTAAGTGAATCACGGCAGTCGTTAAGCTAGTCACATGGTCGTTAAGTGAATCTGGCTTTCCCCATTTACTTTGCTTGTCAGAAGGTCGCAAAAGGGGATCACAGGATCCCCGGGACGCTGCAACCGTCGTAAATATGAGTCAGTCGCCGTGCCTCTGAATTTTAATCACGTGACCACGGAGATGCTGCAACGGTCCTGTGAAAAACGGTCATAAGTCCCTTTTTTCAGTGCCGTTGTAACTTATAATAATAATAACAAAGTTGGAAGGGAGCTTGGAGGTCATCTTCTAGTCCAACCCCCTGCTCAGGCAGGAAACCCTATACCATTTCGGATAAATGGCTGTCCAGTCTCTTCTTAAAAACCTCCAGTGTTGGAGCATCCACAGCTTCTGGAGGCAGGTTGTTCCACTGGTTAATTGTTCTCACTGTCAGGAAATTCCTCCTTAATTCCAGGTTGCTTCTCTCCTTGATTAGTTTCCATCCGTTGCTTCTTTGAATGGTCACTAAATGGATTGTTGTAAATCGAGGACTGCCTGCATTATTAAATTGCAGGATTTTTCCAAAGTTTTGTACCGTTGAATCCACCAGCAGATAACAGATGCAGGGGGAGTGGGAACTGTGTTTAGTTTCTATTTTACCGTTTACATCTTAATTGCGTCTGACATAACGATGATGAATAAATAATAAACCAGAAGCAGTTCCAATCTTTTTATGTACACCTAAGGATGGCCATTTAATTTTAATCATTTTGTTATTATACCGTTTTTGTCTTTTGGGGGCTTCTATTTTTAACTTCCTGCCGCAGACGCTCGGCTTTCACATTAAAAACCCCGGTGTGCAATGGCGCTGCGTGTTTTAATCACACCCTGGTATGCTGTTACACTAACTAGTAGGTTTTATGTACAGATAGTCTTCAGATTAGAGCCCAGCATTTCTGTGGCTAAGCTGATATGTGAGGTTTGCCCCGTTTTATCACCTTTCCTGCCACAGTTGTTAAGCAAATTTCATTTTTTGATGTGTGCCATTGTGCCCACAGTAAAAAAAATGACAATAAAGGTTATCTTATCTTATCTTATCTTATCTTATCTTATCTTATCAAATAGCTGCAGTTGTTAAGGTAGTAACACAGTTGTTAAGTGGATCTGGGTCTCCCATTGACTTTGCTGGTTAGAAGGGGAGTCACGTGACCCCGGGACACTGCGACCGTCATAAGTATGAGCCAGTTGCCAAGCGTCCGAATTTTGATCACATAATAACAATAATAATAATAGGAGGGATAATAATAATAATAACGGAAGGGACCTTTGAACTTTGAACTTCCCAAGCTGGGTTTAGTGATATGCAGCCCTACAGCTGTTGCACAGCTGTTCTGTTTCTTCCCCTCAGAGACAGTTTGGTCTAGTGGTTAAGGCACCAGGCTACAGACTGTGAGTTCTAGTCTCTCCTTAGGCCTGAAAGCTGGCTTGGTAACTTTGGGCCAATCATCAGAAGATGGTGAGTTCTAGTCCTGCTTTAGGGCGGAAAGCTGCCTGGGTGACTTTGGACCAATCAACCAGGAGACAGTGAGTTCTAGTCCCGCCTTAGGAATGAAAACCGGCTGGCTGACTTTGGCCCAGTCACCAGGAGATGGTGAGTTCCAGTTCCGCTTTAGGTAGGAAAGCTGCCTGGGTGACTTTGGGCCAATCAACCAGGAGACGGTGAGTTCTAGTCATGCCTTAGCAGTGAAAGCCAGCTGGGTGACTTTGAGCCAATCGCTAGTTCTAGTCCCGCCTTAGGCATGAAATCCGGCTGGGTGATTTGGGGCCAATCACCAGGAGACGGTGAGTTCTAGTCCCGCCTTAGGCATGAAAACCGGCTGACTGACTTTAGGCCAATCACCAGGAGACGGTGAGTTCTAATGCCGCCTTAGGCATGAAAACCGGCTGGGTGACTGTCCCAATCACCAGGAGACGGTGAGTTATAGTGCTTCCTTGGGTACGAAAGCTAGCTGGATGACTTTGGGCCACTCCTTGTCAGCCCACCTCATAGGGTTGTTGTTGTGGGGAGACTAGGAGGAGGAAGATCTGTTGGAAATGTTGGCCGCTTTTGAGTTGTTTGTAAACATAATAAAGGCAAGTTACAAAGAAATTGAATGAAACAGACCAAGGAATGAAAATTCCTTTGAAAATCTGCCCGGATATGCTTCCAAATTGAATAATAATAATTAATAATTATGTTGGAAGGGACCTTGGAGGTCATCTAGACCAACCCCCTGCTCAGACAGGAAACCCTATACCATTTCAATGGCTGTCCGGTCTCTTCTTAAAAACCTCCAGTGTTGGAGCATTCACCGCTTCTGGAGGCAGGTTGTTCCACTGGTTAATTGTTCTAACTGTCAGGAAGTTTCTCCTTAGTTCTAGGTTGCTTCTCTCTTTGATTAGTTTCCATCCGTTGCTTCTTGTCCTGCCTTCAGGTGCTTTGGAGAATAGCTTGACTCCCTCTTCTTTGGGGCAGCCCCTGAGATACTGGAACACTGCTATCATGTCCCCCCTCGTCCTTCTCTTCATTAAACCAGACATACCCAATTCCAGCAGCCGTTCCTTATATGCTTTAGCCTCCAGTCCCCTGATCATCTTTGTTGCTCTTCTCTGCCCTCTTTTTAGAGTCTCAACATCTTTTTACATCGTGGTGACCAAAACTGGATGCAGCATTCCAAGTGTGGCCTTACCAAGGCCTTGTAAAGTGGTATTAATACTTCACGTGATCTTGATTCTATCCCTCTGTTCATGCAGCCTAGCACTGTGTTGGCTTTTTTGGCAGCTGCTCTGTTTTTGTCAGCAGATCTTGATCCACTGGATTCCAAAAAACCAGGGAAGCCAGAAGAAAAGGAAAGGACCAACGGGAGCCGAACGGAGGACAGCCTGTGGTTCAAGGACAGCGTCTGTCCGGGAGAAGATACAGAAAGGTATGGCCAGCCCCTTGAATGGCAGGAAAGAAAGGATGTTATTTTTTTTCAACGGGTTCAATGGGTAGATGTAAAAAAAAAAGCCCAACCCCCAAATTCATTTATTTATTATTTATTGAAATTATTATAAAGGATAGTCCTTGACTTACAATAGTTCCTTTCGCGTCCATTCAAAGTTCCAACGGAGCTGAAGAAAGGGTGTGCTGCTTGAGCAGAGGGTCCCTTCCTTAACTCTGTTATTCTGTTAACTAACGCCGGAGGTTTTTAAGAAGAGATTGGACCACCGTTTGTCTGAAATGCTAGAGGGTCCGTTGCTTGAGTAGGGGGTTGGACTAGATGACCTCCTAGGTCCCTTCCACAACTCTGTTATTAACGCTGGAGGTTTTTAAGAAGAGATTGGACCACCGTTTGTCTGAAATGCTAGAACAGTGGTGGCGAACCTTTTAGAGAGCTAGTGCCCAAATTGCAACCCAAAACCCACTTATTTATCACCGGGTGCCAGGTGGTCATGGCAGACTGGGTGGGCGGGGCCAGGGCGGCGGGGGCCAGTCCCTCGCCATCTCTGGGGCACGGCACGAGTGCCCACAGAAAGGGCTCTGAGTGCCGCCTCTGGCACGCGTGCCATAGGTTCGCCACCACTGTGCTAGAAGGTCCGCTGCTTGAGCAGGAGGGCGGGACTAGGTGACCTCCGAGGTCCCTTCCACAACTCCGTTGTTCTGTTATTAACACTGGAGGATTTCCCGCCAGGCACAATCTGTTGCCTGCTGCCCGTTTAGATTAAGCCTGTCAAAACAGGCAGGTTAGCAAATCACACTGGATGGGTTTATCCAGGCAGTCAGCTGGAGGGGTGTGCAAATGACAAGGTCACAACAACGGGTAGTCTGTCTGTGTCTCTCTCTCTGCCAGGCAGCGGAACCGTGGTTGTCCTTGCTAATGGTCTTTTCTTTCCTTTTTTTTTTTGGGCAGAGCTAACTCAAGCCTGGACAAAGTGTTGGAGGAGATTCTCTGTCCGACTGCCGATAGCCATGACGTAAATAAGAACGTCCCAGATGCCATCCAGAGGTAAAAGGGGTGATGGGTCATGCCCATAGCATTGGTCTCTCCTCCGATGCTTCTGTGGGTGGAAACCCCTAGAAGACTTTTAAGAGGGGTGGACTTCAACTCCCATAATTCCCCAGCCAGCATGCTTTAAGAGGCGTGGAGTTCCACTCCCAGAATTCCCCAGCCAGCCTGCTTTAAGAGGGGTGGACTTCCACTCCCAGAATTCCCAGCCAGCATGCTTCAAGATGGATGGACTTCAACTCCCAGAATTCCCCAGCCAGCATGCTTTAAGATAAATGGACTTCCACTCCCAGAATTCCCCAGCCAGCCTGCTTTAAGATGGGTGGACTTCCACTCCCAGAATCTCCCAGCCAGCATGCTGTTCTTCGCACTTATGACCGTTGCAGCATCCGCATGGTCACATGTTCAAAATTCGGATGCTTGGCAACTGGCATGTACTTAACGACAGTTGCATAAGTCCCGGGGTGTCGTGTGATCCCCTTTTGCGACCTTCTGACAAGCAAAGTCAGTGGGGAAGCCAGATTCACTCAACAACCGTGTTACCGACTTAACAACTGCAGCAGTTCACTTCATAACTGTGGCAAGGAAGGTCGTAAAACGGAGCAAAACTCACTTAGCAACCCTTGCTGAGCCGCATACATTTTGGGCTCCCTTGTGGTCGTAAGTCGGGGACTACCTGTATATTCTGTGTTCTGATTCTTCCTTGGAGCCGAGGAAGAGCCGATTTTTTCTAGTCCAGGGGTAGGCAACCTTGGCTCTTTTATGACTCGTGGACTTCAACTCCCAGAATTCCTGAGCCGGCATGGCTCAGCATGGAAACCTCTCCCTTTCTCCTCAGCATGGCTGGCTCAGGAATTCTGGGAGTTGAAGTCCACGAGTCATAAAAGAGCCAAGGTTGCCTACCCCTGGCCTAGGCCTAGGCCGCTTTATGACTCGTGGACTTCAACTCCCAGAATTCCTCCGCATGGCTCAGCATGGAACCTCTCCCTTTCTCCTCAGCTGGCTGGCTCAGGAATCTGGGAGTTAAGTCCACAGTCATAAAAGAGCCAGGTGCCTTACTCCCTGCCTAGGCCTAGCGCTTTATGACTCGTGACTTCACTCCCAGAATTCTGGCCGCATGGCTCAGCATGGCAACCTCTCCCTTTCTCCTCAGCATGGCTGGCTCAGGAATTCTGGAGTTGAAGTCCACGAGTCATAAAGAGCCAGGTTGCCTACCCCTGGCCTAGGCATAGCCGCTGTTTATGACTCGTGGACTCAACTCCCAGATTCCTGAGCCGGCATGGCTCAGCAATGGAAACCTCTCCTCCCTTTCTCCTCAGCTCATGGCTGGCTCAGAATTCTGGGAGTTGAAGTCCACGCGTCATAAAAGAGCCAGGTTGCCTACCCCTGGCCTAGTCCTCGGCCGTCTTTATGACTCGTGGACTTCAACTCCCAAATTTCCTGAGCCGGCATGGCTCAGCATGGAAACCTCTCCCTTATACCTCAGCATGGCTGGCTCGGCATTCTGGAGTTGAAGTCCACGAGTCATAAAAAGAGCCGAAGTTGCCTACCCCAGGGCCTAGGCCCTAGGCCGTTTATGACTCGTGGACTTCAACTCCCAGAATTCTGAGCCAGCCATGGCTGAGGGGAAACCTCTCCATTTCTCCTCAGCATGCGGCTCAGGAATTCTGGGAGTTGAAGTCCACGAGTCATAAAAGCAGGCTAGCCTACCCTGGTAGGCCTTGGCCGCTTATGACTCGTGGACTTCAACTCCCAGAATTCCTGAGCCCGGCATGCTGAGGGGAAAGGGAGACCTTGCCTTGCTGAGCCATGGCTGGCTCAGGAATTCTGGGAGTTGAAGTCCACGAGTCATAAAAGCGCAAGGCCAGCTAGTGGCAGGCCTGGCCGCTTTATGACTCGTGGACTTCAACTCCCAGATTCTCAGCCGGCATGGCTCAGCTGGAACCTCTCCCTTTCCCTCAGCATGGCTGGCTCAGGAATTCTGGGAGTTGAAGTCCACGAGTCATAAAAGAGCCAAGGTTGCCTACCCCTGGCCTAGGCCTAGGCCGCTTTATGACTCGTGGACTTCAACTCCCAGAATGACTCGTGGACTTCAGAATTCCTCAGCCGGCATGGCTCAGCATGGAAACCTCTCCCTTTCTCCTCAGCATGGCTGGCTCAGGAATTCTGGGAGTTGAAGTCCACGAGTCATAAAAGAGCCAAGGTTGCCCACCCCTGCTCTAGTCCAACTCTTTGATAAATGATGCATGCCCGAGGCTTGCTTCGTCCTTCTCCTTGTACAATGTTTTGCAATTGACACAGACTTCTCCATCCTTCCAGGGGGCAGCCGAACTGTGCCCATCACGGGAACATTGAGATGAAAGGGGGAGCCGAAGAAAGTTTCAGCGAATCCGAAGGATCCATCGAAAACATCGAAGGACTTTCTTGAGACCCAAAAGATAAACTGACACTCGGCTGGCTAAATGCTTGGCTCCTGTTTTCTTGTTTCTTTTCTTTTCTTTTCTTTTTTCTTTTCTTTTCTTTTCCTGTGTGTTGTCTGAAACTGGCAAAGGGGAGGGGAGCGTGATATATCACAAAGGCACCAGGTGTCTAGAAGGACCGAATTTGCAGTAAATCAGTGTTTTTCAGACGTGGCAATTTTAATGTGGGTGGACTTCAGCTCCCTGAATTCCCCAGCCAGCAAGGTTGGAATTCAACTCCCAGAATTCCCAGCCTGCTTTAAGATGGGTGGGCTTCCACTCCCAGAATTCCCCAGCCAGCATGCTTTAAGATGGGGGGACTTCCACTCCCAGAATTCCCCAGCCAGCATGCTTTAAGATGGACTTCAACTCCCAGAATTCCCCAGCCAGCAAAGTTAGAATTCAACTCCCAGAATTCCCCAGCCAGCCTGCTTTAAGATGGGGGGACTTCAACTCCAAGAATTCCTCAGCCAGCCTGATTTAAGATGGGGGGACTTTGATTCCCAGAATTCCCCAGCCAGCCTGATTTAAGATGGGTGGGCTTCCACTCCCAGAATTCCTCAGCCAGCATGCTTTAAGATGGGTGGGCAACTCCCAGAATTCCCCAGCCAGCCTGCTTTAAGATGGGGGTACTTCAACTCCCAGAATTTCTCAGCCAGCCTGATTTAAGATGGGTGGACTTCCACTCCCAGAATTCCCCAGCCAGCATGCTTTAAGATGGGTGGGCAACTCCCAGAATTCCCCAGCCAACATGCTTCAAGATAGGTGCTTGACACACATTTATGACAATTGCGGTGTTCTGGGTCATGTGATCTTCATAAACATCTTCCCAGGTTCCAAGCAAAATCAAATGGGGCAAATTTGATTTGCTTAATGATTGTGTGATTCATTTAACAACTCTGGCAATCATCATAAAATTGGGTGCGACTCACTTAATGACCACATTGTTTAGCAATAGACGTTCCCATCCTAATTGTAGTCATAAGTCAAAGAGTTCCTGTAATTTTGTATCTTGAGTTTTAAGATTTAACCAGGGAATTAAATTGGTCTGTTCCCTGGATTGCTCTTAAAGATGGGAAGTCCTCAACTTACGACCCCCAATTGGAACCAGAATTTCCATTGCTAAGGAAGGCAGTTGTTAAGTGAGTCACATCCAATTTTTCAACCTTTTTTGCCACGGTTGTTAAGTGAATCAGGCCGTCATTAAGCGAATCCGGCTTTCCCCATGCGTGTCCGAAGCCCTCTGGGAAAGTTAGAAATGGCGATCACGTCACTACAACTGTCATAAATACAATGCAGTTGCCAAGTGCCCCGATTTCGATCACACGCCCCTTGGGATGCGGTGATGGTCGTAACTGTGAGGACGGGACATAGGTAACTTTTTCAGCGCCGGGTTAACTGAATGGTCCCTAAACGAGTTGTTGTAAGTCGAGGACAACCTGTGCTGCAGGCCGACATCAAAAATAACAAAAAAAACCAAAGCTTTCCTTAAAAACAAAACCCCTGGGAAATAAAATAAACTGAAACCATACGGTAGAAAGAGAAGCGAATGGAACACTGTTAATTTTCTCCAGGAATGTGTGAAAAAGACATATTGATGCCAGCTTGAGCAGATTTCGAGCAAGCTACAGTATGTTTCAGGAGGGCAAGCCGATGGGGCACTCCTGAGACTTAATGCCAGGCACTGGAACTATATGTCAAGGATGAAATTTTGGCAGCTACGTGCCTCTGCTGTCAACACTGCTAACATCGGATGTTTTTGCATTGACAACAGATGGAAATGTAGCCATCTTTTTCCCTTTTGCTTTTAGAGTTAGATGATGCTGGGAGGGGGGAATGTGAACAAGAGTCCAGCTAGACATAACAACACTAAACCTAGCTGAGAATCAAGGTTATTGAGCTCAGAACTGATAAGGAATTGGGCTGGAGAACTGAAGAGGAAGCCCGCGCTTCAAGCTAATTGGGGAATGTGATTTATGACTGTTAATTGGAGGAGGGAATTGTGCTTTGATACTATGTGCTCAGAGGAGGGGAATTCAGTTTTTGGCTTAATGTCATGGTTCCAACAGATGAAACCCTTCAAAGAACTTCGAGGCATTGTTTACCTTAAAGAATCTTTATTTTGAGTAGCATAACATCGGCACTGGTATAATCGAAGCCAAAAACTGAATTCCCCTCCCAGCATCATCTAACTCTAAAAGCAAAAGGTAAAAGGTGGCTACATTTCCATCTCTTGTCAATGCAAAAACATCCGATGTTAGCAGCGTTAACATCTGCGTTTAAACTTGCCTTTAGAGTACGGGTGTCACTCGATCGCGTCATGTGACATATCGCAACGTTTTTTTGCCTTTGCAGAGCCGGGGTGGGTGTGGCCTACGTGTGACGCATCTGGCCCGCGGGCCGCCAGTTTTTGACACCCCTGCTTTAGAGTAAAGGGGCGGGGAAGGTGCCACTTTCAAGTGGGTTAGATGGAGAAACGAAACTTCTACGATTCCGCCGAAGACCATGAGAGCCTGAAGCCTTTTCAAGGACACCATAACAGGTGCGTATTTGAAGCAGACGGTTCCCATAACAAAAATGAACTTGTTTCTGCGGACTAGGTAAGACGTTGGGGGTTTGGTTGGGAAAATTATTCTTTAAGTCTATGAATTGGTGTTGGAACCCCAGAGTTAGTTTTGCTTCGACATTACCAGGCAGTGTATTCAATAAAGATTTTTGGAGACGGATTGAACATGGGGTTTTATTTGGATTCTCGACCTGGATGTTGACACACTAGTTCGGGTGCATGGAAAAGAGGAATGACGTCCATCAGTAGGATAGAGGACAAACCCAGTTTTGGAAATTCGGGTTGTGCAAGAATTTACATGTTAGAGGAACCCTGATTATCTTTCCTAACAGTCTTTCTGTTCAAAGCTCTACAGATAGTCCTCAACTTAACGACAGTTTGTTTAGCGAACGTTCAAAGTTATAACGGCACTGAAACAATAATAATAACAATAACAATAATAAAGTTGGAAGGGAACTTGGAGGTCATCTGGTCCAACCCCCTGCTCAGGCAGGAAACCCTATACCATTTCTGACAAATGGCTGTCCAGTCTCTTCTTAAAAACTTCCAGTGTTGGAGCACTCACCGGCCCTGGAGGCAGGTTGTTCCACTGGTTAATTGTTCTCACTGTCAGGAAGTTTCTCCTTAGTTCTAGGTTGCTTCTCTCCTTGATCAGTTTCCATCCGTTGCTTCTTGTCCTGCCTTCAGGGGCTTTGGAGAAGAGCTTGACTCCCTTTTCTTTGGGGCAGCCCCTGAGATACTGGAAGACTGCTATCATGTCCCCCCACGTCCTTCTCTTCATTAAACTAGACATACCCAATTCCAGCAACTGTTCCTTATATGCTTTAGCCTCCAGTCCCCTGATTATCTTTGTTGCCCTTCTCTGTACTCTTTCTAGAGTCTCAACATCTTTTTTACATCGTGGTGACCAAAACTGGATGCAGTATTCCAAGTGTGGCCTTACCAAGGCGTTGTAAAGTGGTATTAATACTTCACATGATTTATGATTGTTTTTTTTCCACATAAGACCGTTGCAACACCCCCTTGGTCACGTGATCAAAATCCAGACGCTTGGCAACTGGCTCCTATTTATGACGGTTGCAGCGTCCCGGGGTCACGTGATCCCCTTTTGCAACCTTCGAACAAGCAAAGTCAACTGGGAAGCCGGATTCACTTAGCAACTTGTTACTAACTTAATAACTGCAGCGATTCGCTTTAACAACTGTGGCACGAAAGGTCGTAAAATGGGGCAAATCTCACTTAACAAAATGTCTCGCTTAGCAAGAGAAATTTTGAGCTCAGTTGTGGTTGTAAGTCAAGGAGTAACCTCTATAGGTAGTCCTCGACTTAATGACTCTTAGCGACCGTTTGACGTTACGACCTCCCCAGGGCTATGACCCAGATTCTAAGTCCCAAAAGGTGTCCGTCCCCTTTTTGCAGTCACGTGATTGCAATTTCAGCACGCGGGAGACCGACCATTGTACAATATCCCCTACTCAGGTGACCACAACCTACAATTGTGGGGTTTTTTTGCCTGAAACCTGGGTTTACTTCCTGTTTCAAAAAAAAAAAAAAAAACCTTCATTATGGACAACAGAGTCACTTAATAACCGTGGTTTTCACTTATTGACAGTGGATTCATAATAATTGCTGTGTTTGCTTACCAACCGCCGGGAAAAGAAATGTCCTAAAAAAATCACATGCAATCACATAGTGACACGCTTAATGAGCAGCGTGATTTACAATCATAATTCTGGACTCGGTTATGTTCGTAAGTGGAGGACCCCCTGTATTTTTGTCTACTAGGACCTCAGAAAGTGCTTCGTTCAGCTTCCCGTAAAAGACCCCTTTCCTCTTGTCACACAAAATAGAATAGAAATGAAATAGAATAGAATAGAATAATAGAATAGAATAGAATAGAATCTTTATTGAGAATAGAATAGAATATAGAATAGAATAGAATAGAATAGAATAGAATAGAATAGAATAGAATAGAATAGAATAGAATCTTTATTGAGAATAGAATGGAATAGAATAGAAGAATAGAATAGAATAGAATTTGGAAGGGACCTTGGAGGTCTTCTAGTCCGGCCCCTGCTCAAGCAGGAGAATCTATACCGTCTCAGGTGAATGTCTAGTTACTTCTTAAAAATCTCCAGTGATGGAGCGCCCACAATTTCTGGGGGTAAGCAGTTCACCCCTGCTTAGCCCAAAATTGCACAATTTCTAGTGTCATCCTTCCCCCCCCCCCAAGATCATCTAAAAATAACACACGCACTCTGCTTGTTTCTTTTAATGCAGCTGGGCGGGGGGGGGGGGAAATCCGGCATTAACGCCATGAGAGTAATCATATTCCCTGTAATTAGCTCCAATTAATGTCCCTTAAATTTAAAACATTTAATTTACATCTCGGCTCTGGTCAACTCATTTGCTTTGATTAAATCTGCTTTCTGGAGCATGACCGACACACACTAACATATACGCGGTGTACACACACGCACACGCACAAAGACACACCCCAGACTTAATACTCAAAAGCTGAGGTTGTTTACAAATTGAAAAAAAAATCTATTTTTCATCCACCTTAAAATAATTTACAGGTGAGTGAGTCCTCGACTTACGACCTCAATTAAGCCCACAATTTCTATGGCTTGAGACAATGGTGAAGTGAGTCTTGCCCCATTTTACGACCTTTCGTGCCCCAGTCGTTAAGCGAATCACTGCCCTTGTTAAGTTAGTCACACGGTTGTTAAGTGAATCGGGCTTCCCCCATTTGACTTGGCTTGTCAGATCGCCAAAGGGGATCACAGCCATCGTCGTAAATGTGAGTCGGTCGCCAAGCGTCTGAATTTTGATCACGTGGCCACGGGGGATGCTGCAACGGTCGTGAGTGTGAACAACGGTCCTAAGTCACTTTGCTCAGTGCCGCTGTAACTTTGGTCACAGAATGAACCTGTTGTAAGTCGAGAACTGCCCGCAATTGTATGTTATAACCGTTGTGTGACGTTTGCTCATAAAGCCATTTTTTTCAGTGCGGTTGTAAACCGAACGGTCGCTAAATGAATGGTTGTAATTCGAGGATGACCTTTATTTCAATGCCAGGAATGGAGGAATGGAGCTCCCTCCCGTCAATCAAGGCACCGAACCCTTCAATCCAAAACTGACCAGCTCGCAAATCTCACACACACACACCGGAGTTCAGGAAGGTCATCCTGAGTTTGTCTGCGCAAAGCTGCTTTTGAGATTTAGATCGGTCATCTCACACCGGCAGTTCTGAATTTAAATTAAAAAAAATAAACCAACAACGATTAGAGGAGCTCCTGGATGCTGCCTCCGAGTCCAAGCAAATCCGGCGAATATTGGATTGCTGGCCTGGCACTTAAAATTAAAACGGGGGCCCGAAAAATGTGTTTGTTATTTCACAAATCCTTTTTTTAACAGGCTTAAAAGCTGCTGTAGTGCTAGCGGGATTAGCGGGCAGGCAAGGATGAATCCCTTCCTTGGGGAAATTTAAATCGGGGTTTAGGAGCCTCTGCAGGAGGGGGTGAAATTGTGAAGGTGCCACAGCCTTTGCAGTCAAAGCCTCATCTCTTGTTTTATTTTATTTTACTTTATTTTTATTCCTTGATTTAAAACATTTACATGGTTGTTCATCGTCCAAGCAACGCTGCCGGGCAATCAAAGCTCTCTCTCTTCATTATTTTATTTTATTTTTGTTTAAAACATTTGTATAGTTGCCCATCTCCTAAAGCAATTGTGCTGAGCAGTGAAATCTCCACTTTTATTTTATTATTTGATTTGATTTTTTATTTTATTATTATTTTGTTTTATTATATTATTTATGATTTTGTTTTATTTATTTTATTATTTTATTTTTATTTTATTCTGATGATGTTACCTGATGAGGCTCCCTAGTTTGGGTAATGAAATGTCTGCAAGAAAACAACCAAGCTCAAGAGAGCCCCAAGCACAATTTATTTTATTCTATTGTATTTCTGTTTTTATTCATTTAAAACATTGATACAGCTGCCCATCTTCTAATCCTCTCTGCTGGCCAGTCAAAGCCTCGCCTCTTTTTTAAAAATTTTAATCTTATTTTATTTTAATGTTTACTTACTTACATTTATGTAGCCTTCTAGCCTTCCCAGGCAGACCAGACAGGAAACATACCAGGTGAGCTAATTTTATTTTATTTGTAAGGCTGCATTCACAGAATCTTGCAAGTCTAAAAATACAAATCGCCCGCTGTCTTATTTTACATTCTGAGTAGCAAATCTAAAAGAACAAATCACCCGCTGTCTGTTTTACAGCCTGAGTAGTTACGGAGGATCCCTTCCGAGGTTCTTTCTCTGCCCTGTTATGCAACTGATGTCTTTGCAGCCTCTTATCTAATCATTTCATAGGCATTTCCTTGTAAATGCCTTTCTCCCATACCAGGGATAGGCAACCTTGGCTCTTTTATGACCCGTGGACTTCAACTCCCAGAATTCCTGAGCCAGCCATGCTGGCTCAGGAATTCTGGGGGTTGAAGTCCATGAGTCATAAAACAGCCAAGGTTGCCAAAAGTGCTTTTTCCCCCCTAGCTCCTCTGTTAAAACCACCCACCAATGCTTGTTTGGGCATGGACATGGAGGCATGTCCTGAATCTGATGCAAAAAGTGGAAATATTGGATCTGTCAGACCTGCCCCAACTTGGTCCTTTAAGCAAGAAAGACCCTCACAACTCACAATTTGTAGTGAAAGGTATACTTTACTAAAAGTCAAGTGGTTTACAGTATAGCAAAGCCAGAACTGAGGTTCGCGCGCCATGTTTTTCCAGTTAACTTTCCCCGTCCAGTTCCTCCCCCTGGCTGGTGCCTTATTGTCCAATTATATTTGAATAAATTGTTTTGGGAACTGTCTTTTCAAAGGTGGGCTGGTTGGGGAGCCATTTGCGTTTCATTCCCAGAGCTTTTGACTTTGAGACGGTGTCTCTGGCAGGTACGATGAGTAGTTAGCCTTACCCCCCTCCTGACTGGCTCCCTTCCCCCCTCCCCATTGTTCATGGTAGACTGACAGCTAGCCAATGGGAAGCTCAAGCATATAATGGCACTTCTGACAGTCTGAGTTTCAGAGCCCTGACACACACAACCTTTGTGCCAGCGGTCACTTTTATCCCCCCTAATTTCGCAGACTAACAGAGTTGGAAGGGACCTTGGAGGTTTGGGTCACCACAATGTAAAGAAGATGTTGAGACTCTAGAAAGAGTGCAGAGAAGAGCAACAAAGATGATCAGGGGACTGGAGGCTAAAGCATATGAAGAACGGTTGCTGGAATTGGGTATGTCTAGTTTAATGAAGAGAAGGACGAGGGGGGACATGATAGCAGTGATCCAGTATCTCAGGGGCTGCCCCAAAGAAGAGGGAGTCAAGCTATTCTCCAAAGCGCCTGAAGGCAGGACAAGAAGCAATGGATGGAAACTAACCAAAGAGAGAAGCAACCTAGAACTAGGGAGAAACTTCCTGACAGTTAGAACAATTAACCAGTGGAACAACCTGCCTCTAGAAGCTGTGAATGCTCCAACACTGGAGGTTTTTAAGAACAGACTGGGACCTCCAAGGTCCCTTCCAACTTGGTTATTCCATTCCATTCCATTCCATTCTATTCTATTCTATTCTATTCTCAATAAAGATTCTATTCTATTTATTATTTATTCTATTCTCAATAAAGTTTCTATTCTATTCTCAATAAAGATTCTATTCTATTCTATTCTAATTTTTTTGTTGTTGTTGTTAGTTGCAAAGTCGTGTCCGACCCATCGCGACCCCATGGACAACATTCCTCCAGGCCTTCCTGTCCTCTACCATCTTCTGGAGTCCATTTAAGCTCACATTCCTATTCTATTCCTATTTCTATTTCTATTATTAACCCTCTGCTCAAGCAACAGACCTCCATACCATTTTGGACAAATTTATCAATGGTTCTTCTCCAGTGTACCTGCAGTTACAGCCAAACTGCTCTTTTTCCCTTCAAATGCAGCATTTGGCCAATCCTTTTCCTGCTGTGACGGTGTTCTAAAAGTTGCAAAAAGAGACCAGTGAGTTTACCCTGGTTTTAAACCAGAGTCTGAGGACATGGAGACTTCTCAACAATTAGTCATTGTCCTGTGCCGTTATTTGGCCCAGAAAACACAGCAGCTCACTTCTTATCCTTACCCTTGCAAAGACGATTCGTACCCGGCTTACGACAATTCATTTAGTGACCGTTCAAAGTTACGCCATCCCTGGAAAAAAGTGACTGGTGAGCTCTTTTTTCATCCCCATGGTCACCTGGATCAAAATTCAGACACTTGGCAACTGACTCACATTTATGACAGTCACAGTGTCGTGGGATCGCGTAAATCATCTTTTTGCCACCACCTGACATCTTTACTGAAAAATATGGAAACCTGGGAAAAGTGCTGAAGGCTTTTCATTCCACCAACCCTGTGGTTGTGAATCCAAAGTTGCGTTTCCAGTGTTCCAAATTAGCTGTTTATAATATCTTCAGTTCCGTTTCCCAAGAATTATTCATGAAATGCAAAGGAGATTAAACCGAATCTGTGACGTCGTGTGCCAAACTCTGCAAGAGTATGGGTGTGGTGGGATCAAAACCTCAACCCTTGTGTACACACATGGGTGACTTCTCGCGCTTCTAACTATTTCTAAAACTGAAACTCAGAAATCAAATCGGGCTCACAGCCTTGAACCTTTGGGGAGCCATGAATTATATTATACATATATCTTCTTCATGGCCCCCCCCAGGGTTCAAGGCTGGGGACCCGATTTGATTTCTGAGTTTATGTATATAGCCCTTGACTGACAGCCATTCATTTAACGACTGTTTGAAGTTACAACGGCCCTAAAAAAAAAGTGACTTAGGACCGGTCCTCACACTTATGACCGTTGTAGCATCGGCATGGTCACGGGATCAAATTTTGGACGCTTGGCACCTGGCATGCATTTATGAAGGCTGCACTGTCCCAGGGTCATGTGATCGTCATTTGCGACCTTCCCAAAGGGCTGATTCACTTAACGACTGTATGAGTCACGTAACAACAGCAGCGATTCGCTTTACGATCGTGGTAAAAAAAGGTCCTAAAATGGGGTAAAACGTAACTGTCTTGCTTAGCAAGAGAAATTTTATAAGTCAAGGACTATGTATAAATCACACGGGTCAAATACTGTAGATTACTTTAAGCACAAACTGTAGACTTAGTCCTCTACTTACGACCAATTTCAACGTAGTCCTCCGTTTAGGACCAATTTCAAAGACGGGGTGATTGAAATATTGTAGATTACTTAAGCACAAATTGTAGGCTTAGTCGACTTACGACCAACTTCAAAGTAGTCCACTTACGACCAACTTCAAAGACGGGTTGATTGAAATACTGTGGATTACTTTAAGCACAAATTGTAGGCTTAGTCCTCGACTTACGACCAACTTCAAAGTAGTCCTCAACTTAGGACCAATTTCAAAGACAGGGTGATTGAAATACTGCGGATTACTTGTAGGCTTAGTCCTCGACTTACGATCAACTTCAAAGTAGTCCGATTTACGACCAATTTTAAAGTAGTCCTTGACTTACGACCAACTTCAAGAGAAGGGGTAATTTAAATAAATTACTTAACCAGTACCTGCCATCGACTATTGCCTACTAACAATTGTGGCAAAAATGGTTGCAAAGTTCAAGTATGACTCACTTAACAACTAACTGCCTTACTTAGCAACTGAAATTGTGGTTGTAAGTGGAGTTCCACCCCGTTCCCCCACCTGCCTCACCTCGTTGTGGCGGCAACGATGCGACACGCGAACTCCTGCCCCATTGTGGCAGCGAGGTGGGACGGAGTGGGCGGGGTCCTAATGAGGGCTTATTTGGGGGGCAGGGCTTATATTAGGCCCACCCCCAAAAATCAGAGCAGGTCTTATTTTCGGGGAAACGGTAACAACAGTGAATGCCACGTTGGGGATCTGGGTGGCAAACCACCAGCAATCTGCAAAACAGTTTTGTTTTGTTTTTTTTTAAAAAAAAGATTTCAGGTCCAAAAGATTAAACCAATCTGACAAACAATAAATAGATACACGTAAAGATACTGGAATACAAAATTTTATGTCTGAAGTTGTAGTCAGGACTTATCTTCCCCAGTGACCACGTTGTAGCAAAACATTTGGTATCAAACATTTAACAAGTCTTTTGCATGACAATCACCCACCGACATGCAATAATAACGTAGTCGTTCGTTTAAATAGGCCTGTATTTATATATTTATATGCTGTATAATGATATATCTATGCATAGGTCGGCTTGTACAGAGTTTCGGATGAGGAAAAAATAAAAGTTTTTTTCTTACGCAAAACAAAAGCATCAACAACCGATCACGGGGGAGTGGAAAGCAGCTGGTTTTACACAAACGTGCAAATGAAGGACGTGAAGAAAAAGGCATCGGATGCCTGCCGGATCGAGACGGATCGGGCCCGCCTGTTCCCACTTCCGAGCAAAACTAACTTGCCGTTCTTCGTTCCGGTGCAAAGTGTTAAACGTTGATTCTACGTAAGTAAAAATATAGAATGGGAAATGGAATATGCCTTTTGCTCTCACCGTTGAAATAGGATTCAAAGATTGTGTTTCTCTAAACTAGTGTTTCTCCACCTTGTCAGATTTCAGATGGGTGGACTTCAACTCCCAGAATTCCCCAGCCAGCTGGCTTTAAGATGGGTGGACTTCAACTCCCAGAATTCCCCAGCTAGCTGTCTTTTAAGATGGGTGGACTTCAACTCCCAGAATTCCCCAGCCAGCTGTCTTTAAGATGGGTGGACTTCAACTCCCAGAATTCCCCAGCCAGCTGGCTTTTAGATAGGTGGACTTCAACTCCCAGAATTCTCTAGCCAGCTGGCTTTAAGATGGGTGGACTTCAACTCCCAGAATTCTCTAGCCAGCTGGCTTTAAAATGGTGGACCAACTCCCCAAGTTCCCTAGGCAGCGTACTTTAAATGCATGGACCTCAACTCCCAGAGTTCCCCAACCAGCCATGCTGGCTTGGGAATTCTGGGAATTGAAGTCCAAACCATTGCTCCCAATAGAAGTGGCTCCCGCAACATCGAATAGAATAGAGCTGGAAGGGACCTTGGAGGTCTTCTAGTCCAGCCCTCTGCTCAAGCAGGAGAACCTATACCGTCTCAGACAGGTGACTGTCCAGTCTCTTCTTAAAAACCTCCAGTGATGGAGCGCCCACGATTTCTGGTGGCAAGCTGTTCCACTGGTTAATTGTCCTCACTGTTAGGAAGTTTCTCCTTAATTCCAGGTTGCTTCTCTCTTTGGTCAGTTTCCAACCAATGTTTCTCGTCCTTCCCTCTCGTCCTTTGGAGTGGGTCAACCAAATGAAGACGATGGTTCTTAGAGATGGGCTTTAATTATGCTGTTGGAGTTGCCATCTTGCCTTCTTTGACCCATGAATAAATGCTCCTAACTGGGTGCAATACGGCTATAATCCTCGACTTAAGAAGTTCGTTTAATGATTGTTCAATGTTATAACAACACTGAAAAAGTGCCAGTTCACCATTTTTTACACTGACGACCATTGCAACATCACGGTCACATGTCCAAAATTCAGATGTTTGGCAACTGACTCATATTTACGACGGTCGCTGTGTCCAGGGTCATGTAATCCCCTTTTATGACCTCATCACATGCAAAATCGACGGGCAAGCCAGATTCACTTAACAACCGTATTACTAGCTTAACCACTTGCAGTGATTCACTCAGCAACTGTGGCAAGAAAGGTCGTAGAATGGGGCAAAACTCACTTTAGGAAAGTTTCCCTGGGCAACAGAAATTTGGGGCTTAATTGTGGTCGTAAGTCAAGGACTACCTGTGTTAATGTAGGAAGAGTGAGAAGCGCGTCTCCCAGACTGTTGTGTTCTAGGCCCGACAAAAACATCTTTTCAGGCTTATGTGTGAAGGGGTTCAGCTGTGACATAAAAATGCAAGCAGTCCCCAGGTTACAAACGGGTTCTGTTCCCAACTCTGCCTTTAATTCGAATTTTTATGTAAGTCACAACTTATTTACAGGTAATCCTTGACTTACAACCATTTGTTTAGTCACCGTTCAAAGTTACAACAGCACTCCCAGAATTCCCCAGCCAACTGGCTTTTAGATGGGTGGACTTCAACTCCCAGAATTCCCCAGCCAACTGGCTTTTAGATGGGTGGACTTCAACTCCCAGAATTCCCCAGCCAGAAGGCTTTAAGATGGGTGGACTTCAACTCCCAGAATTCCCCAGCCAACTGGCTTTTAGATGGGTGGACTTCAACTCCCAGAATTCCCCAGCCAACCGACTTTAAAATGGTGGACCAACTCCCCAAGTTCTCTAGGCAGCTTACTTTAAATGCATGGACCTCAACTCCCAGAGTTCCCCAACCAGCCATGCTGACTTGGGAATTCTGGGAATTGAAGTCCATACATCTAAAAGTTGTTAAGGTGGAAACCATTGCTCCCAATAGAAGTGGCTCCCGCAACATCGAATAGAATAGAGCTGGAAGGGACCTTGGAGGTCTTCTAGTCCAGCCCTCTGCTCAAGCAGGAGAACCATACCATCTCAGACAGGTGACTGTCCAGTCTCTTCTTAAAAACCTCCAGTGATGGAGCGCCCACGATTTCTGGTGGCAAGCTGTTCCACTGGTTAATTGTCCTCACTGGAAAAAGTGACTTATAACTCTTGTTCACACTGACGACCGTTGCAGCATCCCCATGGTCACGTCATCAAAATTCCGATGCTTGGCAACTGGCATGTACTTATGACGGTTGCAGTGTCCCCCGGGGTCACGTGATCCCCTTTTGCGACCTTCTGACCAGCAAACTCAATGGGGAAGCCCGATTCACTTAACAAACGTGTGACTAATTTAACAACGGCAGGGATTCATTTAACCCATGTTAAGGAAGGTCGTAAACTGGGGCAAATCTCACTTAACAACTGTCTCGCTTAGCAACAGGAATTTTCTCTCAGATGTCATCATAAGTCGAGGATCACCTGTATTTTGAATGAATGGGGAATTTTGAGCTGTTCTTTTTTTTAGAATCTTGCATTTTTTTAAAAAAAAAATAATTAGAGCAAAGGCTGAAGGAACAGAAACGTTATTTGGGGGGGAGTATAATCAGTAATTAGTTACACAGCCCTTTGTGGTGTTGCACAGATTGTCAGGAAGGGCAGCTAAAACACTAGGGACGCCAAAAGTATAGCAAACTCTCATTGCACAACCAGACACACATGTATATATGTACATACACACATCCACGCACACAAACCAAGAACTAAAATCTCCGGAAACATTAAAGGCAGGAAAAATACTTGCCCCAAATCATCCAACTGTCGAAAATGGAATCCAGAGTGTCTTCTATTAGAGCAGGGCTATCCAACCTTGACAACTTTAAGACCTGTGGACTTCAACTCCCAGAATTCCCCAGCCAGCATGGCTGGCTGGGGAATCCTGAGAGTTGAAGTCCACAGGTCTTAAAGCTGCCAAGATTGGGACGTCCCTGTTTTAGAGAGTTAGTAAACCTGTTGAAACGTATTTAGAGGCTAATTGTTCAAACCTCAAATTCAGAATATGCATATAAATCACTACTGTAATGCATGCAGCGTTGTTTTTTCCCCAAACCCACACACTCTCTCACACACATACACACAAACACACACAGGGTTCAAGGCATCCCAGAAAGAAAGAAAAAAATTCTCTAGCATGGGTTTTGCCAAACCACCAAAAAAAAACACCATTTTTTTCTCCGGAAAATGAACCATACCCCCTACCCAGCCCAGCCCATTTTCCCCCTTTGCCCCGGGAGGCCCTGAATGAATCGCGCGCAGTCAAGAAACCCATAATCCCATAATCCCTCTGTCTCTTTGACGGTGGGCGGGTGAGGTCCCGGGTTCGAGGTCCGAGCAGTCAGTCACTAAGGAGAGCTCCCGGGAGTTCGTTGGTAAGCGTGTGCCATCGTTCGATTTTCTTATCCTTGTTTTTTAAGCAGTCGAACCAGTGCTTCAGGCATTCCCCTTTGGCGTTGATGCCCAGAACCACACCACCTGGATGCACAAATGGCAGGAACAAACGGAGACAGGTAACTAGGGGGGATCAATGACAGCCAGTTTAGTCTAGTGGTTAAGGAGACCCTGAGTTTGAGTCCTGCCTTAGGCATGAAAGTCGGGTGGATGACTTTGGGCCAATCACCATAAGACTGTGGGTTCTAGTCCCGCCTTAGGCATGAAAGCCGGCTGGGTGACTTTGGGCCAATCACCAGGAGACTGGGAGTTCTAGCCCTGCCTTAGGCATGAAAGCCGGCTGGGTGACTTTGGGTCAATCACCAGGAGACGGTGAGTTCCAGTCCCGCCTTAGGCATGAAAGCCAGCTGGGTGACTTTGGGCCAATCACCAGGAGACTGAGAGTTCTAGTCCCACCTTAGGCATGAAAGCCGGCTGGGTGACTTTGGGCCAATCACCAGGAGACGGTGAGTTCTAGCCCCGCCTTAGGCATGAAAGCCGGCTGGGTGACTTTGGGCCAATCACCAGGAGACGGTGAGTTCTAGTCCCGCCTTAGGCATGAAAGCCGGCTGGGTGACTTTGGGCCAATCACCAGGGAAGGTGAGTTCTAGTCCCGCCTTAGGCATGAAAGCCCCCAATCACCAGGAGACGGTGAGTTCTAGTCCCGCATTAGGCATGAAAGCCGCTGGGTGACTTTGGGCCAATCACCAGGAGACGGTGAGTTCTAGTCCCGCCTTAAGCATGAAAGCCGGCTGGGTGACTTTGGGCCAATCACCAGGAGACGGTGAGTTTCTAGTCCCGCCTTAGGCATGAAGCCGGCTGGGTGACTTTGGGCCAATCACCAGGAGACGGTGAGTTCTAGTCCCGCCTTAGGCATGAAAGCCGGCTGGGTGACTTTGGGCCAATCACCAGGAGACGGTGAGTTCTAGTCCCGCCTTAGGCATGAAAGCCGGCTGAGAGACTTTGGGTCAGTCATTCTCTCCTCAGCACAAACCACCTCACTAGCTTGTTGTGGGAAAACAGGAGGAAGGTGCCTTGGATATTTTTGCTGTCTCGAGTTATTTGTAAAGATAATAAAGGTAGGATATAAACAAACAAGTAAATAAAATAAAACAAGAGCTCCACAATCTCATAGGATCACATAGATCTTAAAGCATATTGGCTGGGGAATTCTGGGAATTGAAGTCCACCCATCTTAAAGCAGGCTGTGATGACCCAGGGCACGGCACAGAGGCAACACAGTCAGCGGACAGTTCAAACCGCCCCTTTATTGCTCCAACTGTTCCCCAAACGCTCCTACGTCTCTGGCAAGTCCCAGAGCAAAGCAGATACACACACACATCCCTTCAGCAGCCTCTGGCTGCAAGTAGTGCACCACAAAGCTGTGAGCACAACGGCGGCCAAAACAAGAAATGCAGCAGGGCAAGGGCTTAAATCAGGGGTAGGCAACCTTGGCTCTTTTATGACTCGTGGACTTCAACTCCCAGAATTCCTGAGCCAGCCATGCTGAGGGGAAAGGGAGAGGTTTCCGTGCTCAGCCATGCTGGCTCAGGAATTCTGGGAGTTGAAGTCCACGAGTCATAAAAGCGTCAAGGTTGCCTACCCCTGGCCTAAATCAATTAGTCCAGGAAGCAAAGGAACAAGGCAATTAATCCAATCACAGCACAGTCGCAGCTCCCCCTGACGAAGACCACCGGCGCAACGGGGAGATAGAAGGCCGGATAAACCCCTTCCGAAGATTCTTCTCGATGAAGTCCCAAAACACTGTCAACTCCGCTTTCGACAGGGAGTAAATCTGGCCCACTGGCAATTTGGCATCGGGCACCAAATCAAGCGGGCAGTCATAAGACCGATGCGGGGGCCACCGGTCCGCCTCCTTTTCCCCGAACACGTCAGCATAGTCCACCAACTCTGCAGGTAGGTCCAGGTCAACGTGTCACCACACCCCCTGCGCAGGCACACAGGTGATGGGTGGCACACTTCTTGCCGGGGAACTACACTTCCCCAGATGACCAGATGATCTGCAGATCATGAGCCCGTAACCACTCTACCCCAGCACCACTGGGAAGCAGGGCACTGCGGTAACATGAAACACAGCTTCTCCCACATGCGGCCCAATGCGTATGTGAAGGGGTGCGGTCGTGGCAACCGCAGGGCCCAAACGAAGGGGCTGCCCATCAATCGCCTCTACCAAGACCGGCGGTGACACCTGCTGCTGGGGGATGGACCAGTGCACGGCAACATGAAATTGGCCCTGACCCCCGAGTCCACCAGGGCCTGGATCTCCCCCGCTATCTGACCAGGCATGAACACACTCGCTGCTAGCACGAGGGGCTTCACAAGAGTCGGCTGTGGTGGAGGTGGCCGGCCCGTTGCCAAGCGAGCCCGACCTATGGAACCCTCTAGGCCGGGCCATGCCCGTTTCCCACTGCTGCTTTGGGTACCTTAGCAGGACACATGGCCACCATATGGCCTTGACCACCGCAATACAGGCAAAGGCCTTCGCGGCGATGGCGATCCTTTTCGGCTTGGGGCAGTTGAGGTCGTGCAGCCCCCAACTGCATCGGCTTGTCTGGAGGCGGTACCGACGGCGCCGTCTTGATGGGTGCGGGTGAGGCCTCCGTCCGTTGTGCCCGTCGCTGCTCTCTCAGCTGCCGGTTTGCCATCTGGGCCCTAACAGGGTCCTCAAACATGGCCCTTAGCTGACGGCAAAACTTGGCATAATTGTCCAACACCGGGCTGGGTTGGGTCAGCAGAGGCACCGCCCAACGCGCCGCTAACCCCAACAGCAGGTTGATCATAAACCCCACCTTATTCTGGTCAGTGGGGAAGTCCTCGGGCCGAAGGCTCATGTAAAGCTGGCACTGCCCAAAAAATGCTGGAAATTGGGCCCGCGAGCCATCAAATTTATCCGGCACTGGTACTGGGCATTTGCGGCGTGGCCGGGCTGCTTGCAACTGCACAACCTGCGCAGTCAGGAGGGCCACCTGCTGGGCTAACCGTTCGTTGTCCGCACGGAGCTGATCCATGGTCGCCCAACATGGTACGGAGGAGCAAGTTGGAGTTAGGTCGGGAACAAAATGTGATGACCCGGGGCACGGCACAGAGGCAACACCGTCAGCTGACAGTTCAAACCGCCCCTTTATTGCTCCAACTGTTCCCCAAACGCTCCTACGTCTCTGGCAAGTCCCAGAGCAAAACGGCCACACACACACACACACACACACCCCTTCAGCAGCCTCTGGCTGCAAGTAGTGCACCACAAAGCTGTGAGCACAACGGCTGCCAAAACAAGAAATGCATTCAGGGCAAGGGCCTAAAGCAATTAGTCCCAGAAGCAAAGGAACAAGGCAATTAATCCAAGAAGCAAGCAAGAAAGCTAGAAGTCCAGGAAACGTCCGTCGGCAGCAGCACACAACCCTCCATGAATTCAGCGTTTGTTCCCGACAAATGCCCCTCCCCACAGCATTTCCTTAAGTCTCAGTCCACAGGTGTGCCTTGTGGAGGGGGCGGGGCGTTCTCCTCCCGAGTAGTCAGGTCAGCCTGCACGGTTCCCGCCTTCTGTTCACTCTCCGTGCTAGAGGATCCAGAGGGGGTGGTCCTTACTCATCGCCTGAACTGTCTCTCATGTTCACTGCTTAGCCTCTCTTGGTCATCCTGCCTGTTCCTCCCTGCCTACAAGCCGTCCCAATCCTGAAAGGCCCTGGCCTGCCTCGGCCTGCTCCTCCCCATATTCCTGGGAAGCCAACGAGGCCTCCCCCAGTTGGCTCCAGTTCGGGCTCATCTTCCTCCGCATATTCAGGCTCCAAAGGGGGCATGACACAGGCTGACTGGGGAATTCTGGGAATGGAAGTCCACCCCTCTTCAAGCAGGCTGGCTGGGGAATTCTGGGAGTGGAGGTCCACCTATCTTAAAGCAGGCTGGCTGGGGAATTCTGGGAGTGGAAGTCCACCCGTCTTAAAGCAGGCTGGCTGGGGAATTCTGGGAGTGGAAGTCCACCCATCTTAAAGCAGGCTGGTTGGGGAATTCTGGGAATGGAAGTCCACCCCTCTTAAAGCAGGCTGGCTGGGGAATTCTGGGAGTGGAAGTCCACCCCTCTTCAAGCAGGCTGGCTGGGGAATTCTGGGAGTGGAAGTCCACCCCTCTTAAAGCAGGCTGGCTGGGGAATTCTGGGAGTGGAAGTCCACCACTCTTAAAGCAGGCTGGCTGGGGAATTCTGGGAGTGGAAGTTCACGTGTCTTAAAGTTGCCAAGTGTAGGAAATCCTGACCTAATTGGAGCATAAGTGGTGTTGGGTGGACTTAAGAAGGGGCTTTTGAAACAAGGCTTGGAGTGTGTGATGACAATAGAATCAGAGGCAATGAGAATTTGTGTGATCCACTACAAAACAGCACTGTGGGAGCCCCGAGTTCCCATCCAGAGCCACCCCCCAATTCAACCTGAGAGTCCAGATTTACCGATAAAGTCGTTGGATTTTCCGATGTCATAATCCCAGACTGTTACTTCCAAGGTCTTTTTGGTCAAATCTCCGTGCTTTATCTCATAGCAAAATTCCTGTAAAAGAGAAATTCAGAAGGGGGGAAAATTACTCAATCCATAAGTAAATCGCAGACCTATAGCAGAGATGGACAAGTCGGTTTTTTAAACGACGAAGCGAGCCGTCCGTCATTCACAATTAGAATACAGAATAACGGAGTTGGAAGGGACCTTGGAGGTCTTCTAGTCCAACCCCCTGCTCAAGCCCTATACCACTTCCGACAAATGCCCCTCCAGTCTCTTCTTAAATGATGGAGCACCCACAACTTCTGGAGGGAAGTCTTTCCCACTGATTAGTTATTGTCTGGAAATCATTGTGTCCTCCCTTTCTTTTAGGGTAATGCAAGGGCTAAGAAATATAGATAGTCCTCGACATATAACGGTTTATTTAGTGACCGTTTTGACGTTACAATGGCAGCGAAACAAGTGAGATATACCCGATTTTTCACATTCGGGGTGGGGTGGGAATTATGGGGAAAGGTGTCATGTACCAACCATTACAGAAGTCTTAAGAGTGGACTTCAACTCCCAGAATTCCCCAGCCAACAAGCTGGCCGGGAAATTCTGGGAGTTGTGGTCCACCCGTCTTAAGATATTACCAAGATATTTGATGCTCTGTTCTGGTCATCATTTGAGACATAGGCTTGCAGAGATATTTAGAGATATTAAGAGATATTTGCAGCTCCATCCTGGTTAATCTTTCAGAGACAGGCTTACCGTTAGATTCCATCCATCCATCCATCCCAAAGTTCTCCCTTTGACGCAGAAAATATCCCGGCAGACATACCTCATTAAATTCAGGGTTGAGGGTTTTCTTCTTAACGGCGGTCTTATGCTTAGATTTCTTGTCCTCGTCCGGTTTCAAGTAGCTGCAAAGAAAAACATCCAGTTCTGTTACCGGGGCCATAAATCAAGTTTCAGATAATAACAGAATAACAGAATTGGAAGGGACCTTGGAGATCATCTAGTCCAGCCCCCCACTCAAGCAGTCAAACACTCAAACAATCACCAGGAGACAGTGAGTTCCAGTCCCGCCTTAGGCATGAAAGCCAGCTGGGTGACTTTGGACCAATCACTAGGAGAGTTCTAGTCCTGCCTTAGGCATAAGGGCTGTCTGAGTGATTTTGGACCAATCAAGAGGAGACGGTGAATTCTAGTCCTGCCTTAGACGTGAAAGCCTGCTGGGTGACTTTGGGCCAATCACCAGGAGACAGAGAGTCCTTGTCTCAACTCAATCCATCTCACACAGTTGTTGTTGGAAAAATAGGAAAAAGGAGGATTAAGTATGTTCTCTGCCTTGAGTTGTTTATAAACATAGTAAATAGATAGATGATAGATAGATAGATAGATAGATAGATAGATAGATAGATAGATAGATAGATAGATAGATAGATAGATAGATAGATAGATAGATAGATAGATAGATAGATAGATAGATAGATAGATAGATAGATAGATAGATAGATAGATAGATAGATAGATAGATAGATAAAAAATAAAAAATCTGGGACGCTTGGATTGGACTAGATCAGGGGTCCCCAACCTGTGGGCTGCGGACCGGTAGTGGGCCGTGAGCTGCTGGCCACCGGGCCGCGGGACAGGCTGGCCAGTATGCGCATGTGTGCGTGCACACACCCTCCACTCGCAGTTGCGTAGCAGCCACGGGGCACAAAACCAGGACACCATGCCACACGGTGCAAACACGGGCTGCTGCCGCACCGCGGGGCACAAAAACAGGACACCGCGCTGCCGTGCTGTGGGGAAACAGGCCAATGCCGCACCTCAGGGTGCAAAACTGGGATGCCGCCGCGCCTCGGTTAGTGAACATGGGCTGACGCCGCGCCTTGGGGCGCAGAAACAGGGCGCTGTGAACAAGAACGGGGCAGGGCTAGCGAGTATCACGCAAGCGCTAGTCCCTCCCGTTTGCATGCGCACACACACGCATAAAATGCTTCCCTCTCCCTTTCCCTCTGGTCCACCAACCAAGAAAGGTTGGTGACCTCTGGACTAGATGACCTCGAGGGACCCCCCCCCCACTCTAGGATTTAACAAAATCCCATTTTCTTCCAGGCAATGTAAAACTGCAGCCTTTAATTGAGGCACCAGAATAAAGCAATTATTTTCCTTGGAGTTTTTAATTAAACAGAAGGAGCAGACTGCTTTATGGCTGCTTTGGCATTTAATCCTGTAGGTCTCAGTGGCTGTTTTATCGCCTTGCGGCTTTATTACCATATTTATTTATCTCTTTTCCTTTGTAGTTCCCGCATGTGTGTGCGTGTGGACCTACGTGTGTATTTAAAAATTATGATCTTGTGGATTGCCTTATAAATCTACCCCGTGGGCTGTGAAGCTTGGAGATTAAAAGTTTTGTGGAATAAATCAGGCTTGCCTGGCGCGAAGAGCGGAGCTGAAAAAGGGAGGAGAAAAATTAAATGCTTGGATTTTACCCAAGAGAGCAAGGTTGGGATCGCACATCAAACTGCGTTTAAACCTTGGTTTGTTGAACAAGCAGCAATGATTTGGCTTGACTCAATGGGCAAAAAGATCCGCCACAGGACGAGGTTCCTCTCCATGGGAACAGATTGCCGGATGGATTTCCGCCTGCTTCCGTTTGAGACTAGAAAGGTGTACAGGAAGTCCTCAAGATGGCAAATACACCTAACACAGGTAATCCTCGACTTATGAGCCCGATGTTTATGTTGCTAAGCGAGACATTTGTTAAGTGAGTTTGGCTCCATTTTACAACCTTTCTTGCACAGTTGTTAAGTGAATCACTGCAGTTGTTAAGTGAGTCACACGGTCATTAAGTGAATCCGGCTTCCCCATTAATTTTGCTTGTCAGAGGGTCGCAAAAGGGGATCACGTGACCCCCGGGACACTTGCAACCGTCATAAATACGAGTCAGTTGCCAAGCGTCTGAATTTTGATCATGTGACCACAGGGATGCTGCAACAGTCGTAAGTGTGAAAAAAGGACATAAATCACTTTTTTCACTGCCATTGTAACTTCAAACGGTCATTAAGTTGTAAGTCAAGGACTACCTATACCCCTTCCTCCTATTATCCCCTAACAACAACCCTGTGAGGTGGGCTGGGCTGAATGAGAGGGATTATATATGTGCAGATAAGCACTGAAATTTCCTTGCGAGATGGAGAATTCTGGGAGTTGAAGTCCACACATCTTAAAGCTGCTGAGGTTGAGGAACACTGCTTTGAACCAGGGGTCTCCAAACATGGCCACTTTAAGACGGGTAGACTCCCAGAATTCCTCAGCCAGCCATGTGGTCTTAAATTTCCAAAATTCCTCAGCTACCAGGTGGACTTTAACTCCCAAAATTCCTCAGCCACCATGTGGACCACCTCCCAGAATTCCTCTGCCAGCATGTGGACTTCAACTCCCAGAATTCCTCAGGCATGATGTGGACTACAACTCCCAGAATTCCTCAGCCGGCAGGTGGACTTCCAACTCCTAGAATTCCTTATCATGTCATGTGGACTACAACTCCCAGAATTCCTCAGCGACAGGTGAACTTCCAACTCTCAGAATTCCTCAGTCAGCACGTGGACTCAAACTCCCAGAATTCCTCAGCCACCATGTAGATTTTAGCTCCCAGAATTCCTCAGCCATCATATGGACTTCAACTCCTAGAATTCCTCATCCAGCATGTGGAATTCAACTCCCAGAATTCCTCCACCAGCATGCGGACTTCAACTCCCAGAATTCCTCAGCCACCATGTGGACTTCAACTCCCAGAATTCCTCAGCCACCATGTGGACTTCAACTCCCAGAATTCCTCAGCCGGCATGTGGACTTCAACTCCCAGAATTCCTCAGCCACCATGTGGACCAGCTCCCAGAATTCCTCCACCAGCATGGCTGGCAGAGGAATTCTGGGAGTTGAAGTCCACACATCTTGAAGTGGCCAAGTTTGGGGACCCTCGTGCTCTAAACTGTACTCACGTTTTCACGTAGGGATCGGAGTAACCGTTGGCATCCATGGCAGCCAAGTGGGCACAGCGGACGATGCCGACCAGCAGGCCCTGTTTTTGAGAACTGTATTTCAAGGAAACAAGGATCCGGCCACGTTCCTCCAGCGACTTGTCTTCCATTTTGTCCATCTGTGAACAGAGAAGGAAACAAAATGGCTCAGGCCCAAATTTCTGCCTGGAAGCCCAACATCCAAGAAGAGATGATCTCCCAAGAGCAAAATACAATACAAAAAAGATGTTGAAAGAGGGCAACGAGCAACAAAGATTAGAGGCCTGGAGGCTAAAATGTACGAAGAGCGGTTGTGGGAACTGGGCCTGTCTAATCTAGCGAAAAGAAAAACTAGGGGTGACATGATAGCAGTGTTCCAATATCTGAGGGGCTGCCACAAAGAAGATGGGGTTGGCTAATTCTCCAAAGCACAAGAAATAATATGTTACAGGTAGACCTCGACTTATAACTGTTCATTTAGCGACCGTTCAGAGTTACAACGGCACTGGAAAAAGTCACTTATGACCGTTTTTCCCACTTATGACCGTTGCAGCATCCCCATGATCACGTGATCAAAATTCAGACGCTTGGCCACTGACTCACATTTATGACCGCTGCAGTGTCCCGGGGTCACGTGATCCCCTTTTGCGACCTTCTGACAAGCAACGTCAATGGGGGAATCTGGATACACTTAACGACCGTGTGACTAACTTGACAGCTGCAGTGATTCACCTAACGACTGTGGCCAGAAAGGTCGTAAAACGGGGCAGAACTCATTTAACAACTGTCTCGCTTAGCAACATAAATTTGGGGCTCAGTTGTGGTCACACGTTGAGGACTACCTGCATTAAAACCATTCAATATTAATATAGATAAAATTACTCGTGGAAAAAAAATGCCTGTATTTTTTTTAAGAAGTAAAAAATAAAAAAAGGCTGGACAACCATTTGTCTGAAATGATATAGGGTTTCCTGCCTGAGCAGGGGGTTGGACTAGAAGACCTCCAAGGTGCCTTCCAACTCTATTATTACTATTATTATTAAATAATGAGAAAAGTGATGCTGTTTTGAATTTTCACAAATATTTTCAATATCCGGAAATAATTTTGATTTCACGGAGCCTTAAGAGGATTTTGGGGGACCCCCAAGGATCCTTAGATCAAACTTTAGGAAATATTGCTCTAGCTAGGAGATCCTGCACTGAGCAAGGGGTTGGACTGGATGACCTCTAGGGTCACATCCAACTCTTATGGCTCTCTCTGAGCAAAGATATTTGGTCTGACCTATCTTAGAAGGCTTATCGTATTTTTTTTTCCACCGAAGCCAGGATCTTTCTCCCCACTCTCCCCATCTCTCCACAGCCACTTGTGAGGGGTCTTCCCTCCCCACCTCTGTAGTGTGTCTGACAGATTTAATCTGCTTGCTGGAATAACACAACACACTCATCCCTGGCAAGGTGAAGTCGAGACTAAAGGCAACTGAAATCAGAGCTGAACACATGTTTAAAGGGATGTCGGATTCAATTAGAATCCTGCTTGCGAGTGCTCACACCGAACTGGATGTAATGGTATGTGGGAATGACCTTGCGAGACTCGGCGAGGAGGCAGGAGGCACAGATGCTGCCTACAAAACAGTCAGAGAATGGAATGGAATGGAATAGAATAGAATAGAATCTTTATTGAGAATAGAATAGAATGGAACGGAACGGAACGGAACAGAACAGAACAGAACAGAACAGAACAGAACATAGAATAGAATAGAATAGAATAGAATAGAATAGAATAGAATAGAATAGAATAGAATAGAATAATGAAAGAATAGAATAATGAAAGAATAGAATAGAATAGAATAGAATAGAATAGAATAGAATAGAATAGAATAGAATAGAATAGAATAGAATAGAACATTAAGAGATTTTATTCAGAAGAAAAAGTCCTTTTCTTCTCTGATTTTACTTTATTCTCAAGAAAAGGGGGAAGGCACGGCTGTCAAAAAAAAAAGTGGGAGTAATTAGTAGCTCGGCTGGAAAGCAGGATTCTGGACCTGGGTGAGAAAGTAAGTTGAATTTCAGCCCGTTGAGGATAGACTTAAGAGGAGAGGGGTTGTCCAGGGGCTTTGCGAATGCAATTGGGGTTTTGTAAAAGTGACCTGCTTAATTTGAATTTGGAAAATTTGGAGCAGAAGAGGCTCTTGGATCAAGGCAGGGAGACAGACACTCATCCTTCCAGCCATCAGCCTGAGATGAGAGAGAAAGCAATCTTCTTACGCTTAAGTCCCACAGAGAGTTTTCTCTCACTCTCTGGCCTCCCACGCATATTTCTCTTTGTCCTGCAATTGCTCATCAAGAACTCTTGAGCAGTTTCCACGATTTCATTTTGTTTCGGTTCCTTTCATCTTCCTTCCTTCCTTCCTTCCTTCCTTCCTTCCTTCCATTCATTCTTTTTTCTCTTTCTCCAACTACCTCCACCTCTTGTTTTCTCTCTCTCCTTCCTTCCTTCCCTCCCTTCTTTTCCTTTCTCTCCTTCCTTCCTTCCCTCCCTCCTTCTTTCTCCTTCCTCCCTCCCTCCCTTCCTTCCACTTTCCTTTTTTCCTTCTCTCCTTCTTTCTTTCTCTTTCCTATCCTACCTTGTTTCCTTCTTTTATTTCTTTCCTTCCTTCCTTTTTTCTCTTTTCCTCCCTTTCCCCTCCCTCCCTTCTTTTCTCTCCTCCCTTCCTTACCTCCCCCTTTTCCTTCCTTCCTTCCTTTTTTCTCTTTTCCTCCCTCCCTCCCTCCTTTTCCTTTCTCTCCTTCCTTCCTTCCTTCCTCACCCCCCTTTCCTCCCTCCCTCCCTCCCTCCCTCCCTCCCTCCCTCCCTTCCTTCCCTTCCTTCTTCTTCCATTTGGGACTAGTGTTTCTCAACCTTAGAAACTTGAAGCAGCGTGGACTTCAGCTCCCAGAATTCCCCAGCCAGGAAAGTATGGACATTCTGGGGATCTAAATCCACACAGGATGGAAGGCGTGGAAACACTGAGTTAAATTTTGCAGGGCCGAAAATGGCTGGAAAACCTGGTCAGCAGCAGGTCTGCACAAATTATGAAAGAGCAAGTGGAGAACTGCTAGAAGGAAGGAAAGCCTACACAGCAGCATATAAGGGAGTCTGCAGAGGGAAGAGGGTCCAAAAAGTCAAGATGGCAATCGGGGCTGGGCAAATGAAATCCTGGCATTTTTTTATGAGGCTGCACATGTGCCAGGACTACTAGTAAGGCCTGGAATTGGTCAGAAAACAGGGAATGCAAGCAATCATGAATAAATCTAACAAAATGAAATTCAATGGTGAAAAAAGTAAGGTTCTACATTTAGGCAAGAAAAACCAAATGCACAGGTGTAGTATAGGTGGTATCTTGCTCGATAATAGTAACTGTGAGAGGGACCTCGGAGTCCTAGTGGACAATCATTTAAATATGAGTGGAACGACCTCCCTCCAAAAGCTGTGAATGCTCCAACACTGGAAGTTTTTAAGAAGAGACTGGACAGCCATTTGTCTGAAATGGTAGTAGGACAATTTCCTGCCGAGCCTCCCTCCAAAAGCTGTGAATGCTCCAACACTGGAAGTTTTTAAGAAGAGACTGGACAGCCATTTGTCTGAAATGGTATAGGGTTTCCTGCCTGAGCAGGGGGTTGGACTAGATGACCTCCAAGGTCCCTTCCAACTTTATTATTATTATTATTGCTGTTGTTGTTGTTCTTTTTTTTCATTTTTTCTACTTTCCCAGAACTCAGCTATGTTTTCTGTGATTTTAATTTTTTGTTTTGTTTTGTTTCCCCCAACACTCCCCCCACCCCGCACTGACCGGATTGGTTATTTTTGACTTATTTTGACCGTTGGTGTTTATTAACTTGCTACAGAAGGTCCTCGACTTACGTCCACAAGGGGGATTAGAATTTGTATTGCTACGCAAGGCAGTTAAGTCAAGTCATGCCTGATTTTGTGACCTTCTTTGCTACGGTTGTTAAGCGAATCATGTGGTCGTTAAGCGAACCTGGCTCCCCCCTTTGACTTTGCTTGTTGGAAGCTGCCTGGGAAGGTTGCCAATGGGGATCACATGACCCCGGGATGCTGCGACCCTTGTCAATACATGCTGGTTGCCAAGCGCATGAATTTTGATCACATGATCACTGGACCACATGTGGGGATGCTGCAACGGTCGTAAGTACAAGCTTCAGTCATAAGTCTCTTTTTTCAGTGCTGTTGTAACTTGGAACGGTCACTAAATGAATGGCTGTAAATCGAGGACTACCTGTATAGCAATGGGCTTTTCCAAATTAGAATACAGAATATAGAATAACAGAGTTGGAAGGGACCTTGGAGGTCTTCTAGTCCAACCCCCTGCTCAGGCAGGAAAAATTATACCATTTCAGACAAATGGTTGTCCAATCTCTTCTTAAAAACTTCCAGTGTTGAAGCACCCACAATATCTGGAGGCAAGTTGTTCCACTGGTTAATTGTTCTAACTGTCAGAAATACAGAATAACAAGAGTTGGACGGGACCTTGGAGGTCATCTAGTCCAACCCCCTGCTCAGGCAGGAAACCCTACACCATTTCAGACAAATGGCTGTCCAGTCTCTAATTAAAAACTTCCAATGCTGGAGCATTCACAACTTCTGGAGGCAAGGTGTTCCCCTTTTCACTGTCACTCACCGGCAGCTGCTTCTCCAGGCAAATATTGAATTTCTTAGTCTGGTTGGGCTTCAGTTTCTTGAGAGGGATCCTCGTTTCGCCAATAAACTCATTGTGGCGGAATTTGTCTTCGTCGCAAACCGAGATTCTGAAAGGCACCGAAGAGGAGACGGGAAGATGGATGAACAAGGCAATAATTCGGCAGCACAAAGGGTTAGTAATAGCGTCAACTCAGCATAACCTCTTCCTAACTCAGCATTAGCAATGGCTTAACCTGGATGGTTCACAGCAGGGATGTGAAACGATTTGAGCTGTGAAATCAAGAGAAGGATGAGCAGGGGGTTGGACTAGAAGACCTCCAAGGCACCTTCCAATTCTGTTATTCTGAAATTAACGCTTTAATCTTTTACAACTTCACTGGTAAATCTTGTCTTAGCCATTGTTGCTCTCTATGTGTCGTGGAATGTAGTCTAGACTGCAAGGAGGAAAAGGGTTCTTTTTCAAGTAGCAAAGAGACAACGTATAGGTAGACCTCGACTTACGACCACAACAGAGCCCGGAATTTCCGTTGCTAAGCGAGAGAGTTGTCAAGTGAGTTTTGCCCCATTTTGTGACCTTGCTTGCCACGGTCGTTGTTAAGTTAGTCTCACGGTTAAGTGAATCTGCCTTCCCCCCATTGACTTTGCTTGTCAGAAAGGGATCACGTCACCCCGGGACGTTGCAACCGTCATAAATATGAGCCAGTTGCCCAGCATCTGAATTTTGATCACGGGACTGCAACGGTCGTAAAGTGTGAAAAACAGTCATAAGTCACTTTTTTCAGCGCAGCTGTAACTTTAAATGGTCACTAAACAAGTGGCTGTAAGGCAAGGACGGCCTGTATTACTAAATTACAGGATCTTTCTCTGCTCATGAGTGGACAAATTGCTGCAAATGTCCCTTCGCGGTCGCCAATTTGATGTGCTTGTGGTTTGGGTGTGTGTGTGAGAGAGAATCTCCCCTGTGCACACACTGTCTCTCTCGCCAGTGCATGTGGAAATAATGCTTCAAACAGGGGCCGTGTCAAAACGTATCTTAATTACAGCCTCCCAACGCAGCTATTGTTTTTCCCCAATGAGCCACAACAGCAGAAGAGAAAACTCAGCGTAATTAGGGATGATTAAATGTGACATCCCGTTCAGCAGGTGTGGGGAGGGGAAAGGCCTTGCCTTGGAAAGGAGTGCAGCAGAGTGGCCATCTGGTTTTTGAAGGATGGAATGGAATAGAATAGAATAGAATAGAATAGAATAGAATAGAATAGAATAGAATAGAATAGAATAGAATAGAATAGAATAGAATAGAATAGAATGGAATGGAATGGAATGGAATGGAATGGAATGGAATGGAATAGAATAGAATAGAATAGAATAGAATAGAATAGAATAGAATAGAATAGAATAAGAAATGGAATAGAATAGAATAGAATAGAATAGAATAGAATAGAATAGAATAGAATAGAATAGAATAGAATAGAATAAGAAATGGAATGGAATGGAATGGAATAGTTGGAAGGGACCTTGGAGGTCTTCTAGTCCAGGGGTAGGCAACCTAGCCTCCTTTATGACTCGTGGACTTCAACTCCCAGAATTCCTGAGCCAGCCACGCTGAGGGGAAAGGGAGAGGTTTCCAAGCTGAGCCATGCTGGCTCAGGAATTCTGGCAGTTGAAGTCCACGAGTCATAAAGGAACCAAGGTTGCCTACCCCTGTTCTAGTCCAACCCCCTGCTCAAGCAGGAGACCCCATATCATTTCAGACAAGTGGTTGTCCAGTCTCTTCTTGAAAACCTCCAGTGTTGGAGCACCCACAACTTCTGGAGGCAAGGTGTTGAACTGGTTAATTGTTCTAACTGTCAGGAAATTCCTCCTTAGTTCTAGGTTGCTTCTCTCCTTGATTTGTTTCTATGCATTACTTCGTGTCCTGCTTGCAAACAGCCAATAGGAGAAGGTAGTACGAAAGATGAGAAAGATAATAATAATACAGTTCTAATACATGGATAAATATCCATGCAGAGCAGCAATAGAGCAACAAAGATGATTAGGGGACTGGAGGCTAAAACATATGAAGAACAGTTGCTGGAATTGGGTATGTCTAGTTTAATGAAGAGAAGGAGAAGGGTGACATGATAGCAGTCTTCCAATATCTCAAGGGTTGCCACAAAGAAGAGGTAGTCGATCTATTCTCCAAAGCATCTGAAGGCAGGACAAGAAGCAACGGTTGGAAACTAATCAAGGAGAGAAGCAACCTAGAACTCAGGAGAAATTTCCTGACAGTTAGAACAATTAACCAGTGGAACGACTTGCCTCCAGAAGTTGTGAATGCTCCAACACTGGAAGTTTTTAAGAAGAAACTGGAAAACCATTTGTCTGAAATGGTATAGGTTTCCTGTCTGAGCAGGGGGTTGGACTAGAAGAGGAATATTTAAACTAAACAATGGGGACAATGAGTTAATTGATACAGAACATCCCTGTTCCCGGCAATCAAAAAATTATAGGGTTAGCAGTGCATGTAACATAGATGTGTGTGTGGACAAAAATATCAACCTTGCTGTTAAGCAAAATCAAGCTTTTAATAGCGAGTGCCACACAAAGTGCACTAACCAAACAGGTGGTAAGAAAATAGGGGAACTCAGGCACCACACAGGTTATGTAGAAAGTAAACACAGGGTCAGTCATAAAGGACTCAAATGTCTATACACCAATGCACAGAGTATGAACAGCAAACAGGGTGAACTAGAAATTCAGGTTAATGAAGGCAGATATGATATTGTTGCCATTACGGAAACATCGTGGGATGAAACCCACAAATGGAACACACAGCTAGAGGGATTTAAATTATTTAAAAGAAACAGACCAAATAAAAGAGGAGGTGGAGTTGCTCTCTTTATAGGAAATAACTACATCTCTACAGAAATAGAGCACAACAATGATGAAAACTGTCTTGAATGCATTTGGGTCAATATAAAAGGGGGGGGGTGACATTGCCATAGGTGTATACTATAGGCCACCCAACCAAACAGAGGAAATAGATGAACTTTTTGCTAGTCAACTAACTAAGATATGTAGGAAGCACAATAGTAATGGGGGACTTTAATTACCCTGACATCAACTGGGAGACAAACTCTGCACCAAGTGGAAGATGATGATGATTATTATAATTATTAATTATTATTATCCTTAGATATAAGAGTGCTGTGGGAATTAGGTGTTTAGCAGTGTGATGGCATGGGGAAAAAAAAATTCTCTGTGTCTAGGTATTTTGGTATGCAATGCCCTGTAGTGGATGTCCCAGGGGGAAGAACTGAAACAGTTTGCATTCCTTAGACACAGAATGTGGTTTGTGGGGAAGAGAAATTGGTATGGAGAGCCTGAACTGGCTAAATAGCTTTCTTGCCTGGAAGAATAGCAGAACTGCAGATTAAGAATTCTCTTTAGCAGTGTTTTTAACCTTGCCAACTTTAAGATGGGTGGCGTTCAAGTCCCAGAATTCCCCAGCCAGCATGATTTAAGAGGGGTGGACTTCCACTCCCAGAATTTCCCAGCCAGTATGTTTTAAGAAGGGTGGACTTCCACTCCCAGAATTCCCCAGCCAGCCTGCTTTAAGAGGGGTGGACTTCCACTCCCAGAATTCCCCAGCCAGCATAATTTAAGATGCTCTGCTTTAGCCAGGGTTGGGCTTGATGACCTCAAGGTACCCTCCAATTCAATGCAGAGGCATGTTATCGCCGTGAGCCTCCTCCAGCTTTGTTATTCAGCCAGTGTCTCCGAAAACAAGCTATTTATCATCGGCTTTCTAGAAACCCAGGTATTAGAACCCAGCTCATTAGCAGGTGTTAATGAAGGAGAAGATGCCAGATGGATCGGCAGCAGGCGGCAGTTGGCTCAAGTCCTCCGAGTGGGTTGCGCATCACCTGTTGAACATTTTTTGGAAAGCAAAGGTGCTTTCAAAGACTATATAGGTCAGGGGTCTTCAAACTTGGCCCTTTTATGACTTGTGGACTTCAACTCCCAGAATTCCTCAGCCAGGCACGCTGGCTGAGGAATTCTGGGAGTTTGGGCTAGACACCAGGAGATGGTGAGTTCTAGTCCCGCTTTAGGTGAAAGAGCCCGCTGGATGATTTCGGGCCAGTCACCGGGAGATAGCGAGTTCTAATCCCTCCTTACGCAGGAAAACTGGCTGGTTGACTTTGGACTAATCACCAGGAGACTGTGAGTTCTAGTCCTACCTCAGGTATGAAAGCCGGCTTGGTGACTTTGGGCCAATCCATCTCTCTCAGCCCAACTCACCTCACTGGGGTTGTTGTTGTAGCGAAAATGAAAGGAAGGAGTATTATGCGTGTTTACAACCTTTACGTATAAAGTAATAAAGGCAAAATAAAAAAAAAACCCTAATAAATAAAACCTTGGGATCGCCTGGTGGTCTCCTGCCCATATCCTAGTTCCCTTTCAGTGAAGACAGAAGCAGAGAAAACCTGTTGAAACCACTTGGGGGGTTGAGAATCTGAATTTTGCTGCTACTTCGGGGAAAGCTCGGGGTGCATTGGGGTGGTTTGGGTTGATTTAAATCTATCTACCTCCAGCCGTGACAAAAACTGAAACGAGAGTCCAATGTTGGCTTAGCGCTACCCCCTTCAGGGACATACGGAGGAGTGAATTCCACTGACGACAATAAGGCCTGAATGGATGCCTAGAGAATAGCGCTACCGATGTTTTATTTTTTTCCCCTTCTATTCAAAAAAAAAAAAAAAGGATATTTTTATCTGAGGGGGGAAAAAAGCGTTAATAACAAGATATCGGAGGGCGAGAAGGCTGGCAGCTTTCAAACCCTGATGCTATTCTGAGAGAATCTTCTCTCCCTCAACTCTCTTCATATTAAATTGACTCTTTAATATTTTTTTTTCCCCCCTCAGCTCCTTGGAACTACTTCAAAATCCCATTAGTCTCTTGTTTTTCACAGATGCTTTGAGAGGATTTGGTTACTGTTGGGTTTATTTTTTATTTTTTGGGGAAAAAAAAAAGCGGAGTATTGAAGAAATGAAAAAATAAGTGATACTGAAAAAAGCCTTTGTTTCGCCCAAAGCTGTGTGGATGTGCAGGCTGAGGAGACTGTAAATTCTGGGCACGACGGTCGTAACTCGAGGACTAACTCCCTACAGGTAGTCCTCGACTTACGACCACAATGGAGCCCGACGTTTCTGTGGGTTCAGCCAGACAGGGGCTAAGTGAAATTCACCCCGTTTTACAAACTGTCTTGCCACCGTTGTTAAATGAATCGCTGCCAGTTGTTAAGTCGGGTACACGGTCGTTAAGCGAATCCGGCTTCCCCATTGACTTTTCTTGTCAGAAGGACGCAAAAGGGGAATCACCTGACACCGGGACACTGCAACCGTCATAAATGTGAGTCAGTGGCCAAGCGTCTGAATTTTGATCACATGATCGTGGGGATGCTGCAACGGTCGTAAGAGTGAACAACGGTCAGAAGTCGCTTCTTTTAGTGCCATTGTAACTTCGAGCGGTCACTAAACAAACTGTCGAGGACTACCTACATATATTTCCAATTTAGCCTGTAATTTTCCAAGGTGGCCTTGGAAAGTTTAAAGCTATTTTAAAACTCAGCCTCCTGATTGTAGCAAGCAACAAATGTTCACGCATCTGCAACTACACGAACCCACAAGATGGGAAAGTCTTCTTGACTTTCCCCTCTCACTTCTGAGATGCTGCATAGAAAGAGGTACAGAATGGAAATCTAACAATGAGGACTAGTCGCTTTAGAAACACCACCACGAATTTCAGACACAGCCCCTGGTGATGTCACCTGCAACTGGAATGGTGAATTTGAAAAAAGGAAAAAGATTTGATTTTTTTCCCCCCTTAGGAGTGAAATTTCTCCCCTTTCAAAGTATATATAGTCCTCGACTTACAACCATTCATTTAGTGACGTTTGAAGTTACAAGGGAACTGAAAAAAAGTGACTTATGACCGTTTTTCACACTTACGACCATTACAGCATCCCCACGATCATGTGAGCAAAATTCAGGCACTTGGCAACTGGCTCATATTTACGACGGTCGCAGCGTCCCGGGGTCACGCGATCCCCTTTTGCGACCTTCCGACAAGCGAAGTCAACGGGGGAAGGCAGGTTCGCTTAACGACCGTCTTACCAACTTAACAACTGCAGAGATTCACTTAACAACAGCGGCAAAAGGAAGGTCGTAAACTGGGGCAAAACTGACTTTAACGGCCAATTTGCCGAGCCAGGGAAACTTTGGGCTGAATTGTGGTCGTAAGTCGAGGACTGCCTGTAAAAGAGAAAAACCTTTCACCCTTTTTTTAAAACAGGAGTGTACGTGTGTGTATTTGTGTGTGTGTGTGTGTGTGTGTGTGTTTGTGAGTGAATCTCCCCCGGAGCGCAAACACGGTTTGAATTTTGGAGTTAACAAGCTTGTCGTTTGTTTCATAACAGGCTGAGGAATCAGGTAGGCGGACAAGGATAATAAAAACCCGAGAAAATTGAACAAAAGAAGGAAAAAATTTCATTTTCTTTTATCTCCCAAGTGTTCTGAGGCCTCGCCTGCCCTGGCTTTCAATATCGCTTATTGTTGGCAAGGGAGAACCAAGTGCCAGCAGGTTATTTTAATTTTTTTTTTTCCTGTAGGATAACCAGGGCAAAGCACTTCGGAACTGATTGTAAGTCAGGAAATCAAAAGACGATAGCAAGAATTTCTGGCCTCATCCCCTCAAACTTGGTTTAGAATAGAATAGAGCTGGAAGGGACCTTGGAGGTCTTCTAGTCCAGCCCCTTGCTCAAGCAGGAGAACCTATATCATTCCGGACAAGTGACTGTCCAGTCTCTTTTTAAAAACCTCCAGTGATGGGGGCGCCCACGATTTCTGGAGGCAAGCTGTTCCACTGGCTAATTGTCCTCATTGTCTCCTTAATTCCAGGTTGCTTCTCTCTTTGGTCAGTTTCCAACTATTGTTTCTCGTCCTGCCCTCTGGTGCTTTGGAGAACAACGTGACCCCCTCTTCTTTGTGGCAACCCCTCAGATACCGGAACACCGCTATCATGTCTCCCCTATTTCTTCTTTTCTTTAGACTAGCCAAACCCAAATCCCGCAGCCGTTCTTCGTATGTTTTAGTCTCCAGGCCTTGGATCATCTTAGTTGCTCTTCTCTGAATTTTTTTCCAAACTCTCAACATCTTTTTTGCGATATGGTGACCAAAATTGGCTGCAGTATTCCAGGTGTGGTCTTACTACGGTTTTTATAAAGCGGTACTAATAATAATAATAATAATAATAAAGTTGGAAGGGACCTTGGAGGTCATCGAGTCCAACCCCCTGCTCAGGCAGGAAACCCTATACCATTTCAGACATACTTTGCATGATCTTGATTCTATGCCTCTGTTTATACAACCCAGGATTGTATTAGCCTTTTTGGCTGCTGCTGCACACCGCTGGCTCATGGTCAAGTGATCGTCCACTAGGACTCCAAGGTCCCTCTCACAGTTGCTGTTTTTGAGCCAGGTCTCCCCCAATCTGTACTTGTACCTTTGATTTTTCCTGCCTAAATATAAAACTCTGCTTTTCTCCACATTGAAACTCATTTTGTTGGACCGGGCCCAGTGTTCAAGTTTGTCAAGATCTTTTTGGATCCTGAGCTTGTCTTCTGGGGTGTTCGCTACTCCTGCCAGCTTGGTGTCAGCTGCAAATCTGATGTTTGTTGTTTCTGTAAGTTGGTTGCTCGGGAAATCAAAGACAATAGCAAGAATTTCTGGCCTCATCTTCTCAAACTCGGTTTAAAAAGACTGAGATAAGAAAGTCCGCAAGACTAGAACTCACAATCTCCTAGTCGGCCAGCACCTTAACCGCTATAGGTAGTCCTCGACGTACGACCACAATTGAGCCCAACCTTTAGGTTGCTAAGTGAGAAACTGGTTAAGTGAGTTCTGCCCCATTTTACGACCTTCCTTGCCACCGTTGTTAAATGAATTACTGCAGCTAACAACCGTTAGCAACACGGTTGTTAAGTGAATCACTGACTTTGCTTGTCAGACGGTCACAAGGGTGGGGCACTGCAACCATCATAAATACGAGCCAGCGGCCAAGCGTCTGAATTTTGATCATGTGACCCTGGGGAGCCTGCAAAGGTCGTAAGTGTGAAAAATGGTCATAAGTCCCTTTTTTCACTGCCATTGTAACTTTGAACGGTCACTAAATGAACTGTTGTAAGTTGAGGACTATCTGTACACTGAATTGTACAATTCACATAATTGCAAAATTTTAATTTCCCAACCCCTTTCCTTCCGTACCAGTCGTGTTGGCTAAAGACCCTAAAACACACAAACACACACACAAACACACAATTTCCCTGAATTATGGGCAAAACATCAAGACGCCCAACGTCTGCCAAGAATCTTGCCGATCGTCTCCAACCTGGCTACGCCGAATTTTGTTCTCAACGCTGCGTTTGTATGGAATTATCTGGAGCAAAATAGACCGTTGGGGGGGGGGGAGAAACGGCACGAGGCAAAAGGGGAAAATGATGTTTTAATCTGATTTTCCAGGCAGCTGGACCAAGCCGATAGGAAATCCTGCTTGGCACAATTGGCAACTGTAAGAATCCGAGCCGAGTCTGTTTACAATTCAAATTCCACTGTGGAGATCTGATTAAGCGGCCTCTCTTTTTCGGTTAAAAAAAATAAATCACATTAAGATGAAGGTAGTAATCACCCCGGCTTATTGTCTATGGAGATTATCAGTCATCCAGGTCATGGTTGTCCCGAAGGTGCTTTTTCAAGAGGCAATTGGACTTTCTTTATTCTTCTTTGAAGACGTTTCGCTTCTCCTCCAAGAAGCTTCTTCAGTTCTGACTGAATGGTGGGGAAAATGGAAAGATTTATACTCCTTGCAGAAAGCCGGTCATTTGCATCTTTTTAGAGAGTCGTTGAGGCCACTTGGAGGGTTACCTGTGTCCTCAGGGTCACCTGAGTGGTGCAAATGGGTGTGGAGCCTTCTTGGCTGCAGGATGTTTTCTGCTCTGGGTCCCTTCCCTGTTGGAGACGGGCGCAGGCTGTTGGGGATGAGTCTGAAGCACAAATGGGTCCTGTAACCTGCAACGTTTTCTGGAAATCCGTTCATCCTCCCGCACCATTCGAAGGGTATTCAAATGGCCTCAACGACTCTCTAAAACAGGGGTGTCAAACTGCCGGCCCACGGGCCGGACGCGTCACGCGGAATCCGCGCCCACCCCATTGCCGGCAATGGCAAAACAGTCCTGATACACGACACAGACAAAACTCAAAGTGGCCTCAATGACTCTATAAAAGAATGCAAATGACCAGCTGTCTAGAAGGAGTATAAATCCTTCCTGCAGCCAAGAAGGCTCCACACATATTTGCACCACTTAGGTGACCCTGAGGACACAGGTAAACCTCCAGGTGGCCTCAACGACTCTCTCTAAAAGAAGGCAAATTACCGGCTGTCTGCAAGGAGTATAAATCCTCCCATTCCCCACCATCCAGTCAGAGCTGAAGAAGCTTCTGGGATGAGAAGCGAAACGTCTTCAAAGGAAAAACAAGAAAGTCCAGTTGGCCTCCTGAAAAAGCATCTTTGGGACAGCCCAGCTTATTTCTTGTTTTACTGGCACATGTTTCCAGTTGGTGAAAAATCTGGCACCAGATTGGACAAGACAGTCGAAGATTAACGGAGGATTCAAGAGAGAAATAATGAACCTTTATCCTCCGGGTTTTGTTCTCAATTCTCTCTCGGAGTCTCTAGAGAAATTAAGGTCTCTTAGCCAATTATTTCTGAAAGTAAAGCGATTAAGACTCAATATAAACTTGGTTAATAGGACAGCTGCAACAATAAAAAAGGAAAAGGAAAGGACAGCAAGAAAAATAGCCATGGGGGGATGCAGAATTAAGCATGGTTTAGCTTTTCCTATTGTTACATGAGTAAAACGCTCCTATCTGTTTGTCTGTTTGTAACCATCAATTACCCAAAATGGTCCAACACAGCACAATTTTTTTTTTGAGTCAAGGTAGTTCAAATTTGCTTACTGAAAAATAATGCATGGACAACCAGGTTCTCCTGCTTGAGCAGGGGGCTGGACTAGAAGACCTCCAAGGTCCCTTCCAGCTCTATTCTATTCTATTCTATTCTATTCTATTCTATTCTATTCTATTCTAGTCTATTCCATTCCATATTTTCTATTCTATTCTATTCTATTCTATTCTATTCTATTCTATTCTATTCTATTCTATTCTATTCTATTCTATTCTATTCTATTCTATTCTATTCTATTCTATTCTATTCCATTCCATATTTTCTATTCTATTCTATTCTATTCCATATTTTCTATTCTATTCTATTCTATTCTATTCTATTCTATTCTATTCTATTCTATTCTATTCTATTCTATTCTATTCTATTCTAATTCCGTTCCATATTTTCTATTCTATTCTATTCTATTCCATTCCATTCTATTCTATTCTATTCTATTCTATTCTATTCCATTCTATTCCATTCCATTCCATTCCATTCCATTCCATCTTATCCTATCCTATTCTATTATTCCTGTGTAACTGAAATTTCAAGGATTTTCACACCATTTTTACAAGAAGTTCCTGAACTTACAACCACTCCTTTAATGACTGTTTGAAGTTACAACGGTTGTTAAATGAGTTTTGTCCGATTTTACCACCTTCCCCCCACCGTTGTTAAGTGAATCCCCGCAGTTGCTCAGTTAGTAACACAGTCATTAAGTGAATCTGGCTTCCCCCATTGACTTTGCTTGGCAGAAGGTTGCAAAAGGGGATCACGTAACCCCCCAGGACACTGCGACCTTCGTAAATACAAGTCCGTTGCCAGGCCTTCAAATTTTGATCAGGAGACCACAGAGATGCTGCAACGGTGGCGAGTGTGGGAAACAATGAAAGGTAGTCCTCGACTTACGACCACGATTGAGCCCAAAATTTCAGTTGCTAAGCGAGACATTTGTGGAGTTTTGCCCCACTTTACAACCTTGCTTGCCGCGGTTATTAAGCTAATCACTGCCATTGTTAAGTTAGGAACACGGTTGTTAAGTGAATCCAGCTTCCCCATTAACTCTGCTTAACAGAAGATCGCAAAAGGGGATCGCGTGACCCCGGGACGCTGCGAGCGTCGTAAATACGAGTCCGTTGCCAAGCGTCTAAATTGTGATCACGTGACCACGGGGGACGCTGCAACGGTCGTAAGTTGAAAAACGGTCCTAAGTCACTTTTTTCCCAGTGCCCTTGTAACTGTGAATGGTCACTAAACCAACTGTTGCAAGTGGAGGACTACAACTGCTTTCAGGGCACTTGTCATTTTGGACACTAAACGGACGGTTGTAAGTCGAGGACCGCCTGTATTTCTTAAGATGGTTCCAAGTTTGGCTTTTAAGAAGTCACATCCTCAGTTCAAGGAGGAAAGTCTTTTAACTGACCTCATGTTTTGCAAAATGAATTTTCTTTCTGTCTTTTTTTTCCCCCCTCCATCGCAGGCTAATGACTTGTCTGTGCTCGGCTGGACTTAACCTGCAATCTGGCGGTAATGCAGGATATTTTAACCTCATTACGGGGCTCATTTTGGTCTGCCGGGAGTCCACCGACCACCGCCGATGTGGTCACCACTCCCGGCTCGGCACGGAGACTCCGGTCAGTCTCATTACCGCCACTCCGTTTTCTCCACCGAGAGACATTCAAAGCCATTTACTTTTGTCTCGGCATTTTATTGCCAAAAATCGATGGAACTCGTCAGGTTTTCCATCCACGCTTTGGGAGGGGGGGTTTACTCAGTCCTGCTCCCCCCCCCAAATAGGGAGTTTTGGTTTTGGGGTTCACACTTCTGTTCTCCTTGGAACCCCAAAGCACCAGAGGGCAGGACAAGAAGCAACGGATGGAAACTAATCAAGGAGAGAAGCAACCTGGAATTAAGGAGAAACTTCCTGACAGTGAGAACAATTAACCAGTGGAACAACCTGCCTCCAGAAATCGTGGGCGCTCCATCACTGGAGGTTTTTAAGAAGAGACTGGACATTCACCTGTCTGGCACGGTTTAGGTTCTCCTGCTTGAGCAGGGGGCTGGACTAGAAGACCTCCAAGGTCCCTTCCAGTTCTATTCTATTCTGTTCTGCTCTGTTCTATTCATCTCTCTTAATTCTGCTCTACTCTACTCTACTCTACTCTACTCTACTCTACTCTATTCTAATCTCTCTTAATTCTACTCTACTCTATTCTCTCTTAATTCTACTCTACTCTACTCTATATATACTCTACTCTACTCTACTCTACTCTATTCTATTGAGCTTATCCTACCCTGCTCCTGCCAGCTACATAATTCCAATTTAGGGGTTCATTCTACCCTGCCTCTCCCCAACTCCCGTTTGGAGTTCACCCTGCCCTTCTCCCAATTATGTAGCTCCAGTTTTGGGGGTTCATACTCTCTTTCATCTCCCAAATAGACAGCTTTAGTTTTGGGGTTCACCTTGCCCTTCTCTCAAATATGGAACTCCAATTTTGGGGCTCACCCTGTCCTGTTCCTCCCAAGCCCCAGTTTGGGGGTTTATACTCTCTTTCATCTCCCAAATAGACAGCTTTAGTTTTGGGGTTCACCTTGCCCTTCTTACAACGATAGATTTGGGGGGGAGGTCTGCCTGGCCTTCTCCTTACAAACCCAGTCTCTCAGAGTCCCTCTGCACAACTCCCCCCCCCCAAGGGCAAAGCACCCTGGATAGAAGCCCAGACGGGCTGATGCCTCCAGCAGAGACAGCCCAGACAATCCTGGTTAATAATTCAGGTCTCGAGTAAGGCTGTTATTTGCCCAAACCCATCAGGGAATGGAGTCATAATCGGCTGGTAGATCCAGGTTCTTGTCAATAATGCATGATTCGCTCAAGGGCTCCGAAGCTGGTTGGCTGCAGGAGCAAATTGCAGTGTCTAATTGGTTCCATCATCCCAAAGGTGAAACCACGAGCAGAATACAAAGAGAATAAACCTAGATTAACCCTGGGCGTTAGCCATGAGGAGCCGTGGTGGCGCAGGCTAATTCTGCTGACTGCCGGCTGTCGGCAGTTCGATCCTGACCGGCTCAAGGTTCCATCCTTCCATCGTTCCGAGGTCGATAAAATGAGGACCCAGATTGTTGGGGGGGGGGGCAACAGGTTGACTTTGTAAACTGCTTAGAGAGGGCTATAAAGCACTGTGAAGCGGTATATAAGTCTGGGCTATTGCTTGTGAAGAAAGGAAGGGAAGAAGGAAGGAAGGAAGGAAGGGAGGGAGGGAGGGAGGGAGGGAGGGAGGGAGGGAGGAGGGAGGGAGGGAGGGAGGAGGGAGGAAAACGAGAAGGAAGGAAGGAAGGAAGCCGTGGTGGCGCAGTGATTAGAAGGCCGCATTGCAGGTTAACAACCGCCTGATTCATTTAACAAACTGCAGTGATTCACTTAACAATGGTGGCAGGAAAGGTCGTAAAATGGGGCAAGCCTCACTTAGCAACTGTCTTGCTTAGCAATGGAAATTTTGGGGCTCAATTGCGGGCATACGTTTGCTGCCTCAAGTTTGAGAGAGAGTGACTGGCTTAAAGTCACCCAGCTGGCCTTCACGCCTAAAGCTGGATTAGAACTCACGGTCTCCTGGTTTTTAGCCTATGGCCTTAATTACTACGGGTACTCCTCGACTTACGACAACTGAGTCCAAAATTTCCGTTGCTAAGCGAGAGATTTGTTGAGTGAGTTTGGCCCCCATTTTACGACCTTTCTTCCCACGGTTGTTAAGCGAAGCCCTGCAGATGTTAAGTGAGTCACACGGTCGTTAAGTGAACCCGGCTTCCCCCCCCCCTTGGCTTTGCTTGTCAGAACGTGAGCCCGGGGGACACTGCGACCGTCGTAAATATGAACCAGTTGCCAAGCGTCTGAATTTTGATCCCCTTGACCGTGGGGATGCTACAATGGAAGGGACCTTGGAGGTCTTCTAGTCCAGCCCCCCGCTTTCTAGTCCAGCCCCACGCTTAAGCAGGAGAACCTATACCATCTCAGACAAGGGTCCAGCCTCTTCTTAAAAACCTCCAGTGATGGAGCGCCCACGATTTCTGGAGGCAAGCTGTTCCACTGGTTGGTTGTCCTCACTGTCAGGAAGTTTCTCCTTAATTCCCGGTTGCTTCTCTCCTTTATCAGTTTCCAACCGTTGTTTCTCGTCCTTCCCTCTGGTGCTCTGGTGAACAACCTGACCCTCTCTGCCTCATGGCAGCCCCTCAGATACTGGAACACTGCTATCATGTCACCCCTGTTTCTTCTTTTCTTTAGACTAGCCAGACCCAAGTCCCGCAGCCGTTCTTCATATGTTTTTAGTCTCCAGGCCTTGGATCGTCTTAGTTGCTCTTCTCTGAATTTTTTTCCAAACTCTCAACATCTTTTTTGTGATATGGTGACCAAAATTGGCTGCAGTATTTCAGGTGTGGCCTTACCAGGGCTTTGTAAAGCGGTACTAGTACTTCACGTGATTCTATGCCTCTGTTTATAGGTGAACTGTCGTAAGTTGAGGACTAGCGGTAATATCGCTTCCGATGTGTTATTTCTCTGCCTTTCATCAGAACAACATCTGTGAGCTGATGACGTGGCTCGGCTTCTATTTAGGGTTCTTGCTAAGAGGTCCTTGAGTTTTTGATATGAAAAAACCCTTAGCCAACAACATTCAGACGCAGGCAGGGGAGTTTCACACTTCCCCAATTTTAGCAGCCTTTAAAAATATCTCTCTTAAAAAGATCATCCTCTTTAAAGAAAAGTACAAGCTTTTGGCACCAGCCGTCGAAATGTTTTCAGAAAATAGCTTGGCTGGATTCACCAAACATACCCCGCTGAGCTAAAGTGGGGTTGGGTTATTTGCCAATCAACATGTAATAATAATAATAATAATAATAATAATAATAATAATAATAATAATAATAATAATAATAATAATAATAATAATAATAATAATAATAACAACAACAACAACAACAACAACAACAACAATAATAATAAAACAACAACAACAATGTTGGAAGGGACCTTGGAGGTCTTCTAGTCCAACCCCCTGCTCAGGCAGGAAACCCTAGACCATTTCGGACAAATGGCTGTCCAGTCTCTTCTTAAAAACTTCCAGTGTTGGAGCATTCACCGTTTCTGGAGGCAGGTTGTTCCACTGATTAATTGTCCTCACTGTCAGGAAATTTCTCCTTAGTTTTAGAGTTGCTTCTCTCCTTGGTTAGTTTCCATCCGTTGCTTCTTGTCCTGCCTTCAGGGGCTTTGGAGAACAGCTTGACTCCCTCTTCTTTGGGGCAGCCCCTGAGATACTGGAAGACTGCTATCATGTCCCCCTTTGTCCTTCTCTTCATTAAACTAGACTAGACATACCCAATTCCAGCAATCATTCCTTAAATGTTTTAGCCTCCAGTCCCCTGATCATCTTTGTTGCTCTTCTCTACACTCTTTCTAGAGTCTCAACATCTTTTTTACATCGTGGTGACCAAAACCGGATGCAGGATTCCAAGCGTGGCCTTACCAAGGCATTGTAAAGTGGTATTAATACTTCACGTGATCTCGATTCTATCCCTCTGTTAATGCAGCCCAGCACTGTGTTGGCCTTTTTGGCAGCTGCAGCACACGGCTGGCTCATATCTAAGTGATTGTCCACTAGGATTAACACTAAGAGATAAACAGAATGAGGTCATCTAGTCCAACCCCCTGCTCAGGCAGGAAACCCTATACCATTTCAGACAAATGGCTGTCCAGTCTCTTCTTAAAAACTTCCAGTGTTGGAGCATTCACCGCTTCTGGAGGCAGGTTGTTCCACTGGTTAATTGTTCTGTCAGGAAGTTAGTGGTGTGAATGAGAATCTCACTTTTAAGCCTTATATAAAATATTCATTTCGATGTAATATCTTACAAATGTGCGACGTACGACAACAACAGAGCTCAAAATTTCCGTGGCAAAGCGATACAGATCTTAAGTGTGTTTTTCCCCCATTTTGCGACCTTTCTTGCCCCGGTTGTTAAGTGAATTGCTGCCGTTGTTAAGTTGGTAACACGGTTGTTAAGTGAACCTGGCTTCCCCCATTGACTTGGCTTGTCAGAAGGTCACAAAAAGGGGATCGCGTGATCCCCCCCAGAACGCTGCGACCGTCGTAAATATCAGCCAGTCGCCAAGCGTCTGAATTTTGATCGGCCTTAACAACCGTGGCAAGAAAAGTCGTAAAATGGGGCAAACATTCACTTCGCTGTCCCGCTTGGCCACAGAAATCTGGGGCTCCATTGTGGACGTAAATCGAGGACCACTTACACTTTCAGATTTGCAAGGTTCTGATCGCCTAACCTGACAGTAAAGATACAGTTAGCAGTCCTGGGTCTGCTTCTTCTTCTGGACTACTTTGCAGGGCTAACAGCTGTGGAGACTACAAATCCCATCATCTCACTTCGCTGGCTTTAGGGGAAAGAAACTGGACTTCCAAACCGTTGAAACCAGCCCGTTGGAGAACCCTAAAACTACACACACACACACACACACACACATCCCATTGTTTTGCATAACAGCAGCTTTGGAGCTGTGGTATTTTGCAACTTTGCACCTGACTTCGTTAATTAAAGCTGTGTAAACACATACGGCATATAAAGCGACAACGGTCCCCCTCCCCAGGCCCACCTGATGAAGCCCACCCAGCTGGCGTCAATTTTCCCCTCCTGACAAGACTTGCAAAAAAAAAGGAAAAAAAAAGAAGAAGTGTGATTGCATCTTTTAGCAAGTGGAAACGGGAGGCTGACAAAAATCTCAGGTCGTTTGCAACATCTGTCACCTTTTCCGGCGGCTTTGACGAACGGGTGAGGTGGGGATGAAATGCAGGATTAGTGTAAGCGGGTCAATCTAATTGGGTTATACAATCTTCCATCCCTGTTAGAAAAGGCTCTTATTTCTGGGTTCCAATAAAGGAGAATATTTCTAGCTCAGGGTTGAACGGTGTGGGGTCCTGGGTGCTCTCTGAGCTGGGTTGTTTTCTTGCAGACGTTTCGTGACCCGACTAGGTAACATCATCAGTGCTAGAAGGGAGTGGGGAGGAGGAGGAGGAGGATAGTGGGGGTGAGGGGGTGGAGGGGGAAGAGGAGGATGAGGAGGAAAAAGAGGGGAAAAGGAGGACTCCTTGGTGCTCTATAAGCTTGGTGGTTTTTCCTGCAGACGTTTCATGACCCAACTAGGTAACATCATCAGTGCTAGAAATGACTGGGGTTGAGGAGGAGGAGGAGGAGGAGGAGGAGGAGGAATATGGGGTCCTTGGTGCTCTCTGAGCCCGGTGGTTTTCTTGCAGACGTTTCATGACCCAACTAGGTAACATCATCAGTGCTAGAAGGGAGTGAGGTTGGAGGAGGAGAGGAGGAGGAGGAGGAGGAATAATATGGGTCCTTGGTGCTCTCTGAGCCCGGTGGTTTTCTTGCAGATGTTTCATTACCCAACTAGGTAACATTATCAGTGCTAGAAGGGAGTGAGGTTGGAGGAGGAGGAGGAGGAGGAGGACTGTGGGGTCCTTGGTGCTCTCTGAGCTTGGTGGATTTCTTGCAGACGTTTCATGACCCAACTACTAGGTAACATCAGCTGTGCTACTGGTTTGGGTAATGAAACATCTACAAGAAAACAACCCAGCTCAGAGAGCACCAAGGATCCTATATTAAAGATCCTGATCGTGGATCTGAGCTGAGCAGTTCAATCTACAGGTAGACATTTTTGTTCCTAAGGAAGGCAAGTGGTTAAGCGAGTTTTGTTCCGTTTTATGGCTTTTTTTTTTTTGCCACAGTGCTCAAAGCAAATCACTGCAGTCATGAAGTGAACTGTGCGGTCATCAAACAAATCTTTCTTCCCCCATTGACTTTACTTTACAAATGGCGGTCACGTGACCCTGGGACAATGCAAGTGTCCCAAATACACGTCAGCTGTCAAGCCCCCGAATTTTGATCACGTGACCACAGGGACGCTGCAACGGTCGTTAAGTGTGAAAGAAGGACGTAAGTCACTTTTTTCAGTGCTGTTGCAAACTTCAGTCACTAAGCTAATGGTTGTAAGTTGAGGACAACCTGTATATTTCCCCCTCAAAGCCCCCCCCCTTTACCCCCAACATTAAGCACAGCCACCATCCAGTTCCTTCCACCTCCTCACTCTCCTACATAGAGATCTCTGGGGGGGGGGGGAAATAAAATTAAAATGCTTGGCATGCCAGCATTTTGCTTTGCTTTGCAGCACACCTAAATTTAGTTTCCTCCAAATAGGCAAGGAAAGAGAGAAGGAAGCCGGCCTGGCTGGAAGGAAGAGGAAACAAGTAAACACAGATGGGGAGAGAGAAGGAAAGAGGAGGAGAAATGCAGGAGGTGGCCCAGCTGGAAGAGGTATAGGTTCTCCTACTTGAGCAGGGGGCTGGACTAGAAGACCTCCAAGGTCCCTTCCAGTTCTATTCTATTCTATTCTATTCTATTCTATTCTATTCTATTCTATTCTATTCTATTCTATTCTTCTTCCTGTTTCTATTCTATTCTATTCTATTCTATTCTATTCTATTCTATTCTATTCTATTCTATTCTATTCTATTCTATTCTATTTTATTCTATTCTATTCTATTCTTCTTCCTGTTTCTATTCTATTCTATTCTATTCTATTCTATTCTATTCTTCTTTCTGTTTCTATTCTATTCTATTCTATTCTATTCTATTCTATTCTATTCTATTCTATTCTATTCTATTCCATTCCATTCCATTCCAATTGCAGCTAGAGGAGCAGTCTGGTAACAAAATAATAGAGTTGGAAGGAATAATAGAGTTCCTCTAGTCCACCCCCTGTATGTAACGTTGCAAAGCACACTGGTTCAGGAGCAGAATAACAGAATAACCGAGTTGGAAAAAATAGAATAGAATAGAATAGAATAGAATAGAATAGAATAGAATAGAATAGAATAGAATAGAATAGAATAGAATAGAATAGGAGTTGGACCTTGGAGGTCTTCTAGTCCAGCCCCCTGCTCAAGCAGGAAACCCTAAACCATTTCAGACAAATGGTTATGCAGTCTCTTATTAAAAACCTCCAGTGTTGGGAGTATTCACAACTTCTGGAGGCAAGCAGTTCCACTGATTTATTGGTCAGGAAATTTCTCCTTAGTTCCAGGTTGCTTCTCTCCTTGATTATTTTCCATCCATTGCTTCTTGTCCTGCCTTCAGGGGCTTTGGAGAATAGCTTGACTCCCTCTTCTTTGGGGCAGCCCCTGAGATACTGGAAGACTGCTATCATGTCCCCCCTCGTCCTTCTCTTCATTAAACGAGACATACCCAATTCCAGCAACCGTTCTTTGTATGTTTTAGCCTCCAGTCCCCTGATCATCTTTGTTGCTCTTCTCTGCACTCTTTCTAGAGTCTCAACATCTTTTTTATATCGTGATGACCAGAACATAGAGTAAGGTTATTCTATTCTATTCTATTCTATTCTATTCTATTCTATTCTATTCTATTCTATTCTATTCTATTCTATTCTATTCTATTCTATTCTATTCTATTCTATTCTATTCTATTCTATTCTATTTTCTCCTACTGAACCCATGTGGTTTGCAATGTTGCATTACTGGACTTTTCAGCACCATATGCATGGGTGTGTGTGTGTGTGTGTGAGATGGAGTGTGAGTGACAGCACAACTGCTCATTGCAGCCCTCCCCCCCTTGTTATGTGTGCACTGCATGTCAGAGAAGGGCGGACCTTCCCTTGCTCGGCTGCACCTGCCATCTTGACCTTTCTGACCCCCTCTCTCCCTTGGCTGCCTTGTCTTATTCCCCCAAAGATCTCATCCACCTACACCTCCCCCCCCCCCCAAAAAAAAAATCCCTCACCAATTTCAGGTTTTTCAGCTGAGTCTCCCCCATCCTTGGAAGAAGAATCCTCCAAAATGTTTGCCCGAAAGAAATCTTTCGTTCCCTGACGAGTGAGAAAGTCTTAAGCCTCCTGTTGCAACTGCCGGATGGGTTTCATCCTGAAAACCCTGGTTGGGGTTATCTTTCCGGAGGTTCGGTTGCCGTGGCAACCCAGCAGAGGGTGCCCGTTGCCTCCTTTCCCCATTCCGTGCGAGGCAGGTAATTAAAACCACGATCCGGGCCCTTCCCCATCTCTGGCTGGGTAGGAGAGAGGGAGGCTTTCTCCCAATTTTTATTTTTTTTAAAAAAAAAAATGATGCCCACGCTTGGATAGAAAGGTGCAGAAAGCAATTTGGGGGGAAGGGGGGGGGAACGAATTGAAACTGTCCCTTGTGCTGCAAAAAAAAACTATCACACACTATCATACTCTCTTGGCTCCAGCTGCGTTTCTCGGGAAGATAACCCGCAAGGGAGAACCTGGGAAGTTGAAAAAAAATGTCAATTCAATTCGGAATAGAGTTGGAAGGGGATCTTGAAGGCCTTCTAGTCCAACCCCCTGCTCAAGCAGGAGATCCTACACCATTCCAGACCAATGGCTGTCCAATCTCTTCTTGAAAACCTCCAGTGATGGAGCACCCACAACTTCTGGTGGCAAGCTGTTCCACTGGTTCATTGTTCTCACTGTTAGGAAGTTTCTCCTTAGTTCCAGGTTGCTTCTCTCCTTGACGAGTTTCCAACCGTTGTTTCTTGTCCTGCCCTCGGGTGCTTTGGAGAATAATGTGACCCCTTCTTCTTTGGGGCAGCCCCTCAAATAGTGGAATGCTGCTATTGTGTGCCCCCCCCCCCAGTCCTTCTTTTCTCTAGACTGGCCATACCCAGTTCCTGCAACCGTTCGTGTGTTTTAGTCTCCAGGCCTTTAATCATCTTAATTGCTCTATGTCATTTAGGCTCAACATTTGCAATAGACTTCAGCATGAGTCCGAAAGCTCGGAAGAATACATTTCTGATCCTGGTTTGATTTTGCTCCTGGGACACGTATATTTGCCTTCATTCAACATCTGTCAAACTAAAAAGACAGGGATGCAACTCACAGCTTCCGGAGCTGGGTACCAAAGAGACCAAAACAATCATTGTTTGTCACCATATCACAAAAAAGATGTTGAGAGTTTGGAAGAAATCCAGAGAAGAGCAACTAAGATGATCCAAGGCCTGGAGACTAAAACATAGGAAGAACGGCTGCGGGATTTGGGTTTGGCCAGTCTAAGGAAAAGAAGAAATAGGGGACACATGATAGCAGTATTCCAGTATCTGAGGGGCTGCCACAAAGAAGAGGGGGTCAACCTATTCTCCAAAGCACCAGAGGGAAGGACGAGAAACAATGGTTGGAAACTAATCAAGGAGAGAAGCGACCTGGAATTAAGGAGAAACTTCTTGATAGTGAGGACAATTAACCAGTGGAACAGCTTGCCTCCAGAAATCGTGGGTGCTCCATCACTGGAGGTTTTTAAGAAGAGGCTAGACACGTCACTTGTCTGAGATGGTATAGGTTCTCCTGCTTGAGCAGGGGGCTGGACTAGAAGACCTCCAAGGTTTCTTCCAAATTCTATTCTATTCTATTCTATTCTATTCTATTCTATTCTATTCTATTCTATTCTATTCTATTCTATTCTATTCTATTCTATTCTATTCTATTCTATTCTATTCTATTCTATTCTATTCTAATTTAAGGCAGGGGTGTCCTATCTGGGCAAGTTTAACTCCTGTGGGCTTCAACTTATAATGACAGTTAGAACAATTAACCAGTGGAACAACCTGCCTCCAGAAGTTGTGGATACTCCAACACTGGAAGTTTTTAAGAAGAGACTGAACAACCATTTGTCTGAAATGTTGTAGAGTTTCCTGCCTGAGCAGGGGGTTAGACTAGAAGACCTCCAAGGTCCCTTCCAACTCTGTTATTCTATTCTATTCTATTCTATTCTATTCTATTCTATTCTATTCTATTCTATTCTATTCTATTCTATTCTATTCTAACTCCCAGAATTCCCCAGCCAGCGATGCCTAGGCGGGGGGTGTCAGCTGTTGGAACTTGAGAACTGAGTTGCAAGTCCCTTTGGATGGGTGGCTGGGACCTCCGTCGTAAGTTGAAACGATCCCTAAGCATCCCTTCATAAGTCAAGGACTACCTGTGTATATTGCAACTCTCTTACAGGCAGTCCTCGGCTTACAACTACTCGTTTAGCGACCATTTGAGGTTACAACGGCACCCCCAAAAAGTGACTTAAGACCATTTTTCACACTTCACGACCGTTGCAGCATCCCCGTGGTCACGTGATCAAAATTTGGAGGCTTGGCAACTGGCATGTACAGTTGCAGTTTTCTGGGGTCATGTGATCCCCTTTTGCGACTGGAGCCAGATTCGCTTAACAGCCATGTTGCTAACTTCGCAACTGCATCGATTCACTTCACAACCATGGGAAAGAAAGGTTGTAAAATGGGACAAAGCTCATTTAAGAAGTGTCTGGCTTAGCGACGGAAAGTTTGGGGTTCTCGATTGTGGTCATTAAGTCGAGGACTACCTGTAGCATACGGACCGAAGGCTTAAGGCAAACTCTGAATGCAAACTCACTTAAAAGAGAAAAACACTGCAGTGGTGAAAGTAAATTTCATTCCTTAAGAGAAAGAATTTGGAAAAGTGGATTATATCTCTTTCATTTTCAAGGCCATCCTTCAAACACAAACCCTGTGTTTTATTTAGTTCTGCTCCCTATAAACCAGCCACTTTGATTGACAAGCCATAATTTAGGGTTTAGGGTTAATGCAAAGCCAGACACGGTGGCTTAGTCATCTAACCATGCTTTCGAAGGCTGCATTTAAAATAAAAATAAAAATGCAGAGATAAAATTAAAATACTGAAAAGCAGGGGCCATTCTATCAAAGTTGGGCAGAGATTATGTTTTATCTTAATTGCCGCAGACCTATTCTTGGCCACCTTTAAATGGTAAATATGAACCTTTAAAATTTGTTTCAATTTACTTTGTAGCGGAACAGTACTTTGTTGTTCCACTGATTAATTGTCCTCCCTGTTAGGAAGTTTCTCCTTAATTCCTTAAGTTGCTTCTCTCCTTGATTAGTTTCCATCTATTGTTTCTTGTGGGTTTTTTGTTGTTCTTGTTGTTGTCTCTGTGCATTACAGATTTTCCTCGGTTATTTGGAAAGATTTTATTAATTGCTCTTCAACAGAAGCAATTTTTTTTTAAAAAAAAATGAGAATGTTTGAACGAAGCAGCTTATTGCAATATGTACATTCGGACTCCGTTCCTGATTCCCAAATTCTTAACCCACCCCTTCAGTTTAGTGTATCATGTGAACCCAGTTTCCAATGATGATCCCGTCCTAACGTAAGGTAGAGTTAGGATCAAGCTACAAAGGTAGCTCTCAACTCATGACCGTACTGGAGTCCGCCTATCACGGTTGTAAATTGTTGGAAGTAACATCCCATCAGGTTCCAAGCCAGGAGAAAGACACAGGAGGCAAGCTGCAGTTGGAAAAGAGGCCTCCATTTATTAGGAATCAGAATCAGAGTCAGAATTGAGATGGAAGGGACCTTGGAGGTCTTCTAGTCCAGTCCCCTGCTCAAGCACGAGATCATATACCATTTCAATCCATCAGAATAGAGCTGGAAGGGACCTTGGAGGTCTTCTAGTCCAGCCCCCTGCTCAAGCAGGAGACACTATACCATGTCAATCCATCAGAATAGAGCTGGAAGGGACCTTGGAGGTCTTCTAGTCCAACCCCCCCTGCTCAAGCAGGAGACCCTCTACCATTTCAATCAATCAGAATAGAGCTGGAAGGGACCTTGGAGGTCTTCTAGTCCAGCCCCCTGCTCAAGCAGGAGATCATATACCATTTCAGATAAGTGACTGCCCAGTCTCTTCTTAAAAACATCTAGTGATGGAGCACCCACGATTTCTGGAGGTAAGTTGTTACACTGATTAATTGTCCTCACTGTTAGGACAGTTCATTATCACACGAAAGGTGATAAATGTATTCCAGGTTCCTGTGAAGGCAAGAGGCTGACAGAATATTTTATCTTGAACTTGTGGCTGCCTTAGTTTCACAGGATCCTGCAAGGAAGAAAGGTGTGACATGATAGGGTTCCAATATCTCAGGGGCTGCCACAAAGAAGAGGGAGTCAAGCTATTCTCCAAAGCACCTGAAGGCAGGACAAGAAGCAACGGATGGAAACTAATCAAGGAGAGAAGCAATCAAGGAGGAATTTCCGGACAGTCGGAACAATTAACTAGTGGAACCGCTTGCCTTCAGAAGTTGTGAATACTCCAACACTGGAAGTTTTTAAGAAGTGACTGGACAGCCATTTGTCTGAAATGGTATAGGGTTTCCAGCCTGAGCAGGAGGTTGGACTAGAATACATTTCAGACAAATGGCTGTCCAATCTCTTCTTAAAAACTTCCGGTGTTGGAGCATTCACAGCTTCTGGAGGCAGGTTGTTCCACTGATTAATTGTCCTGACCGTCAGGAAGTTTCTCCTTAGTTCAAGGTTGCTTCTCTCCTTGATGAGTTTCCATCCGTTGCTTCTTGTCCTGCCTTCAGGTGCTTTGGAGAATAGCTTGACTCCCTCTTCTTTGGGGCAGCCCCTGAGATATTGGAAGACTGCTATCATGTCCCCCTCCTCCTTCTCTTCATTAAACTAGACATACCCGATTCCAGCAACCGTTCCTTATATGTTTTAGCCTCCAGTCCCCTGATCATCTTTGTTGCTCTTCTCTGCACTCTTTCTACAGTCTAGCTTAAGTAAGGAGGAGAGGTGGGGAGGAAAGGTGGTCCCTGAATTACAACCATTCGTTTGCTGACCAATTGGAGTCATGATGGCACTGAAAAAAATGACTTATGACTGGTCCTCACCCTTATGACCGTCGCAGCATCCCAGGGTCATGTGATCAGACTCTGGATGCTTGGCAACTGGCATGTACTTATGACAGTGGCACTGTCTTGGGGTCATGTGATCCCCATTGCCGACCTTCCCAGACGGCTTCTGACAAGCAAAGTCAATGGGGAAAGCTCGATTTGCTTAACGACCGCGTGATTCACTTAACAACTGCAGCGATTCCACTGTGGCAAGAAAGGTTGTAAAAGGGGGCAAAACTCACTTAACAACTGTCTCGCTTAGCAACAGAAATTTTTGGCTGAGTTGTGGTCGTAAGTCGAGGACTATCTGTACAGGGAGTCCTTGACATGACCACAAGGGAGCCCAAAATTTCTGTTGCTAGGCGAGACAGTTGTTAAGTGAGTTTTGCCCCATATGACGGCCTTCCTTGCCACAGTTGTTAAGTGAAACACTGCAGTTGTTAAGTTAGTCACACGGTCGTTAAGTGAATCTGGCTTTCCCATTGACTTTGCTGATCAGAAGGTCCCAAAAGCTGATCACATGACCATCATAAATATGAGTCCGTTACTAAGCCTCTGAGTTTTAATCACGCGACCACGGGGAGGCTGCAATGGACGTTGAGTGTGAAAAACGGTAATTTTTTTCAGTGCTGTTGTAACTTTGAACGGTCACTAAATGAACTGTTGTTAAGTCGAGGACTTCCTGTATTCTAAAATACTCCAGACCAGTTTCAAAGAAAGGATTGTAACTGATCCTTTGTACGTGTTTTAAAAGTCTGTATCCCGTTTTAATATTATGCACTCCAGATCTCCTTTACATTCAAGCTATGTGGGAAAAGCTGCAATTTGCTTTTAAACCAATTTTCATGGGTAAAAAGAATTGGGAGCTTTTCAAAAAAACACAATTAAGCACCAACTGCAGCAGCCTTGAATGAGTTGTGCCATCTTAACCACTGACTGCAAAATTTAATAAGATGAAGAGTCCTTCCAAAAATGAAGGCAAATTGTCGGGAGTCGTGTATATATATACATATATACACACACACCACAGTCTGAGCAGTCTTGCGGATGCGTCCGCAAAAGTTTCTAGTCCTCAACATTTATTGCACCGACTGCCGGTGTTTCTAAAGGCAAAAAAAGAAATCACAGGGGAACAAAGCTGCATAGGGAAATAAATGGAAAGTGCACAGCAGTTGATGGGAGTTGTAATCCCACACTGGGAAGGAGGCAGGCAATAAGTTATGGAATTCTCTTGAAGGTGGAAGTGATATGAGAGGCATGCATTGCATTCTGGGAAAATACTGGTCCCTATTTTTATCAAATGTCTATTCTTCCTTTCCTTCAGGGGAACCAGGCAGAATAGAATAGAATAGAATAGAATAGAATAGAATAGAATAGAATAGAACAGTTGGAGGGGACCTTGGAGGTCATCTAGTCCAACCCCCTGCTCAGGCAGGAAACCCTATACCATTTCAGACCAATGGCTGTCCAGTCTCTTCTTAAAAACATCCAGTGATGGAGCATTCACCACTTCTGGAGGCAGGTTGTTCCACTGGTTAATTGTTCTGACTGTCAGGAAATTTCTCCTTAGTTCCAGGTTGCTTCTCTCCTTGATTAGTTTCCATCCGTTGCTTCTTGTCCTGCCTTCGGGCGCTTTGGAGAATAGCTTGACTCCCTCTTCTCTGGGGCAGCCCCTGAGATACTGGAAGACTTGCTATCATGTCACCCCTAGTCACCCCTATTTTCCAAAGCACCTGAAGCCCAGACAAGGAATAACGGATGGAAACTGACCAAGGAGAGATTCAACCTAGAAATAAGGAGAAACTTTCTGACAGTGAGAACAATCAACCAATGGAACAGATTGCCTTCAGAGGGTGTGGGAGCTTCATCACTGGAAGCTTTCAAGAAGAGACTGGTCTGCCATCTGTCAGAAATGGTGTAGGGTCTCCTGCCCGGGGGGGGGGCTGGACTAGATGACCTACAAGGTCCCTTCCAACTCTTTTATTCTATTCTAGTCTAGTCCTTCTCTTCATTAAACTAGACATACCCAATTCCTGCAACCGCTGTTCATAGGTTTTAGCCTCCAGTCCTCTAAGCATCTTTAAGATAGAACAGAATAGAGCTGGAAGGGACCTTGGAGGTCTTCTAGTCCAGCCCCTGCTCAAGCAGGAGACCCTCTACCATTTCAGACAGGTGGCTGTCAATCTCAATCAGAATAGAGCTGGAAGGGACCTTGGAGGTCTTCTAGTCCAGCCCCCCTGCTCGAGCAGGAGAACCTATACCATTTCGGACAGGTGCAGTCTCTTCTTAAAAACCTCCAGCGATGGAGCGCCCACGATTTCTGGAGGCAAGCTGTTCTACTGGTTAATTGTCCTCACTGTCAGGAAGTTTCTCCTTAATTCCAGGTTGCTTCTCTCCTTGATTAGTTTCCAACCATTGTTTCTCGTCCTTCCCTCTGGTGCTTTGGAGAACAACGTGACCCCCTCTTCTTTGTGGCAGCCCCTCAAATACCGGAATACTGCTATCCTGTCGCCCCTGTTTCTTCTTTTCTTTAGACTAGCCAAACCTCAGTTGCTCTTCTCTGTGTTCTTCCCAGAGTCTCGACATCTTTTTTTTACATCGTGGCCTAGCAAGCTCAGAGCCGCGATCCCTTCTCCCACGTTTCTCCAACCTGCCTCGACCTCCCTCCGCCAGCCTCTTTAATCTTGCGCCTTGCACTCGGGCGGCCCTTGTGCACTCCTGCGGGAGATAAAGTGCCGGCTAAAGAGATCTCCCACGTTCACACGCTCCTTTCCCGTATATCAAGCAGCTGCCACGGGGATTTATCGGAGAGCGGAAAGCGTGCAAAAAAGAATGAGCTGCTGGGAGAAAGCCAGCTCTTTTCCTGACGTGGCTGCTGAGAAAGCATGTTCGGGGTCCCTGGGCGAGAAGACCCAGAATAAATGATGGGTCTAAAAGGCCAAATGCAAAGTTTTGATTTCACGAGCCCCAGAGGCCAGATCTGAAAGCAAAGCTTTTTGCAAACGGAAAGTCTAAATTCGGCAAAACCTGCAAGGGTACAGGTAGTCCTCGGGTTACGACCCACAAGGGAGCCCCAGATTTTCTCCCGCTAAGCCAAACACGGGTGAAGTGACTTTTGCCCCGTTTTACGACCTTGCCTGCCGCAGCCGTTAAGGGGATCACTCAGCAGTTGCTAAGTTAGTAACGACGGTTGTTAAGTGAATCTGGCTTCCCCCATTGACTTTGCTGGTCAGAAGGTCGCACGAGGGGATCACGCGACCCCGGGGAGGCTGCGACCGTCATAAATACGGGTCAGTTGTCAAGAATCTGAATTTTGATCACGTGACCATGATGGGGATGCTACTACGGTCATTAAATGTGAAAAACGGTCAACAACAACAACAACAACAACAACAACAACAACAACAATAATAATAATAATAATAATAATAATAATAGAGTTGGAAGGGACCTTGGAGGTCATCTAGTCCAACCTCCTGCTCAGGCAGGAAACCCTATACCATTTCAGACAAATGGCTGTCACTTTTTCAGTCCCGTTGTAACTCTGAACGGTCACGAAACAAACGGTTGTAAGTCGAGGACTGCCTGTTTTGCATTTCTGCAAAACCTGATGGGACCAAGAGATGGGGCCTCTTTGAATACAGGTGGTCCTCCACTTACGACCATTCGTTTAGTGACTGAAGTTACAACGGCACTGAAAAAAGTGACATATGACCGTTTTCCACACTTAACGACCGTTGTAGCCTCCCCATGGTCACGGGACCAAAATTCATAGGCTTGGCAACTGGCATGTACTTGCGACAGTTGTAGCGTCCCAATCTCACCCTTTGCAATCTTCCCAGCCGGCTTCCGACAAGCTAAGTCAATGGCAGGAAGCTGGATTCGTTTTAATGACTGCATGATTCACTTAATAACGGCAGCGATTCACTTAACAACCGGCAAAAAAGGCTGTAAAATCGGGCGAGACACACTGAATAGCCGCCTCGTTTAGAAACTGAAGTGGTGGCCCCAGTTGTCGTCGTAAGTTGAGGACTACTTTTATTTATGTGGAAAACAGGGTAATTGGTTCCAGCTCAGCAGCAAACAGGCAATAAAAATGTTTCAGCGTAAATGTTTATATGCATATTAATAAAATAGGGCAGCAAAAGCAGATACTTATCATTTCAATGGATGGTTAACAAAATCCCAGCGATGTCAGAGAAAGCAAAAGGAAACCAAAAATCTAAATATCATTCCGGAAGATAAGCTGACATTGACAAAGCATGTTTTTTTTAAAAAAAATGTGTATAGGGAGTCCTCAAATTACAACGGTCCATTTAGTGACAACGGCACTGAAAAAAGGGACTTATGACCATTTTTCACCCTTACGACCTTTGTAGCATCCCCAGGGTCACGTGATCAAAATTCAGACACTAGACAACTGACTCGTATTTATGACGGTCGCAGCTTCCCGGGGTCACGTGATCCCCTTTTTGCGACCTTCTGGCAAGCAACGTCAACGGGGGAAGCCAGATTCACTTAACAACCGTGTGACTCACTTATCAACTGCAGTGATTCACTTAACAACTGAGGCAAGAAAGGTCCTAAAATGGAGCGAAACTCACTTCACAAATGTCTCCCTTAACAACAGAAAATCTGGGCTGTTTTTCCTCTGACAAGGTTTTGTTTTTCGCCATTTTGCGAAGAAGAAGATTAGCGGCATCAAAATCCCCAGCCACAACCGCACATTAAATGGATTTGGGTCACATTAAACACCTCCTGGTATTAATTTACAATTTGCACTAAATCGAACATCGCATTATTCACACATAAAAATTCATCGCAACCTCTCCGGAATTCTTAATCTCTTTAAAGTGATACCTGGATAATAATATCCAGTACTCAGATTTTTTTTTATTTTCAGGTTTCCTGCCTGAGCAGGGGGTTGGACTAGATGACCTCCAAGGTCCCTTCCAACTTTATCATCATCATCATCATTATTATTTATCATTAAATTTACAGCTTCTGTAAATCTCGAGGTTTGAGGCGACTCTCAGAGGCCTCAATGATTTACCACTAAGCCCAAGGAGGCCTCGGCTTACAACAGTTTCGTTTAGTGACCGTCCAAAGTTACAACGGCACTGAAAAAAAAGGGACTTATGACCTTCTCCGCACTTACAACCGTTGCAGCGTCCCCCCAAGTTCAGATGTTTGGCCACTAATTCATAGTTATGACGGTTGCGGTGTCCCGGGGTCATGTGATCCCCTTTTGCGTCCTTCTGATAAGCAAAGTCAACAGAGAGACCAGATTCACTCAACAACCGTGTTACTAACTTAACAACTGCAGTGATTCACTTAACAACTGTGGCAAAGAAAGGTCTTAAAACGGGGCAAAATGCACTTAACAGTTAGCTGTCTCAGTTAGCAACAGATATTGTGGGCTCCGTTGTGGTCGTAAGCCGAGGACTACCTGTATAATATCCTCAAGTCTTTTATTTTTATTTATTTATTATTACATTTACAGTCCCCTCATTTCTTGCTTCGAGGGGACTCTGAGGCAGCCTCAATTATTTACAGCTAAGTAATGCTATATTAGCAAGTGATAATTTCCTTGACATTTCCAAATCCCTGACTGGCATTTTATGACTTCGTTTTAAACCCCTTGTATCTTGTATTTTATTACTTCCTTCTCTGCCGAAAACATTTCCATCCTTAAACGGCCTAATAAAAACACAAAGCAGAGACGTTGAAAAATGAAAACCCCGTGGAAATTAAAATCAAGTCACCACGGCTTTGACGGCATCCAGCCGTCCTTCCAATTGCTAGATGAGGATGTTCCAGAGTTACAAGCTAATCAAAACTGAATAACTCATTTGCATTTTCAACAACCGGGTGCCGAGAATCGCCCCAGCGTGTTTCCAGGTAAGACAAGTTAGGGTTTTTTTTTGCTAAAACTGAGAATTTACCGAGATGAGAAAGGGGTGGGGGGAAATATGTTAAGTAATTGGCTGGGGAAAGGAAAGATAAATCGGCTTTAAGCTCAGGCATTGTCAGGAAAAATATATTTTACGTTTTGGGGAAATGGTTAGCCCCTGGACAGTCTTGAAGTAGTCCATTGTGGGAAGTCAGCCCCCCAGAGAAAGAAATATTTTGGGGAATATTTAAAAAGCAGAATATATTTCCCCAAAGAAATAATAGAAAATCTTAGGCAGAAAACCCCCCCCCACACAAGTCTCTCTGCCCCAAGCAGAAATCAGGCCAGCTTTTAGAAATGCAGATGTAATAATCCATTCAGGAAGATTGGAGTCAGGAAGCTCGAAGATTAGGAAGACAAAGACACCTAAAATCTACATACCCTACCCAAACTCTAAAAGACATGACCTTTGGGGACATAATAGGATTAACCCACCAATACCAAAAGGGCACACTCAGACTCAGGTCAAAATACATGACACAGGAAATACAAAGCCTCAAACAGGAACAGGAAACAACCTCAAAAGCCCCAGAAGGTATAAAAACCCACCACTCCCTGCTACATGTGGTCAGTTTTCCCAGAGCCATCTTTCTGTCTGGCTCTCCTCTTCAATAAACTGCAACCTTCTTTCTAAAGCAGTCTCCATTTTGTTTACTCCCGGCTTGGACTGGACCCTGATGAAATTTTTTTCTTTCTACACCATCAAAGGGAGATTTAAACACTTCGCAAGCCAGGCTCGGCCAACAGTTGTTCAAGCCAAACAGGGCTCTGACAGTACAAATAGTCCTCAATTTACAACAGTTCATTTAGTGACCATTCAAAGTTAGAACGGCACTGAAAAAAGTGACTTACGACCCATTTTTCACACTTATAACTGTTGCAGCATCCCCCTGGTTACGTGATCAAACCTCAGACGCTTGGCAACTGACTCATATTTATGACCGTGGCAGAGTTCCTTGGCAACAGACTCATATTTATGACGGTTGCAGCGTCCCTGGGTCACCTTTTGCGAATTTCTGACAAGCAGTATCACTGGGGAAGCCAGATTCATTTAACAACTGCAGTGATTCATGTAACAACGGTGGCAAGTGAGGTCAGAAAATGGGGCAAAACTCAACTGACAACTGTCTCACTTAGCAACAGAAACTTCGGGCTCAATTGTGGTCATTAAATCAAAGGCTACTTGTAATGGTATGTGGGAATGATCTTGGCATACAGAAGGAAGTAATGCTGCCTAGGGAATAATCAGATAAGAGACAGACCAGCCCTCAGCTGCATAACGGACAGACGAAGAGAAAACGAATAGAATAACGAATATTGAATAATGAATAACTTTACTGTCACTTTGAATGTACACTAATCGGCGTACATTAAAATGAAATTTCGTTGCATACAGCTCTCAAAGAGTCACCACCTCCAATATGCACTACGTAACTACGACAGAAATAAATAAATAAATACAGAATTATGCATATACTCACATATGTTATACGACACAGAGAAAGAACACAGTCTAGTTCGGGTTATGTATACATGTGCATGGCGAGAAAAACGTTTCTCCCTAATTTCTCAGGCTGCAAAAGAGACTGCGGGAGGCTTGTACTTTCAGACTTGCGAGATTCTGTTCCCCTAGCTGTCATGGTTCCGACAGATGAAACTCTTCAAAAGAACTTCGAGGCACTGTTTATCTTAAAGAATCTTTTATTCGAGTAGCATAATATCGGCACTTACATAATCGAAGCCAAAAACTGAATTCCCCTCCCCTGGGCACATGGTATCAAAGCACAATTCCCTCCTCCAATTAACAGTCATAAATCACATTCCCCAATTAGCTTGAAACGCAGGCTTCCTCTCCAGCTCTCCAGCCCGCCAATTCTTTATCAGCTCTGGGCTCAATAACCTTGATTCTCACCCTATGTTTAGTGTTGTTATGTCTAGCTGGACTCTCATTCACATTCCCCGCCCCCTCCCAGCATCATCTAACTCTGAAAGCGAAAGGGAAAAAGATGGCTACATTTCCATCTGTTGTCAATGCAAAACATCCGATGTTAGCAGCGTTGACACTAGCCTTAAAATAAAGCGGAATTAGCTCACCTGGGTTGTGTTTCCTGTCTGGTCTACCTTCCTGAGGCTGTCACAGACTCACCTGAGCGTTTTGCGGATCATGTCTTCGTCGGTGATCCCGTAGTATGTGAGGGTTTCATTCCAAGTGGGATTTAATGTATTCCGCAAAGTTTTGGTCCTCAGTTTGTTCGCCTGGGGAGGGAAAAAAATAAAACAGTCTGTTCATATCTCGCTTTTATTCCTTTTACAAATAACGCAAGGCAGCAAACACAGGGAATACTCCTTCCTACGCATTTTTCCCAGAACAACAACCCGGTGAGGTGGACTGGGCTCAGTTACCGCCCCAAAGTCAGACTGACAGCTTTCATGCCTAAGGCGGGACTATAACTCACTGTGTCTCCTGGTGATTGGCCCAAAGACATCCGCCTAAGGCAGGACTAGAACTCACCATCTCGTTGAGTTTTCATGCCTAAGGTGGACTAGAACTCACCCTCTCCTAGTGATTGGCCCAAAGTCACCCAACTGTCTTTCATGCCTAAGGCGGGACTAGAACTCACCTTCTCCTGGTGATTGGCCCAAAGTCACCCAACTGTCTTTCATGCCTAAGGCGGGACTAGAACTCACCCTCTCCTGGTGATTGGCCCAAAGTCACCCAACTGGCTTTCATGTCTAAGGTGGGACTAGAACTCACCTTCTCCTGGTGATTGGCCCAAAGTCACCCAACTGTCTTTCATGTCTAAGGTGGGACTAGAACTCACCTTCTCCTGGTGATTGGCCCAAAGTCAGCCAACTGTCTTAATTGTCTAAGGCGGGACTAGAACTCACCTTCTCCTGGTGATTGGCCCAAAGTCACCCAACTGGCTTTCATGTCTAAGGCGGGACCAAAACCCAACCTCTCCTGCTGATTGGTCCAAAATCACCCAATGGCTTTCATGGCTAAGGCAGGACTACAATTCACTGTCTCCTGGCTTCTATCCTGGTGCCTTAATCAACAGACTATACTAGCTAATGGGAGTTTGTGCAAGAGAACAGATTAAGTTCTGAAAGGCCATCCTTTGTTTCAGGTGTTTTAGTACACCGACGCCTTTCAAGTTTCCATTATTTAGTTTTGTGCAAATCCCCGCGTTTAGATTTGCAATCACGTTTTGTTTATTTATGTCTCGCATTTCTATCCCACCGCAATCAAACACTCTCGTTGTGTTATGTCGAACAGCAAAAAAAAAAAAAAAAAAAATACAATTAAAGCCTCCGTGGCGCAATCGTCCATAAAAGTGATAAATGCAGCACCACCAGATAGTAAGCATGTCAACAATAAAAGTAGAAATTAAAAGACGGCAGGATAAATCAGGGAGGCTTTCTGAAACGGTTCCACCTTTAATAACCTCGGGAACAAGGGGCTGCCCCAAAGAAGAGGGAGTCAAGCTATTCTCCAAAGCGCCTGAAGGCAGGACAAGAAGCAATGGATGGAAACTAATCAAGGAGAGAAGCAACCTAGAACTAAGGAGAAACTTCCTGACAGTTAGAACAATTAACCAGTGGAACAACCTGCCTCCAGAAGCTGTGAATGCTCCAACACTGGAGGTTTTTAAGAAGAGACTGGACAGCCATTTGTCCGAAATGGTATAGGGTTTCCTGCCTGAGCAGGGGGTTGGAGTAGATGACCTCCAAGGTCCCTTCCAACTTTATTATTATTATTATTATTATTATTATTAACAAGAACCGGAAGAAGGCTCACCTGGTCCCTACCAGGAATCCAATGCAAAGTAGTACTGTTTTAAAATTTATTTATTTATTTATACCCCACTTCCCCCCCCCCAAATAACTCAAGTGGGACCACGCAAAATCAGCCCAAGTTGCAAAAAGATGGTGGAATGTTTCATTGATTGTATTTATTATTTATCCGTTTTTAATCTCGTCTTCATTGTTTTTATAAAGAACTCAAGGAGGTAAAGCCACGGAATTCTCTTTCCTACTCCTTTTTTCCCCCACGACAACAACCCTGTGAGGTAGGTTGGGCTCAGAGAGAGAGGGACTGGTTCAAAGTCACCCAGCTGGCTTTCATGGCTAAGGCGGGACTAGAACTCACCGTCTCCTTATGATTGGCCCAGTCATCCAGCTGGCTTTCATGCCTAAGGTAGGACTAGAACTCACCGTCTCCTGGTGATTGGGCCAAACTCACCCAGCCGACTGTCATGCCTAAGGCGGGACTAAAACTATTGTCTCCTGGTGATTGGCCCAAAGTCACCCAGTTGGCTTTCGTGCCTAAGGCAGGACTAGAACTCACCATCTCCTGGTGATTGGCCCAAAGTCACCCAGCCAGCTTTCATATTTAAGGCCGAATTAGAACTCACCATCTCCCGGTTTCTAAGCTTGTGTCTTAACCACTATACCAAACTGGCTCTCAAACTGTGGAATTCATAACGGTTTCTTGCTGTTTGATCTAATTGCTTGGGAGTACCGAGATAGTTTTGGTTTTTGTACAGTGGGAATCAGAATAGTTTTTTTTATAGTTGGTTCTACAGTTCATTTCTATCCATCATGATTAAGAAAACCATAGCTTAATAGCATATTCAATTCTCTGGGTACACATAAAAGGAATAAACTCATCCTGTTTATCTCTTAGTGTTAATACTTGTCACTCTTTTGGCGTGGGAAAATTTTAGTTCTAGCCTGATTCTTCTGCAACCAGCCATCTTTTAGTAAAAGGACCTTTCAGTTCAATCAAATGAGAGTCGAGGGTCTTCCTTTCCTAAGGGATCAGACCGGGGCAGGTCTGACGCTTATTTTCAAGAAGAAGAAAAAAAACCGCCAGGAAATAAACCACAGCAGCAATTCCACCGAATGCCAACAATATATAATAATAATAATAATAATAATAATAATAATAATAATAATAATAATAATAATAATAATAATAATAATAATAATAATAATAATAATAATAATAATAATAATAATAATAATAATAATAAAATAATATATAAATAAGTTGGAAGGGACCTTGGAGGTCATCGAGTCCAACCCCCTGCTCAGGCAGGAACCCTATACCATTCGGACAAATGGCTGTCCAGTCTCTTCTTAAAAATTCAGTGTTGGAGATTCACCGCTTCTGGAGGCAGGTTGTTCCTGGTTAATTGTCTAACTGTCAGGAAGTTTCTCCTCAGTTCCAGGTTGCTTCTCTCTTTTAGTTAGTTTTCCATCCGTTGCTTCTTGTCCTGCCCTCAGGTGCTTTGGAGAATAGCTTGACTCCCTCTTCTTTGGGGCAGCCGTGAGATATTGGAAGACTGCTATCATGTCCCCCTCGTCCTTCTCTTCATTGAACTAGACATACCCAATTCCAGCAAACGTTCCTGATATGCTTTAGCCTCCAGTCTCCTAATCATCTTTGTTGCTCTTCTCTGCACTCTTTCTAGAGTCTCAACATCTTTTTACATCGTGGTGACCAAAACTGGATGCCGTATTCCAAGTGTGGCCTTACCAAGCCATTGTAAAGTGGTATTAACACTTCTCGTGATCTTGATTCTATCCCTCTGTTAATGCAGCCTAGCACTGTGTTGGCTTTTTTTGGCAGCTGCAGCACACGGCTGGCTCATATTTAAGTGATTGTCCACTAGGACTCCGAGATCCCTTCACAGTTCTACGATTGAGCAAGGTACCCCCTATACTATACCTGTATATTTGGTTTTTCTTGCCTAAATGTAGAACCTTACTTTTTTCACCATTGAATTTCATTTTGTTAGATAGCGCCCAGTGTTCAAGTCTGTCCAGATCCTCCTGTATCTTAAGCCTGTCTTCTGGAGTGTTGGCTATTCCTGCCAGCTTATTATTATTATCGTGCTGAGTTACGGAGACGTTTTAAAGGGGCCGGGAACCCTATTCCACTCTCCTTAACTAGCTTTTTTTTTCTTTTTTTTTCTTACTGTCACAATCCACCCCATGCAGGGTTTTGCATAGGATCCTGATTGGTTATGTCTTTTTTTTTTTTTACAAAAAGGTCAGTTCTCTTTTTTAGGATAGCGTAATTCTTGGCAACTTCCTGGTTCCAGCTGTACATTTTCTTTTGGCATTTCCAAAGGGCACAAAGTCTGCAGCAAAACATGACGGTGCCAGAATGAAGCCGCCCCTGCGGAACTATGCAGCAAATACAGGTGAGTAGTCCTCAATTTACAACAGTTCGTTTAGTGACCGCTCAAAGTTACAACGGGTAATGAAAAATGTCACTTGGGACCGTTTGTCACACTTACCACCTTTGCAGCCTCCCCCTCCGTGGTCACGTGATCAAAATCCAGACACTTGGCAACTGACTCGTATTTATGACGGTTGCGGCGTCCCGGGGTCATGCGATTCCTTTTTTTGTGACCTTCTGACACTCAAACTCAATGAGAAAACCAGATTCACTTAACGACCGAATTACTAACTTATCAAGTGTAGTGATTCATTTAACAGCCGGGGCAAGAAAAGTATAAAAATGGGGCAACACTCACTTAACAAATGTCTCGCTTAACAACAGAAATTTTGGGTTCGATTGTGGTCGTAAGTCAAGACTACCTGCAATGAAAATATAACCATGTTTTATGATTTAATTCAGGGGTAGGCAACCTTGGCTCTTTTATGACTCGTGGACTTCAACTCCCAGAATTCCTGAGCCAGCTATGCTGAGGAGAAATGGAGAGGTTTCCATGCTGAGCCATGCTGGCTCAGGAATTCTGGGAGTTGAAGTCCACAAGTCATAAAAGAGCCAAGGTTGCCTACCCTGATTTAATTCATTCTCTTGTGCACCTGGCACCCTACTCTTTAAGAAGATGGATTCCCTTTTGAAATAAACGTTGGAATCAGGATTTAATAACATTTACGGAACTGATTCTTTTCTTCTGCAGGGGTAAACTTTAAATCGGTAGGAGAATAGAAAGAAAGGGGGGAAAAATCCCAGAAACTGGACAGCCATCCATCGGAAAAGGTATAGGGCCTCCTGCTTGAGCAGGGGGCTGGACTAGAAGACCTCCAAGGTCCCTTCCAGCTCTATTCTGATTGATTGAGATTGACAGTCACCTCTTTGAAATGGTAGAGGGTCTCCTGCTTGAGCAGGGGGCTGGACTAGACGACCTCCAAGGTCCCTTCCAGCTATATTCTGATTGATTGAGATCGACAGTCACCTGTTTGAAATGGTAGAGGGTCTCCTGCTTGAGCAGGGGGCTGGACTAGAAGACCTCCAAGGTCCCTTCCAGCTCTATTCTGATTGACAGCCACTTGTCTGGAATGGTAAGAGGGTCTCCTGCTTGAGCAGGGGGCTGGACTAGAAGACCTCCAAGGTCCCTTCCAGCTCTGTTCTGATTGAGATTGAAAGCCACCTGTCTGAAATAGTAGAGGGTCTCCTGCTTGAGGAGGGGGCTGGACTAGAAGACCTCCAAGGTCCCTTCCAGCTCTATTCTGATTGATTGAGATTGACAGTCACCTCTTTGAAATGGTAGAGGGTCTCCTGCTTGAGCAGGGGGCTGGACTAGAAGACCTCCAAGGTCCCTTCCAGCTCTATTCTGATTGACAGCCACTTGTCTGGAATGGTAAGAGGGTCTCCTGCTTGAGCAGGGGGCTGGACTAGAAGACCTCCAAGGTCCCTTCCAGCTCTATTCTGATTGATTGAGACTGACAGTCACCTGTCTGAAATGGTAGAGGGTCTCCTGCTTGAGGAGGGGGCTGGACTAGACGACCTCCAAGGTCCCTTCCAGCTCTATTCCGATTGAGATTGAGAAACAGAGACAGAGGGAAGACAGGGAAGCTTCCGTTATTAATGACAAGTAATTTTGTTTAAACAAGCATGTCAAAGTTGGCTGGGCTGTGATTGTTCTACCTACCCTTTGTTATTTTTGCTCACCTCCCGAACATTTCTATTAATTTACTTCAAAGCGTGTCATCATCCCTTGGCTTAACCTATTTCAAGACACGTCAGGAAGATAAAGTGGCTGATATGTGCTCATTAACTCCACTGCTCAGCTTCTGAAGGGCGCAGGGATTTTTATTTATTGATTTAATATCATGGTTTTTCGGGGTTGGAGAGGAGCGCGGAATACTCAAATTAATTTACTCAGTTAATTAGCAGCTTTTTTGGCCCAAACATAGACAGGTAGTCCTCGACTTACCACCACAATTGAGCCTTTGTCTAAGCAAGGCAGCCGTTGCGCGGGTTTTGCCCCCTTTTACGACCTGGCTTGCCACTGTTGTTAAGTGAATCGCTGCAGTCGTTAAGTGAATCGTGCGGTCATTAAGTGAACCATCGACTTTGCTTGTCGGAAGGTCGCAAAAGGGATCGCACAACTCCAGGCAACCGTCATTAATACGAGTCAGTTGCCAAGCGTTCGAATTTTGATCACGTGACCCAGGGGATGCTGCAATGGTCGTAAGTGTGACAAACAGTCCTAAGTCACTTTTGTCAGTGCCGTCGTAACTTTGAATGGTTGCTAAACGAATGCTGTAAATCGAGGACTATCTGCACTCAGTGAATTAGCAGACTTTCCCCCCAAACGCATACGTCCCTGAGTATTTTAGAGCAGAGGTCTCCGTCCTTTTTGTTTTGGCGGCCCGGAAAGGCAGGCAGGCACCACTACGGGCGTGCGCACTAATGGGCCATGCGCGTGCGCATGCAAAAATGAGCCCCCTGTGCATGCGCACAAATGGGCTGTGCATGAGCGCATGCGCACATGCAAACAGGGCTGCGTGGGCGCGAGTGGTGCAAATGGGGCAACACTAGTGCCGGTGGGATGCTCTGGGGCGGGGTGGTGCTAGCACCGGTGGGATGCTCGGCGTGGCGCTAGTGCCGGTGGGACGCTCAGGGCGGGGTGGTGCTAGCACCGGTGGGACACTCGGGGGCGGAGCAGGGCAACGCTAGCGCTGGCAGGATGTTCGGCGCGGCGCTAGTGCCGGTGGGACGCTCAGAGTGGGGTGGTGCTAGCACCGGCGGGATGCTCGGCGTGGCGCTAGTGCCGGTGGGATGCTCAGGGTGGGGTGGTGCTAGCACCGGCGGGATGCTCGGCGTGGCGCTAGTGCCAGTGGGATGCTCAGGGCGGAGTGGTGCTAGCACCGGCGGGATGCTCGGCGTGGCGTTAGTGCTGGTGGGACGCTCAGGGTGGGGTGGTGCTAGCACCGGCGGGATGCTCGGGGGTGGAGCAGGGCAACGCTAGCGCTGGCGGGATGCTCGGCGCGGCGCTAGTGCCGGTGGGATGCTCAGGGCGGAGTGGTGCTAGCACCGGCGGGATGCTCGGCGTGGCGTTAGTGCTGGTGGGACGCTCAGGGTGGGGTGGTGCTAGCACCGGCGGGATGCTCGGTGCGGGGCTAGTGCCGGTGGGACGCTCAGGGCGGGGTGGTACTAGCACCGGCGGGATGCTCGGGGCGGTGCTAGCGCGAGTGTGGGGTTGTGTGTGTGCACACATGTGTGCATGTCCACTGGCCATCCCTTCACGTGGCCCAGTAACCAAGCAGCCACAGCCCGGTAGTGGGCCGCAGCCCACAGGTTGGGGACCCCTGTTTTAGAGAAACCTTGACTAAAAATAAAAATAAATAAACCACAGCTTATAAATAAATGTTAATGCATTTTTTTTATCCTGTTGGGTGGGGGATTGGCCACTTCGAAAGACCACTTTTTATTATTACTATGAAATTTATTCGCTGCCCGTCTCGTATCCGGCCACTCTGATTTATCGGCCTTTTCTGCACTGTCATGAAAAGCAACACAAGGCCTTCGAACAGATGCACACTCTCTGCCGCGAAGGATTAAAATAGAAGGACCGCCTCAAAATGACAATCTATCAATCTAGGAGAAAGTTCTATCACAGCTGGGGGAAAAAAAATCAAGACTTTCACGCAAAAAATGAAACTATAATCTAGATGAGTTTCACCCAGCAGTTTAACTGGGTCTACGAAAATCAGCCGAAGTTTCAAAAGGACTGCTGAATATTTAAAAAATATATATATATATATTGTTATCCTGCCTTTATTATTTTTATAAAGAACTCACACAGGCAGTCCTTGACTTACAATCATTCATTTAGTGACCGTTCTAAGTTACAACATTACTGAAAAAAAGTGACTTATCATCATGTTTCACACTTACGACCGTTGCAGCATCCCTGTGGTCACTTGATCAAAATTCAGACACTTGGCAACCGACTCCTATTTATGACAGTCGCAGCGTCCTGGGGATCACCTGATCCCCTTTTGCGACCTTCTGACAAGCAAAGTCAATGGGGGGGAAGCCGGATTCACTTAACAACCGGGTTCCTAACTTAACAACTGCAGTAATTCTACTTAACTGTGGCAAGAAAGGTCATAAAATGGGACAAAATTCAACAATTTTGTTGCTTAGCGACAGAAATGTTGGCTCAATTCCGGTCATAAGTTGAGGACTATTCTACATTGTATATCCCAGATGTTTTCTATTCAGCGGTTTCTATTAGAGCATTATGATGCTGGCTTTTCCATTTTCCCCGCATTTCTTATGAATCCTAACATGCTGCTGACCTTTCCTGGTATAGATTCTCCTGCTATGGGTATAGGATCTCTTGCTTGAGCAGGGGGCTGGACTAGAAGACCTCCAAGGTCCCTTCCAGCTCTATTCTATTCTATTTCTCACAAGAAATGTGCACTGTTTCTCCACCTCCGTCGATCTGCTCCCCAATTACTCCAACAACTTTCCCCTCATTTGTCACCTCTAGTTCTACCCCTGTATGTGTAGTTAGGATTTTTCACACAACGTGCATCACTTCACAGTTGCTCACATTTTAAAAAAGAAAAAAACAGGTCAAGCGCAGGAGAGATTGTCTGGGTTTTTTTTTTCCGCGTCCCCCCCCCCAGAACGGAGAGGTTATGGGGCAGGTGAAGAAAACAAACAAACAAGCAACCTCTGTAAGCAATCTTTTCATTGTCTAACTTAATTTTTTTGTCTTCCCCCCCCCACTCGCAGAATGGAGAGATTGGAGAGGAAGGGATGTTAAGAGAGTAAGCAAGCACACGATGTGGAACACATTGGGCTGATTGTGTGATGCATTTGCGGCTGCTAGAGCATTGCTTTCTGTGTGGCCTTTGTCTTTTAAATGCTGAATCTTGTCCTCATGGGTTTGTTCTCCTGTATCACAGATAAATCTCCAAGCAGACTCAACGACTCTCTAAAACACACAGGTCGGCAACCTGCGGCTCCGGAGCCCCTGCGGCTCCCAGCCTCCTATGCCATCAGCTGACTTCTCTCTCTCTCTCTCTCTTTCTCTCTCTCTCTCTGGGCGAGGCTCCTCCCTTTCCTGCGTCTCTGCAGGAAGGGCAGGAGAGAGCTAGCTAGCCCAGCTATGTTGACTCAGGAATTCTGGGAGTTGAAGTCCATGAGTCATAAAAGAGCCGAGCTTGCCTGTCCCTGAGCTTGTTGGAGAACAGCTTGAAGTCAGCTTGCCAGGTGAGCAGAAGATTGGAGAGAGGGAGGGGGAGAGAGACAGAGAGAGAGAGACCCTTTTGACATCTAAAATGAAGATAACACTGCATATATCCTTTTTTACCTTTATTATAGGTCCTATAATAAAGGTAAAAAAGGATATATGCAGTGTTATCTTCATTTTAGATATCAAAAGAGTTTTGCGGCTCCCAGTGTTTTGTTTTTGGTGGAAAACGGGTCCAAGTGGCTCTTTGAGTGTTTTGGGTTGCTTACCCCTGCTCTAAAAGAATGCAAACGACCAGCTGTCTGCAAGGAGTAAAAATCCTTCCATTCTCCACCATCCAGGCAGAGCTGAAGAAGCTTCTTGGATGAGAAGCGAAACGTCTTCAAAGAAGAACAAAGAAAGTCCAATTGCCTCTTGAAAAAAGCACCATCGGGACAGCCATGACCTGGATGACTGAGAATCTCCACAGACGTCCTACCTCTGCTTCCTTTTGCCACAGTCACTCCATTTCTGCAATCGTCATAAATTCACGCCTGTTGCAAGTGTCTGAATTTTGATCACACGGCTGTAAGTGTGAAAATCAGTCATAAGTCACTTTTTTCCAAGTGTCATTCTAACTTAAAACGGTCATTAAACAAATGTTTCTATTGTTAGAGCGTGCACAGTCTTATTGCGCGAGATAACCCAGGAGTAAACACAGTAAACAGTGGCCTGTATTAAAATGGTGGTTTATCTTACACTATCTACAATATCATACACCAGGAACAATACACATACATGTGTTAATATAGCGGGATCCAACACACATCAGTTACAGCAGGAAACGGAAGAGAGAGAACACATCAGCGGAGCCTTCCCTTTTATAGAGGCTCTTAAAGAGATACAGACCCTGCTGGCTCTTAAAGGGACACAGACCCTGCTGAGTCATTCCCATCATTACGTCTTACATTACATCAGCTGGTTAGCTTTTAAATCATTACCTTGACATCTATGTTGAGGTCTATCTACATCAGGGGTAGGCAACCTTGGCTCTTTTATGACTCGTGGACTTCAACTCCCAGAATTCCTGAGCCAGCCATGTTGGCTCAGGAATTCTGGGAGTTGAAGTCCACGAGTCATAAAAGAGCCAAGGTTGCCTACCCCTGACCTACACAAAGGGTACGTTGAATGTATTTATTTGTTCCTTCGTTCGTTCAATTTATTTGCTGCCTATCGCGACAGTGACACCCTACCTACCGTCTCGTAAAACCCTCCCAAAGTTTTCATCAAATTAATGAGCAATAAAAAAATCCCTTAAAGCCATTAAACATTTCAAACCGAAAGGCGATTGTTCATAATGCAACAACTAATTAACACACGAGGATTCAAGAGGTCTGCTTAATTTAGATATCCTTCTTCACTCACCCATGCAAATTGTTTTTTTTTTTATAATATGCTGTATAATTCATATTCTGCTCTTCCTCCTGAAGGATGTAATAGAATTGTTAAGCACCACAACCAGCTCGAATTTGGGGTCCCAGGGGAAATAACACAACGGCATGCTTCTGACTTTATATCTTCGTGACTGGATTCCCCAAAAATCATTCAAGGAAAAAAAAAATCCCTCACGGAGGGTCAATATTTCATCCCAGATCAAGGGAGATTTTCAGCAAAAGCCCCAAATTAATCTGGATGTTGTGACTTCGATCTGGCAATTTTTAAGGGGTTGTTTTTTGAAAATTTATTTTAATTTGGGGAAAATTCGCCCAGGAGAGCAGAGTTATTGATCTACTGCAGGTAGTCCTCAATTTACAAACACAACTGGGCCCAAAATTTCTGCTGCTAAGTGAGACGTTTGTTAAGTGAGTTTGGCCCCATTTTACGGCCTTCCTTGCCACAGTTGTTAAGTGGATCACTGCCGTTGTTAAGTTGGTAACAGGGTCGTTAAGCGAATCCGGCTTCCCCATTGACTTAAGTTTGTCAGAAGGTCGCAAAAGGGGATCCCATGACCCCGGGAGCGTGAAAGCGTCATAAATACGAGTCAGTTGCCAAGCGTTCTGAATTTTGATCACGTGACCGTGCAACGGTCGTAAGTGTGAAAAACGGTCGTAGGTCACTTTTTTCAGTGCCGTGGTAGCTTTGAGCGGTCACTAAACGGACTGCGGTAAGTTGAGGACTGCCTGTATTGCTAACTTCTGAAATATTTTTTTAAATGTTGGTTTGATGTTAGCTAGAGCAGGGCTTTTCAACCTTTTCACCCACTGTACCACTTCTAGGGTATGGCAACATACCACCAGTCGCCTAGCAAGGTGTCAAAAACTGGATGACCAAAAAAAAAAAAGGAAAAAAGTGATAAAGTACAGGTAGTCCTCGACTTACAACAGTTCGCTTAGTGACTGTTCGAAGTTACAACAGTACTGAAAAAAGTGCCCCCCAAGCCACAGCTGAGCAAGACCCCTGCCTGCCCGGCGGCGCTCTTCCTCCTGTCCGAGGTTTTCATTGTTGTGAGCATTTCTGTTGAGGATTGGCAGCGGGAGTGGGATGGGGTGTGTTTGGTTTTTATTCCCCCCGTCTGCTGGGTGGTTGCAGCAGGTTTTGGTCACTTCACATGACCCTGGGACACTGTGACCGTCATAAATATGAATCAGTTGCCAAGCATCTGAATGTAAATCACAAGACCCTGGAGATGCTGCAACATTCCAGCTGATCGGCGCTTCTTCTGGGCTCAGCAGAAGCACCAGGATCAGCGCCAAGCTCCAGCTGGAGCCTGGCGCTGATCCTGGTGCTTCCGCTGAGCCCTGGCAGCCCCGAAGAAGCGCCGATCAGCTGGAAAGCGGCACTGATCCTGGTGCTTCCCCTGAGCCCTGACAGCCCTGCAGCTCCAGCCGTCTCTTGCTCAGGCTTGTGCGGTGCTGCCACCGGTTCAGCTCATTCCCCTCCCCGGCTACCACTTTTTTAGGATGGTCGCGTACCACCTGCCAGGTGCCAATGTACCACAGGTGGTACCCGTACCACTGGTTGAAAAGCCCTGAGCTAGATGGCCTAAAAATTAGAGTTTGGTCAAAACGGTCAAGATGTCAGCCTTGATTGGGCACTCCCCAACTTGCCTTGTTTTTATGGATATTGAAGAGGTGAACCCCCCCCCCAAGAACCCCGATCTGAAAACTGTGGGTCACTCAAAGTTGTCGTTCTTGGTTTCTATGTAATATTTCTAAATTTGGTCCCAAACCCTTGTGCCAAAAAGGATGTTCATCCATCAGAGCGCAGAGATATTCCAAATTACAAAGGTCTTTCAAGGTCACCTAGTCTACCCTCCTGTTCTCAGTGGGGAAACACAATAATAATAATAATAATAATAATAATAATAATAATAATAATAATAATAATAATAATAATAATAATAATAATAATAATAATAATAATAATAATAGTAGTAGTAGTAGTAGTAGTAGTAGTAGTAGTAATAATAGTAGTAATAATAGTAGTAATAATAATAATAATGATAATGATAATGATAATGATAATAATAATGATAATGATAATAATAATAATAATAATAATAATAATAATAATAATAATGATAATGATAATAATAATAATAATAATAATAATAATAATAATAATAATAATAATAATAATAATAATAATAATAATAATAATAATAATAATAATAATAATAATAATAATAATAATAATAATAAAAGTTGGAAGGGACCTTGGAGGTCATCGAGTCCAACCTCCTGCTCAGGCAGGAAACCCTATACCATTTCAGACAAAGGGCTGTCCAGTCTCTTCTTAAAAACTTCCAGTGTTGGAGCATTTACCGCTTCTGGAGGCAGGTTGTTCCACTGGTTAATTGTTCTAACTGCCAGGAAGTTTCTCCTCAGTTCCAGGTTGCTTCTCTCCTTGACTAGTTTCCATCCGTTGCTTCTTGTCCTGCCTTCAGGCGCTTTGGAGAATAGCTTGACTCCCTCTTCTTTGGGGCAGCCCCTGAGATGTTGGAACACTGCCATCATGTCCCCCCTCGTCCTTCTCTTCATTAAACTAGACATACCCAATTCCAGCAACCGTTCCTGATACGTTTTAGCCTCCAGTCCCCTGATCATCTTTGTTGCTCTTCTCTGCACTCTTTCTAGAGTCTCAACATCTTTTTTACATCGTGGTGACCAAAACTGGATGCAGTATTCCCACATCAACTTCTTCAATTATAATTTCCACAGTTTAAGATTTTTCAACCAAGACAAAATATTCAGCCCGTCCCTTCTTCATTTAACCCTGCCATTCAGTCCTCTCATTGTCTTCCCCCTTCCTCTTTCCCTGCCCTTCTCCTCTTCTACCGTTTCTTTTCTTTTTTCTTTCTCTTAAAAAAAAAGGTCACGCCAAACCAATCTCATTTCATTCTTCAATAAAGTGACTAAACTAGTAGACCAGCGAAATGCAGTGGAGGTAGTATACTTAGATCTCAGTAAGGCATTTGACAAACTAGACCACAATCTACTCCTTCGTAAGCTAGAAAAAGGTGAAATAGACAACATCACCACCAGATGGATCTGTAGCTGGCTGGCAAACCGTACTCAACGAGTAGTCCTCAACGGCACTACATCCACATGGAGAGAAGTAAACAATGGGGTACCACAAGGCTCTGTCTTAGGTCCAGGACTCTTCAATTATCTTCATCAATGACTTAGATGAGGGAATTGAAGGGGAACTCATCAAATTTGCAGATGACACCAAGCTGACAGGAGTATCCAACACCCCAGAAGACAAGCTCAGGATCCAAAAAGATCTTGACAAACAATGAGTTTCAATGTGGAGAAAAGCAAAGCTTTACATTTAGGCAGGAAAAATCAAAGATATAAGTACAGATTAGGTGAGACCTGGCTTAAAAACAGTAATTGTGAGAGGGACCTTGGCGTCCTAGTGGACGATCACTTAACCATGAGCCAGCTGTGTGCAGCAGCAGCCAAAAAGGCTAATACAATCCTGGGTTGTATAAACAGAGGCATAGAATCAAGATCACGTGAAGTATTAGTACTGCTTTATAAAGCCCTAGTAAGACCACACCTGGAATACTGCAGCCAATTTGGGTCACCATATCGCAAAAAAGATGTTGAGAGTTTGGAAAAAAATCCAGAGAAGGGAAACTAAGATGATCAAAGGCCTGGAGACTAAAACATACGAAGAACGACTGCGGGACTTGGGTTTGGCTAGTCTAAAGAAAAGAAGAAACAGGGGTGACATGAGAGCAGTATTGCAGTATCTGAGGGGCTGCCACAAGGCAGAGGGGGTCATGTTGTTCACCAGAGCACCAGAGGGCAGGACGAGAAACAACGGATAGAAACTAATCAAGGAGAGAAGCAACCTGGAATTAAGGAGAAACTTCCTGACAGTGAGGATAATTAACCAGTGGAACAGCTTTGCCTCCAGAAATCGTGGGCGCTCCATCACTGTAGATTTTTAAGAAGAGGCTGGACAATCACCTGTCTGAGATGGTATAGGGTCTCCTGCTTGAGCAGGGGGCTGGACTAGAAGACCTCCAAGGTCCCTTCCAGCTCTATTCTGTTCTAACAACCTGTTTGGGGTTGTGGAAATGTTTGAACAATCTTCCTCCTATCTTCCCTCCCTCCTTTCCTCTTCTGCCTCCATTCTTCCTTCCTTCCTTCTCCTTCCCATCTCCTTCCTTCCTCCCTTCCTCCTTTCCTTCCCATCTCCTTCTTTCCTTCATTCTCATTCTCATTTTCTTCCTTCCTTCCTTTTCTTTCCCATCTCTTTCCTTCCTTCCTTCCTTTTCATTCTCATCTCCTTCCTTCTACTTCCCATCTCCTCCCTCCCTCCCTTCCTTCCTTCCATCCATCCTTCTCATTCCCGTTCCCATCTCCTTCCTTCCTTCCTTCCTTCCTTCCTTCCTTCCTTCCTTCCATCCATCCTTCTCATTCCCATCTCCTTCCTTCCTTCCTTCCTATCTCCTTCCTTCCTATCTCCTTCCTTCCTTCCTTCCTTCCTTCCTTCCTTATCCTTCCTATCTCCTCCCTTTCTTTCTTCCTTCCTTCCTTCCTCCCTCCCTCCCATCCTTTTTTCCAGGCAACACCTCATTGTACAATATCCTCTGCACCAACCAACCCACCTCTGATCCTGACCCGCCTTTGCTCATGAGGATGCCTGGATTAAAAAGAGCGGCAGCCGATAACATCTGGGATCTAGCAGTGAATACCATCCCTGGAAAAAATAGCTTCAGTGAAGCATCCCAACCATGTAAATAAAAGAGAGGGACTCTCGTACCTTGCTGGCTCCAGGGAGTAAGTGCAATTTCACGTATGGATCAGCCAGTCCATTATGGTCCATCGGCTTCAGGCCCTGAAGAGAAAGAGAGAGAAACAGATTATCACAGGGAAACTCCAGCTGCAATCAATCTATGAGGGGACGGGGGGGGGGAAGCAACCCCCCATCTTCTTTGTTATTCAGAGCCTGTGGTGTCTCCACCTGATTTATTCCAGGCAAAACCAATTTATCCACTCCTGTTTACACAATGCATCGGTGTCTGTCTACTGATTATGCTACCCGCCTTCCGAGCCGGCTCTGATTGTGCCAGAGGGAGTAGATTTAAAGGCACGACTTCCCCCCCCCCCCAGGCCCTGGGGTTGAAAAAGGCGGAAACAAGCCAGGGGCACAAAGTCCTGATTCAACAGGAACGGTTGCTGGAATTGGGTATGTCTAGTTTAATGAAGAGAAGGACGAGGGGGGACATGATAGCAGAGTTCCAATATCTCAGGGGCTGCCCCAAAGAAGAGAGGGGGTCCCACCTATTCTCCAAAGCAGCAGAGGGCAGGACGAGAAGCAACGGATGGAAACTAATCAAGGAGAGAAGCAACCTGGAACTACGGAGAAACTTCCTGACAGTTAGAACAATTAACCAGTGGAACAACCTGCCTCCAGAAGCGGTGAATGCTCCAACACTGGAAGTTTTTGAGAAGAGACTGGACAGCCATTTGTCCAAAATGGTATAGGGTTTCCTGCCTGAGCAGGGGGTTGGACTAGAAGACCTCCAAGGTCCCTTCCAACTCTGTTATTCTGTTATTCTATTAAGTGTCTATGGAGATTCTCAATCATCCCTCCCTCCCTTTCTTCCCTCCCCCTTTTTTTATAGAAGGAGCATTCAGAATAATTCTTTTTCTTTTCCTTCTTTTCTTCTTCTTTCCTTCCTTCCTTCCTCCCTCCCTTCCTTCCTGGTAGTTTTACACCATCTCTCATTACAGAAAATTCCAACAGAGTTCACAAAACAATAAAACTTTCAAAACCACAGCTAGGCCAACTTAGAATTAAAAAAACAGTGGAAAACCAAGCTTAAACCCAAATTAAAACAAGCCACTGGATGAGAAACTCTGGGGAGGGGGCAAGAGAGAAGGCTGGTGTTGACAAAAGTGGATTTTAAAAGACCCTGGAAACTTCCCAGCACTGGTGCCGAAGGCAGATTAAAGGCCTCCAGGATCTAAGTAAGGTAACTTAATCCACAAATGCTACTGCTTTGATTCTGTTCACTGCAGATGCTAACTAGCGGAGGACTTTACAGTATAATATGCAGACAGGCTGACTGTCAATGCTGCTAACATCAGATGTTTTTGCATTGACAACAGATGGAGATGCAACCATTTTCTTCTTTTGCTTCTAGAGTTAGATGATGCTGGGAGGGGAGGAATGTGCATGAGAGTCTAGCTAGACATAACAATACTGAACCCAGTGTGAGAACCAAGGTTATTGAAATAAGAGATGATAAAGAATGGGCGGACTGGAGAGCTGGAGGGGAAGCCCGCATTTCAAACTAATCGGGGAATGTGATTTATGACTGTTCACTGGAGGAGGGAATTGTGCTTTGATAACTATGTGCCCAGGGGAGGGGAATTCAGATTTTGGCTTCGACTGTGTTAGTGCCGATGCTGTGCTGCTCAAATAAAGATTCTTTAAGGTAAACAATGCATCGAAGTTCTTTGAAGAGTTTCATCTGTCGGAACCATGACACTGACATCCCAACTGGGATGTCCTCAACTTATAACCGTTTGTTTAGTGACTGTTCAAAGTTACAACGGCACTGGAAAAAAAAGTGACTTATGACTGTCTTTCACACTTACAACCGTTGCAGCATTCCCACGTGATGAAAATTCGGACACTTGGCAACTGGCATGTACTTAGGACGGTTGCAGTGTCCCGGGATCACGGGATCCCCTTTCGCCACCTTCTGATAAGCAAAGTCAAAGGGGAAGCCAGATTCAATTAACAACCATGTTTACTAACTTAACTGCAGTGATTCCCTTCCCTTCACAACTGTGGCAAGAAAGGTCGTAAACTGGGGCAAAACTCACTTAACAACTTGTTTTTGCTTAGCAACGGAAATGTGTGACTCCTTTGTGATCGTACCTCAAGGGCTATCGGGATAATCCCAAAGGTTTTATTCCAGAACCTTTTTGAGCTACCGTGAGAAGCTGCATGGATTGAAATAAAAATTAAAAGGAAAGGATGTCAGTGTTACGGGCTCATCTCAAGAAACAGGAGAAGAACAGGTGAGGTGTGTGTTTCCACCATCTTTCTAACAGTCCGCCCTTGTTTCCGCAGAAGTCATCAGACAGGCCAAATCCTGGCGATGGAGCAGAAAGCGATAAGCACCTAGATAATGAATTCACACGCCGGTTTTCATTCTGCATGCAAATTTTCGCTTTGTTCCAACTCGGCAATTAATTCCAGGCTTAAGAAACAGAGCGATTTCTTGAGCGACCAAATTACAGGGATCTTTGATTCATGATCCCTGTGTTTGTGCAAAGCTGCACTTTTCTGGTCCCGCCATTGTGGCTGACGGCCAACAGAGGAAACATACCTGGCTGCAATTCCCAGACTCTATTGGAACAAATTGCAAACAAACCCCGCAAACGTAGGAATCTCCTGTTTTTAGGCTGTCAAAGGATCTGCAGGCTGAAGAATAAATCTTAACTGGGGAGGGGGGGTGTCTTACATTTAGGCAGGAAAAACCAAATGCAGTGGAAGTTTTTAAGAAGAGACTGAACAGCCATTTGTCTGAAATGGTATAGGGTTTCCTGCCTGAGCAGGGGGTTGGACTAGATGACCTCCAAGATCCCTTCCCACTTTATTGTTGTTGTTGTTGTTGTTGTTGTTATTATTATTATTATTATTATTATTATTATTATTATCCTCACCCTCTCATTCTCAACAACTTTTTCCACCCTGTGTTCCCACGACTTTTCGGACACAGGCAAGTCGTATTTTTTACACAATGCCCAGTGGATTAATTTAGCAATTATTATTATTATTATTATTATTATTATTATTATTATTATTATTATTATTATTATTATTATTATTGTAATTACGAGAGTAATTATGAGAGGGATCGTGGAGTCCTAGTGGACAATCACTCAAATATGAGCCAGTAAGTGTGCAGCTGCTAAAAAAGGCAACGCAATCCTAGGTTGCATTAAGAGAGGGACAAAATCAAGATCATGTGAAATGTTAATACCACTTTACAAGGCCTTGGTAAGGCCTCATTTGGAATACGGCATCCAGTTTTGGTCACCATGATGTAAAAAAGATGTTGAGACTCTAGAAAGAGTGCAGAGAAGAGCAGCAAAGATGATTAGGGGACTGGAGGCTAAAGCATATCAGGAACGGTTGCAGGAATTGGGTCTGTCTAGTTTAATGAAGAGAAGGGCGAGGGGGGACATGATAGCAGTCTTCCAATATCTCAGGGGTTGCCACAAAGAAGAGGGAGTCAAGCTATTCTCCAAAGCGCCTGAAGGCAGGACAAGAAGCAACGGATGGAAACTCATCAAGGAGAGAAGCAACCTGGAATTAAGGAGGAATTTCTTGACAGTGAGAACAAATAACCAGTGGAACAGCCTGCCTCCAGAAATTGTGAATGCTCCAACACTGGAAGTTTTTAAAGAAGAGACTGTATAGCCGTCTGAAATGGTATAGTGTCTCCTGCCTGAGCAGGGATTGGACTAGATGACCTCCAAGGTCCCTTCTAAATCTACTATTCTGTTATACAGGTAGTCCTCAACCTACGACCACAATTGAACCACAATTCCTGTTGCTATGTGGGACATTTGTTAAATGAGGTTTGCCCACTTTACAACCTTTCTTGCCACACTTGTTAAATGAATCACTGCTGATGTTAAATTAGTAGCCCAGTTGTTAAGTGAATCCGGCTTCCCCCGTTGACTTTGCCTGTCAGAAGGTCACAAAAGGGGATCACATGACCTCCGGGACACTGCAACCGTCATAAGTACATGCCAGTTGCCAAGCATCCAAACTTTGATCTGTTATCCTGATGTGGAACTGAAATTGAGATGAGGGGGGGAGAAAGAGGAGAGGGGGCCAATGCAGGTTACATGTGAGGGAGGTGCACGGAATCTGATCCATGAACCACTGGAATGGGATAAAGCAGGGGTCTTCAAACTTGGCCACTTTTAAGACTTTTGGTCTTCAACTCCCAGAATTCCTGGCTGGCTGAGGAATTCTGGGAGTTGAAGTCCACAAGTCTTAAAGTTGGCAAGTTTGGAGACCCCTGGGTTAAAGATTCAGAAGATGGGTTGAGAACTAGGCAGTGTGGTGGAATGAGGTCTGGATTCCCAGGAGGGAGGGGCTGCTTTCCCAAGGGCAAAGAACCAGCAAAACATAGGTAGTTCGCTCTGGAGGAAGAGTTAAGACGGCTCCTGCTTAGCAATTCTCAGAAGATATCTGTAGTGATGTAGTGATATCTGCACGCTGGCTGAGGAATTCTGGGAGTTGAAGTCCACAAGTCATACAAGGGCCAAGTTTGGAGACCCCTGACCTAAACTGTGCCTGTGCATTTGGTTTTTCTTGTCTAAGTGTAAAACCTGACATGAACCTTTACACCAGAGGTGGAGAACTATGGCCCTTTTATGACTTGGGGACTTCAACTCCCAGAATTCCTGAGCTAGCAGTAACATGGCTGGCTTAGGAATTCTGGGAGTTGAAGTCCACAAGTCATAAAAGGGCCATAATTCTCCACCCCTGCTTTACACCGTGCCATGCATCCAACTGGGCTTTCTTGTTTTTCTTTGAAGACATTTCACTTCTCATCCAAGAAGCTTCTTCAGCTCTGACTGGATGGTGTGGAATGGGAGGATTTATACTCCTTGCAGACAGCTGATCATTTGCATCCTTTTAGAGGCTCATTGAGGCCACCTGGAGGTTTACCTGTGTCCTCAGGGTCACCTGAGTGGTGCAAATGGGTGTGGAGCCTTCTTGGAACTGCTGAAAGGACCGTGTTGTAGACTGGAGATGGATGATGTCGTATCCCTCCCCCTCTGTTGAGGGAGGGCTGTTCAATTTTGACACAGATGGCCTCTTTGACCCCTCTTTCAAGCCAGCGGTCCTCCCTGTCCAAAATGTGGATTTTGCTGTCTTTGTGTTTTAAATGCAGATGGACTGCTGAATCTTGTCCTGATGGGTTTGTTCTGCTATGTTGTGCCACGCATTTGTGAAGTTGTTGTTTTGTTTCCCCGATGTACAGATCTGCACACGGCTCACTGCATCCTATTGCATATACCACATTGCTCATTGTACTCATAGGCAGTACGATGCAGTCAGCCATGCACAGACCTATACATGGGGGAAAACAAAACAACAACTTCACAAACGCAGGGCACAACACTGTGACCTGGATGACTGAGAATCTCCATAGACCTGCATCCACGGATGTCCGACGCAGCTCACGAGAGCTTCTGAAAAGCTGCTCTGCCAGATTCCTCCGGACTGTTTTGCTCGCAGAAAACAAGTTTGTCCTCTTACAAACTTCTGCATTGAAATTCCGCGCACACCGGCAGGAGAACATGGGAGCTCATTTTCATTAACAACAACAACAACAACAACAACAACAACAACAACAACAACAACAACAACAACAACAACAACAATAATAATAATAATAATAATAATAATAATAATAATAATAATAATAATAATAATAATAATAATAATAATAATAATAATAATAGCTAAATTAATCCACTGGGCATTGTGTAAAAAATACGACTTGCCTGTGTCCGAAAAGTCATGGGAACACAGGGTGGAAAAAGTTGTTGAGAATGAGAGGGTGAGGATCTTGTGGGACTTTCGAATACAGACAGAGCGCCATTTGGAACACAACACGCCGGATATCGCAGTTGTAGAGAACCGAAGCGTACAGCTGATTGATATCGCTGTACCAGGAGATGCCAGAGTCGAAGAAAAAGAACTGGAAAAAATTACGAAATATCGCGACCTGGCCATCGAAACTGCGCGATTATGGATGAAACGTGTAACAGTGGTACCCATTGTCATCGGGGCACTGGGAACTATGTCCAAAAACTTTGAAAAATACATCAAGAAACTGCAGCTTCCTGCAATAACTCCAGCAATGTTACAAAAAACTGCGCTACTCGGAACATCTTATATTTTAAGAAGGTACCTGGTTGACACCTAGGATGCTGGTAGCAACCCGTGTCAACCATCAGCGCCAGCCAACTTGTATATTCAGTTGACTGAGGTTCATGTTTAATGAATAAAAGATAATAATAATAACAATAATAACAATAACAACAACAATAACAACAATAACAACAATAAAGTGGGAAGGGATCTTGGAGGTCATCTAGTGCAACCCCCTGTTCAGGCAGGAAACCCTATACCATTTCAGACAAATGGCTGTCCAGTCTCTTCTTAAAAACTTCCAGTGTTGGAGCATTCACAGCTTCTGGAGGCAGGTTGTTCCACTGGTTAATTGTTCTAACTATCAGGAAGTTTCTCCTTAGTTCTAGATTGCTTCTCTCCTTGATGAGTTTCCATCCGTTGCTTCTTGTCCTGCCTTCAGGCGCTTTGGAGAATAGCTTGACTCCCTCTTCTTTGGGGCAGCCCCTGAGATATTGGAACACTGCTATCATGTCCCCCCTCGTCCTTCTCTTCATTAAACTAGACAGACCCAATTCCAGCAGCCATTCCTTATATGTTTTAGCCTCCAGTCCCCTGATCCTCTTTGTTGCTCTTCTCTGCCCTCTTTCTAGAGTCTCAACATCTTTTTTACATCGTAGTGACCAAAACTGGATGCAGGTGTTGAGGTTAAGTTCTCTTCCGCCACAAACGGCTCGGCGGTTAAAGCGAAAGCTTCACGGCAAAGCGAGCCTTTGATGAAGCATTAAAGAATCGAAGAACAAAGCTTTTTTCGGCCCCTGTGGAAACGCTGAAAGCATTAAAACTGTCAGATGCCGGATCGACGGCTTTTCAGATCCGTGTCTTTCCCCGTAGGATAATTCGGCCTGGATCCCCCTTGAATGAAACTCTCCAAGGGTGGCAATGTGAGTCACACCAATTTCCTTTAAACACACACCTACACAAAGACAGGAGCGCCCATGTGCCTGCGTGCGCACGGGCAGGCCCAGCATCGCTTTGTTCATAGCATCTGGCTGTCGCATTCGCAAGGCAAAACAGAAAGAATTCATGAACATTCAATCTGGAATGAACAGAAATTTAAGCTTTGCTAACGAGAGAGGACTTGGTTTTTCAAAAGCATGCAGGTGTAGCGTCTTCTGTACAGGGCAGGGGTCTTCAAACTTGGCCCCTTCATGACTTGTGGACTTCAACTCCCAGAATTCCTGAGCCAGCATGGGGGAACTATGGCCCCTTCATGACTTGTGGACTTCAACTCCCAGAATTCCTCAGCCAGCATGAGGGAACTATGGCCCCTTCATGACTTGCTGTTCAACTCCCATATTCTCGCCAGACATGGGGAAACTATGGCCCCTTCATGACTTGGCGACTGTCACTCCCAGAATTCCTCATCACATGGGGGAAACTATGGCCCCTTCATGACTTGTGAACTTCATACTCCAGATTCCTCAGCCCGGCATTGTGGGACACGAATTGCCCCTTCATGACTTGTGGACTTCAACTCCCAAATTCCTCAGCCAGTGGGGGACACTATGGCCCCTTCATGACTTGTGGACTTTTTCACTTCCGAATTCTCAGCCATGATGAGGGAACTATGGCCCCTTCATGACTCGTGGACTTCAACTCCCAGAATTCCTCAGCCAACATGGGGGAACTATGGCCCCTTCATGACTCGTGGACTTCAACTCCCAGAATTCCTCAGCCAGCATGGGGGAACTATGGCCCCTTCATGACTTGTGGACTTCAACTCCCAGAATTCCTCAGCCAGCATGGGGGAACTATGGCCCCTTCATGACTTGCGGATTTCAACTCCCAGAATTCCTCAGCCAGCATGGGGGAACTATGGCCATGACTTGTGGACTTCAACTCCCAGAATTCCTCAGACAGGCACGCCTGTCTGAGGAATTCTGGGAGTTGAAGTCCACAAGTCATAAAAGGGCCAAGTTTGAAGACCCCTGATATAGGTAGTCCTCGGTTTACGACCGCAATGGAGCCCATTTGAGTTTCCATTGCTAAGCAGGACACCTGTTAAGTGAAGTTTGCCACCCTTTACGACCTTGCTTGCCACAGTTGTTAAGTGAATCACTGCAGCTGCTTAATTAGTAACACACTTCTTAATGAAGCTGCTTCCCCGTTAATTTGGGTTGTCTGCAAAAAGAGATAATGTAAAAGTAATCCTCGACTTACACAACGGAGCCCAAAATTTCCATTCTTAAATGAGACATTTGTTGAGTTTTGCCCCATTTTACGACCTTTCTGGCCTCAGATGTTAAGTGGATCACTGCAGTTAAGTCAGTAACCTGGTTGTTAAGTTCTAACTGTCAGGAAATTTCTCTTTAGTTGCAGGTTGCTTCTCTCCTTGATTAGTTGCTTCCATCCGTTGCTTCTTGTCCTGCCTTCAGGCGCTTTGGAGAATAGCTTGACTCCCTCTTCTTTGGGGCAACCCCTGAGATACTGGAAGACTTGCTATCATGTCCCCCCTCATCCTTCTCTTCATTAGACTAGACAGACCCAATTCCAGCAACCGTTCTTTATATGTTTTAGCCTCCAGTCCCCTAATCATCTTTGTTGCTCTTCTCTGTACTCTTTCTAGAGTCTCAACATCTTTTTTACATCGTGGTGACCAAAACTGGATGCAGTATTCCAAGTGTGGCCTTACCAAGGCCTTGTAAAGTGGTATAGCTTGACTCCCTCTTCTTTGGGGCAGCCCCTGAGATATTGGAAGGCTGCTATCATGTCCCCCCTCATCCTTCTCTTCATTAAACTAGACACCGAAATTCTCTGCTCTGGAGCATCTGTTGGAGATCACAACAACCTTGCCAGGGAGGACACAGAAGGGGCTAAAGAGCTAAAACAGACCTTACCTTTTGGTAGTGAGCTTGGGGCATCTGTTTCTCCCAGCCAAGAAATGAAATGAACGTGGCAGAATAGAAGATGGAGAGACAACCAAAAGGAAGGGTGTGGGAAAAATATAAAAAAGACAGAGAAGGGGGAAAAAGAAGAAGAAATGAGTAAAGGGTGGAATGGAAACATTAAGGACTAGTAACATGGGCAGATAGCAGATACATAAAGTGGCTTTTGCTAAATCTGGTTTCGAAATCAAGCCACACCTTACACCCCCCCAAAAAAATCTAGAGAAATCATTGTAATCGATCTCATAATCACCACCATATTTAATATAGTATAGTTAGTTAGTGAGTCCTTATTACAAGCTTCTATGTGCCTTTAAAACTAGGACCCTGCAAAAAAAGAAGTACAGGTAGTCCTCAACTTACGTTGGGTCACTTAGTGACCGTTCAAAGTTACGACACTTACCTTGAGGCTGCTTATCACCCAGATTTGAGTTTCTGACCATCAGCCCCTCCCCCACCACGGTCACATGACTCGGTTATGGGCACCCAGAAATATGGCCGTTCAGCAGTCACATGACCACATTTTACAACAGTTTTGCCCCCAAAAACGGGACTTACTTCCAGTTTTCAGCAAAACCACACCTAGAGCAAGCCAATGGTTTCCCTCACAACCCCAGGATTTGCTTAACAATAGCGGTGATTCACTTAATGTCCGCTGCCAAAAAGGTCATAAAATTGGGCGAGTCACTTGACTGACCCATTTGACGACCGTCAGTACTTATGACTTAGATGGACTTAGGCGCCATTATGGTGAGGACAGCCAGTTTGATCTAAGGCAGGGGTCTTCCAACTTGGCCCTTTTATGACGTGTGGACTTCAACTCCCAGAATTCCTCAGCCAGCGTGCACGCTGGCTGAGGAATTCTGGGAGTTGAAGTCCATAAGTCATAAAAGGGCCAAGTTGGAAGACCCCTGGTCTAATGGTTAAGGTACCTGCCTAGAAAGAGAAAAGAACAACTAGGGGTGGCATGATAGCAGTATTCCAATATTTGAGGGGCTGCCCCAAAGAAGAGGGGGTCCACTTATTTTCCAAAGCACCTGAAGGCAGGACAAGAAACAACGGATGGAAATTAATCAAGGAGAGAAGCAACCTGGAATTAAGGAGAAACTTTCTAACAGTGAGAACAATTAACCAGTGGAACAACTTGCCTCCAGAAGTTGTGAGTGCTTCATCACCGAAGGTTTTTAAGAAGACATTGGGCGGGCACCTGTCTGAAATGGCATAGGGTCTCCTGCATGAGCATCATCCAAGAAGCTTCTTCAGCTCCGACTGGATGGTGGAGGATGGAAGGATTTATACTCCTTGCAGACAGCTGGTCATTTGCCTTCTTCTAGAGAGTCATTGAGGCCACTTGGAGGTTTATCTGCACCACTCAGGTGGCCTTGAGGACACAGATAAACCTCCAACCAGGCAGTTCAACCCAGAGCTGTATATAGTATATTCTCTTCTACTGAAGCATTAATTACTGCCATGTTTAATTCAAGATTAGCCCACTGTAGTTAATGTAACAGGCCATCATTTGACCTCACCACTAATGGAACCGCCAGAAAAGAGGGTAAAATTCCATCTGCATTATAAACATGAGTTGTTTTAAAAAGCAAAATAGTCCCCTATCATCTCTGCAAACCCATCAGATCTAGCCCAGAGGCCACGCTCTGGGTCCCTTCCATTAAACCAGTGTTTCCTCAATCTTAGCAACTTTAACACGTCTGGACTTCAACTCCCAGAATTCCCCAGCCAGCAATTATTACACTATTGGGGTGGCCGTTTTAACCCTTCTAGGTTGCCCAGGGCCAGTTTTGAGAGATGGACAGCCTTGCAAAATGGTTTTAAATAAGCACGTGTGGGATAAATAAAATGCTACTTTAATGGCGCCGCAGCTAGAACAGGCCTTGTCTATGTGGAGAGAAGCGCAACGTTGTGGGTACAGATAGTCCTCGACTTACGACACAATTGAGCCCAAGTGAGTTTTGCCCCATTTTACGACCTTTCTTTCCACAAGTGTTAAGTGAATCACAGCAGTTGTTAAATTAGTAACACCGTTGTCAAGTGAATCTGGCTTCCCCATTGACTTTGCTTGTCAGAAGGTTGTGAAAGGGGATCACATGACCCCAGGACACTGCAACCGTCGTAAGTACATGCCAGTTTCCAAGTGCCTTAATTTTGATTATATAACCACGGAGATGCTGCAACGGTCAGGCGAAAAACAGTTATGGCTCACTTATTTTCAGTGCTGTTGTAACTTTGAACAGAATTAAATGAACTATCGTAAGTCAAGGACTAGTTGTAACTGAAATGTGGTCATAGAGGCAATCCTTTCTCTTTGTTTTGTTTTAGCCATATTTTTATTTAGCATTTCTGGGGTGGGGGGGAAATAGAAGTAGAAGAGGCGAAAAGAAAAGGAAGAAACGGGAAACACAAATTCAATAAGCGAATTTATGACTATTACAGAATTAGATTATATTATATTGCTATACATTATACTGGACGATATTATTATATTACTGAATACTGTTTTGAGAGCTACAGCCCTGCTTGAAATCAAAACAAAATATTACTATCTGCAAAAATAGCTATGTAAATCATTAAATAAAATTAAAAGCCATAGCAAATTCTACCCCAGCTTCTGAACATCTATTCTGACTTCTTTAGAACTAGCTCAGTGTTTCTCAATGTTGGCAACATTAAGAGATAAATTTCAACTCCCAGAATTGCCCAGCCAGCATGCTTTAAGATGGGTGGACTTCCACTCCCAGAATTCCCCAGCCAGCATGCTTTAAGATGGGTGGACTTCCACTCCCAGAATTCCCCAACCCGCATGCTTTAAAATGGGTGGACTTCCACTCCCAGAATTCCCCAGCCAGCATGCTTTAAGATGGATGGACTTCCACTCCCAGAATTCCCCATGAATCATGCTTTAAGATGGGCGGACTTCCACTCCCAGAATTCTCCACGAATCATGCTTTAAGATGGGTGGACTTCCACTCCCAGAATTCCCCACGAATCATGCTTTAAGATGGGTGGACTTCCACTCCCAGAATTGCCCAGCCAGCATGCTTTAAGATGGGTGGACTTCCACTCCCAGAATTCCCCAGCCAGCATGCTTTAAGATGGGTGGACTTCAACTCCCAGAATTCCCCAGCCAGCATATTTTAAGATGGATGGACTTCCACTCCCAGAATTCCCCACTCCTTTTAAAGTTGCAAAAGTCGAGAAACATTGAGCTAGAATG